>JAEQBH010000989.1:0-334648 GCA_016808115.1 Tetrastigma voinierianum | reverse complement strand
CTAATACAATTTTGTTGATTCATGTTGAGTGAAAGGAAGACTGAAGAAAATTTTTTTATGGTTCAGTTTACTTCAAATATATACAAATGAGACTTTTTGGCCTTTATGGTTCTTGAACTGGTTTTAGCAATGTAATTTTTTGTGATTGAAATATGAGATTTGGCTTCTTCTTTTTTATCTATGGAACTTCACTTGAATCTTTTTTGTTAACTTGGTTTTGGTTTGGTTATTGATAGGACCAAATGATATATGTAAATTTATGACATTGTTACCAAAGGAGTATTATCTAATCCCAAACAGTAATGCCAAAAACTTGTTGAGACCATTTTTCATATTTATGAAAAAATGGAATTATTTTCTCTTGTAAGATGACTCATTTAAAATTTGTGTTTGTGGTCTCAATCACTGCAAGTACACAAGTCATACAAGTAATAAAAGTAGATATTTAAAGTCCAAATATCATTCCCACATGGACAGATGATAAATCAAAAAACTAATTACCTAAACTACTCAAGATCATCACTATTTGGACTCCACTGATATGATAATAAGAGGACTTAAATGTAGTCCTAGACGAAAATCTTAAATATACAAGTGTAAAGTTTAATAAAATTGGGGTTGAGGATTCATTGAGTGAGACAAAACTGGATTTGAATTAGTTAATAATAATCAATTTATGCATCATTTCAATTTTTAGCTCATCAATTGGAAAACTGAGTTTGTCAAAGATGCAAGGTAGTATGGTTTGAATTTCTCCCTTAACAATACTTTTCACTGATTAAAGGTTCATATTCATTTCTAAGACATGATTCTAATCAGTTACTTGTAATATATAACCCTCTTTCTAAGAATCAAATATTTTTCGCTTTTCAATACTTCATACTCAGATCTTAGGACTAAAGAATTCTCGCTCACATGCATATGATCTCGCAAGCCTCCACCTGACGACACTTCATCCTACACTTCCTCGATGCAAATCTCCATCTCCTTGATTAGATCTCATTTACCATGGGATCTAATCAATTCATCATAAAGAGGAGAAACCTTCGAGGATTAGACGATACTTCATTAACTTATCTTAACCCTATAAGCTGACCTATATGAGTAATCTCTTCAAAGTTCATTAGTTCCATAGTATTAGTTTACCATACCCACAAGGAACCTGCTCTACACCCAGATTCTCCATCTTTGTGTCACCGAGAGCCTCTCTGAAATCGCAGTGAGACACAAGATTTTTGCATCAAGTACATGGTACTAGCATCGAGAACAAGTAAATTTATAAACACACCGACAAATAAATTCAAGAATTCTAATTATAGCTTCCTTCCTCCTTATGTGAAAACGACTATCATCAAAGACCCATTTCCAAAGGAGCTCTACTTCTCAAAAACTCGGTTTACTCAAGAGGCGTGACTAATCGATCAGAAAATTCACCGAAATTATAAACAAATCGAAATAAATGAACCTTAAATCCCAAAGATCCATTTAAATCAAGCAGTTTAATGGAAAAAGAAGAATTTATAAAGAAATACCACCAAGTTCAGACTTCAAGATTAACACCCAAATCCAAAAAATTAAAGGAAAATAAATCGACAAAGAAAACTATATCAAGCTAATTTCTACTAAATGGAAAAGAAAAAATTAAAAGAAAAAATAAAAAATGTAAAAGAGTCTTTCAACAACCTGTAAATCTCGGAGCCGCTTAAATGTTACGCACATCGCTCTAGAAGCGTATTTATTAAAGTTCAATATCAGCCTCACTTCATTAATCGCATTGCGCGATCCCCAAAATTCTAGCCTAAATCGCTTCTTTATACGACAGAAGTTACGCTCGACATAACCTCCGCCTATGTCGCCTCTGTAACTTCTCATTTTTCGTCGACCTTTCTCCTCGGGCTGCTCTGATTTGTGCTGCGATTATTACTTTGTTGATGTCGTGACATAAATTTCTTCGCAGCCTTGTTATCACGTGACAGAACGCCATAACGCGACACCAAACCCGTTTGCACCCGGCCTTTTCATGTCCCTGTCCTCTCCAAGTCTCTGTCGACAAACACTGTTTTTTAACTCAGCAACTTTGTCGTGACAGAACTGCCTCTATCACGACAAGATTTCCTTAAGTCATTAGCAATTTTTGATCATGAACAAGAAACTTATCATATAGATTTTCTTCCTAGGTTCTTATCACTTGCTGAGTTGTTTGTTGCGACATAGATTTATATGTTGCGACACAATTTCCTTGTTCATTCTCAAGTCTTCTTCAATTTTTGTCGTGACCTACATTTCTCTTGTCGCGATAGAATTTTATCATTCCTTAGCTTTTATTGTCGCAATAGAAAACTTTGTCGCGATTAATGTGTTTCTACTTACAACTTGATTTGCTGAAAGAAGATTTTCTTGCTTTCATTCTTCTTGCGGTTGTTCTTCAAAGATCTTGTCGCCGACAGGAATTCACTTCCTTATGTTTTGTCTGTCAGCGATTAAATAATCTTTGTCGCTTAATGCAGATCGCCATCTGCCAGCAACTAGAACAAGCGCAACATGATCTCTCGGTCGCCGACATGGAAACTTTGTCGCAATATAAAACATTTGTCTTAGCCGACTTATTTCGCTTTTCGACATTTTTATGTCACGACAAAATACCGTTGTCACGTAATGTATTCATCCATTAGTCTTTAGCTTTTATAAGCATGGCATAAAAATAATGTCGCAACACAATTCTTCACCATTGACCTTAAGTATGCCGCAATAGATTTCAGGGTTTTCACGACAACTTTCTTCAAAATCTTCTTCAAGTTCTCGTCTCATTAAAACTTTACCGGTCGCGACTAGAAAGCTCTTTTCAAATTTCTTGAGTTCAATCAACTTTTGTCAGACATAGATTCGCTTAGTCACACATAGTTCCTCGTTTGAATTTCAGGTCGCGATTATTATAAATGTTTGCACGCGATTAATGCATCATTGCTTTTGTCAGTTTTTTGCTTTTTTCTATTGGACATTCATTTTTCACAATTGCCTGCAGAAAACACAGTTGATGAATATTCCACATTTTGGCATAAAAATAGATCTTAAACTGTTAAAAACATGCCAGAAAAATGGATTAAAAATAGATGAGTTTTACACTCATCAAATTCCTTCGAACTTAAAGTTTTGCTTGTCCCCAAGTTAAGAAAAGAAAATTTTGTTTGTCCTCAAACAATTTAACTTTTTATTTTTAAGGACATTTTTCTATTCACAAATTTCACTGGGCAGAAATATAAGTTAGTTGTAGGATTAATTCTAAACATGTTTCCAATCTAGATTCAGAAGATTTTCACTAAGTCTACCGAACTAACTCCCTAATTCATAGTGTAAAAATTCAATCATTCAATCTCGATTTGTGTGTGCTGGTCTTTACTCTTTTTCTTAGGTAGATAAGTTCATCTTATGGGATATTACTCAGTTGGCATACTCTCTTTCATTTTTAAAGTCTCATATGCTTGTTTGTCATATTAATCTCCACTAATGTAGGCATAATACCACTTTCCGAATAAAATAGGTCTTTTAGGCTTATAATGTGTGGCTTGGGTAATAAGGTAGATAATTAGACATTTTAGTTCAATTTAACCTGCATTCTAGACAAATTTACACTTTTTGCCTTTTATACATCCTTGATTTTTTGGATTGTAATTTTCTAACCTTCCCAATGTGCTTAAGGCATCTCTTTTACATATTTTCGCTTGGTATCTTTTTCTTTTCATTCACACCTTAAGATACTTTTCCTCCTTATTTGCTGGCTCGTTTTCTAATTCTCTTCATCTAATTCCATGGAACGGTGCAATGTTGGTCTTTTTAAGCTTTCTAACACCCTTAACAAACTTCAAATAATAACTCCCATACCAATTTGACATTAGGTATTAGGTGTCAACACCCTAAGGACTTAATCTGTTCTCAGTGGAGAAAGGCTACAAGACCAACCTATTTCTCGATGTTTTTGATAGCTTCTTTCATCTTTCTTTTATCCCTAATATTCTCATGCACTTTCTCTCTTAACCCACTTCTTTCTTTCCGCATCTCAAATGAGATTCCCAAACTTGTCCCTTGTCATTGGAGGCCTTCTGCCTTGCAACTGACAAATAAGTGTTCTTAATCACAGATCGATGTAAGGCGGATTGTGCTTCTCAATTGTTGGTTGATACGAAATTCGCTTTATGCTCAAATATGAACTAGGATATATGCTTATGCATATCATATATGGGTAGGTCTTTTGAAATGCTCAACCTCCAAGGATGGCCTAATCATTTCCTTATAGCGGTATTGCCTAGATTTCGCTTAACTAATACCCAATAAGTTCTAAGACATTGAGAGTTTAACATCGTGGATGTATCTCAAAAGATGCAGTCTTAATCTGCACTAGTCTTTCCAAAAGTTATCACACTATGTAAAGTTATTTGATTTTAAGTAGACTGCTGGCTTACACAAAATGTAATTATAAGTTTATCCGCTCCATCAATTTAATAAAAACCTTCCTTTGCCTTCGAGCAAAGCCTAAAAGAGAAAATATTATTCAAAATCACGGCGAGCCGGAGGAGGCTTATGAGAAGAACATGCCGCATAAGGCATCCGCTCGCGCATCTCGTACAAAGAACATCAAAAGAGATCAAAGCTGACGAAAAAGCGGACAAGGAATCGAGGGCACCCGACCACAGGAGAAGTGCTGAACAAAAAGCTTAGACATGATCAACAAAAACCTAATTAAGATGTACTGCCAGGTGAGTCGAGAACCTCAACTGGTCAAGGTGAGACAAAATGATATGACCAAGCACAATGAACCATGGAGTGGTCTCGTGACTAACAAAATGGAGAAGGAAAGAAATCAAGACAGCCACAAGTCTAAATCCCTAACTTTGCAGAGTTATTCTTGGGAGGTCTGGAAAAGTCTTTCAAAGATACTCAGGTGGACTGTCTCACTTTTAGGGAGAAGGGTAGTATCAGCTCAATTTTTCGCTTTCAGGTCAGCTCAATAGTTTCACCTTCAAGATGTAACCCATTCAATTCGTCGGGTTCTTCTTCTACTCCTAACAATCTCACCTCACTCCTTTGCCTATGTTCTAGCCCCTTGTGATTCCAAGAGTGCTCTAGTGAGATGCTCAGGGCAATGCTCTTCTTCCTGGGCCTCCCCATCACCACCCTAAAATACATAGCCTCGACATCTCAGGTGGGATGCAACCCTATTGTATCCTTCTCTCAGAGTAGCGAAGCCTTGAGTTTCAAATCAACCCACTACATTAAATTTACATCCCCTGGATGATGGCATAGAGCAACACAACTCTCTCTGATTGTGCATAAATGTTCGAGGTGGCACGACCGAACTTAAGAAGTAAAACCAAAACTTTGTTTGCCGCACGCCGGCGATGACCATGCGGTTCTTCCCGTGGCCTCCACTTCCTTTACACGCCCAGATCTACGATCTTTTGAAAGTTAGGTTCCTCAATCCGCCTTTGTACCACCCATCCTTCCTCTCCTTAAGATTTGAATGTTTGATTTATTCATTTTCCGCCGAAGGATACCCATCTACCACATAAACCCATTTTGTCTTTGGCCCCACCATGTTAGCGTGTAACTCTTTTATCTACATCTACAACCAGAGCCTTATGCCTTTCATAGGAAAAGATGTCATCCTTCGCTTTCTATCGCCTCGGGAAGGGGAAATCCATTTCGTCGAAGCCTTCTCCCGAAGGAAGTCTTGTCGAGCCGTCTTCCAAGAAGGTATACACCACAAATGTATGACCCATTCACTAGCCTTGGGTTCATGTTTTCGCTTCTTCATTTCCTCTTTTCCTCTTCCTGTGACTCTTCCACCGTCAAGCAAGTTCATCATTGACACCAACTCTCCTCAACTCGTCACCAATTGCCCCAGGGCTCAGATTTCCATCCGATCTTCCAACTCTCAGATATTCCTCCATAATTTGTTTAGGCTTGGAATCAGGTTGTGGGCCTTACATCGAGAGAAATTGGTTTAGAAGTATAGGTTTCGAACGAGTGAGATAATTGGTGAGGGAGGCTAAAAGGTCCGATTATGACGGTAGACGACTCCTTTAGCCTTCGAATCCCTTTTCACGAGGCCAAGAATCGTGGTGCTTCTTTAATTGCTTTACAAATTTTTGACTTCCACAAGTATGTCCCTTTTTTAAATCTAGTCACGACATAGAAAATATGTTACACATAAAATTTCTCTTATTTGATTCCTAATTGGCCATTATGTCGCGACAAAGATAAATCTTGTCGCAACATAAATTCTAAGGTTCATGTTGTCAGTTTTTGTCGTGATTATTAAGAGAAATATATTGCGACACAATCTCTTGCCGCCTATTTGGGCATTGACCTTTATCGCATACATAAGACTCCGCATGTCGCGACAATAACCAATATAGCTACTAAGTTCAATTATGTCACGACATAACTTATTTGTTGCATGCGTCTCCGTCGCCTCAAAATTTTCTATAATTTCATACTTTAACCATTCAACCCACTCAATCACTGGTCTCAATAATCTTCCTTAGATCATACTTGTGAAAAACATATTAAACATCAAAGAATCCTCAATTCAAGTATGAACAAATCTATTTCTAACATCAACATCATTCATCAAAATATTCAACAAGCTATCTACAATTAACATCAAACTCCCCAAACTCGTATGCACATCATTAAAAAACAAGTTGATGGAATTAGAATACTCCCTCAGAAGCTATTCAATGACAATCTGGCTCGAGATATTATGTTGTTTAATGACCTCCAATTCCAATTCCTTTTTCCCGTCCAAAAAAAAAAAAAAAATTCAACAAATTATCAAATTACCTAAATATACTTCTAACAATTTAAAACTAAAACCTTAAATTATAATAGTACCCATCAATAATCAAACTATCGGGAATTAACTTCGGCTGGGTTACTCCCAAGGAGCCGCGAGTTTAATTTCTCGTCAAACAACACTGCAAACACCTCTTTCAAGCAGAACTCTTTCCTTTTTGAAAACTTCTGATCTACTTCATTTATGCTTTCTCCAAGGTAGTGCTTTAGTCTCCACTATTTACTGAATTCTCATTTCCAGATCATCTTTCAGTGTCACGACTCCAAAGGGTGTACTGGTTATCACAATGTAGGGACCACTCCACCTTGATTTCAATTTCCCCGAAATAGCCTCGAGCCTGAGTCAGAGTAAGAGAACTTGTTCTCCCCGCCTTGAATTCTCTCTTAGATCTGATCATGCCACCTCGGGGTTTTCTCTCTTTTGTAAACTCGGCATTGTCATAAGTCATCTCTCAAATTCTTCCGGGGCTCATTCATTCGGGAGTAGTCTCTTTCCTGAACTTGGAAGTCACAAGCTTCACTGATGGCCCACATAGCTTTGTATTTCCAATTCTAAGGAGTATATTAAGGTTTTCCAAATACTATTCTTTATGGAGACATTCCAATTTGGGAGTTTTGTAAGAAGTTCCACAAAGGCATTATCTAGTTTTATGTAATTTACTCTTTTCTCTGCCAGTATTAACTGCTTTTCCATAGTTCTCTTTTTTATCTCCCTATTAAATTGCTTCGCTTCATTTGATCGAGGGTGATAAGCCAATCCCATCATATGTTTGATTCCATATTCAAGCCATGAGTTTCGCAAAACTTTATTTTCAAATGGCTTCCTCATCACGATGATGGTTCTGTGCTCCAAATCCGCCTCAAAAGATTTCTAGATAAACCTTACTTTACTCATACATCATTTTTTGGGACAAGCTATTGCTTCCACCCATTTAGATACATAATCCACAACTAGGAGAATGTATACATCACCAAATAATGGAGGAAAGGATCCCATGGAGTCTATTCCCCAAAAATAAAAAATCTGCATCACCAAAATTCCTTGGCATCTTCATTTCTTCTTTATCAGTTCTCCATTTCATGTGCAAAGATGCATTCTTTTCTCATCAAGCTCCCCTCAATTTGTTCATAATCGCATCCGCTTTTGCTTCTATGGTCGGGCTATTCCTATTTAGTCCAATAAGACCACTTTTAGTCCGTTGTCGCTTCCTGCTTAGATGGAGCCTCAGAGTTGCATTTCTGGCAAGGCTCAATGTTGTTTTCATTCCCGCATTTCTTCTTTAAAAGCTCCACACAGGATGCATCAATTATACCCGAGGCATAATTCATGGCATGATGTATCATATCCATCTCGAGTGGCCTGATCTATTCCAGAAGCATAGGACATCTTTTCAAAGAATATCTTGGAATCTCTCCCATGAATGTAAAGACTCTCATCTTCTCCTTCTTGCTTGAAAACAATTATTTCCTATTCTCTCAATGGAGCCGGGAGGAAAAAATCAGCCATATATGCCTCCACTCAACTCTTTCCTAAGTGTTCAATGATCCCACCGGCAATGAATCAAAACCATAAGCTCCACATCTCTCGTGGTGAGGGAATAGTCATAAATTACTTCATTTCGGGTCTCACCCCATTCAATCTCGATCAGAAACACATCCTCATGAATCTCCCTATATGCCTAGCCGATCTTCGAAAATTCGTGAACTGCAAGGTTTGCACTGCACCAATGATGGCTTTAGCTCAAAATTGTTTGCTTCAATTGTAGGTTGTCTTACTGCAGAGTACACTTAGATAATAGGCCTCCAAAAGTCCTCCATAGTCTTAAGCCTTTGATTTGTCTCTACTTCTTCTTCTTCTTCTTCAAATTTCGCACCTATCTCCTTAATGTGCCATATTTAGATCTGACCGGTGATCCTTCTCAAATTCTTTGAGCGCCTCTATTTCAAGCAGGTAGCAGATCTGCTTCTGGTCTTCTATGCATTTAAAATCATCCTGATATAGAAACACATTAAGATCAAATGAATCCTGTGTTGTTCATTCCATTATGCCTATTGAAAAATGTCGAGTTTCTTCAAACACGCTTTTAAACTAATTTTGTGATTTTCTAAAAAATAATATCAAAAAGAAAGATGTCCAAATTAGTAAATCCTTTTTGGTTAGAATATTGATCTTTAAACGTATCATCTATCCCCAAAAATGGCGCCAAAAACTTGATACGACCAAATGATATATGCAAATTTATGATACTGTTACCAAATGAGTATTATCTAATCCTGGTGTTAAAATGCCAAAACTTGTTGAGACCATTTTTCACATGTATGAAAATGGAATTGTCTCTCAGAAGACGACTCATTTAAAATTCAGGCTCAGGGTCTCAATCAACGTTATGCACAAGTTGTACAAGTAATAAAAGATATATTTAAAGTCCGTGATATCATTCCTACTGTGACATATGATAAGTCAAAGCACACTACCCCAACTACCAAGATCATTACTATTGGACTCATTGATGATAATAAGAGGACTTAAATGTAATCTGTATCAAATCTTAAATATACAAACGTAAAGTTTAATAAAATTAGGGTTGAGGATTCATCGAGTGAGACAAAACGGGATCTGGATCAATTAATAATAATAAATTTCTACATCATTTCAATTTTTAGCTCAGTCATCAATTGGAAAACTGAGTTTGTCAAAGATGCAAGGTAGTATGTTTGGATTTCTCCATTAACAATACTTTTCACTGATTAAAGGTTCATATTCATTTCTAAGACATGATTCTAATCAGTTACTTGTAATATATAACCCTTTCTCTAAGAATCAAGTATTTTTCCCTTTTCGCATTCATACCGTATCTTAAGACTAAAGAATTTGTTCACATAGACATGATCTGGCAGTTTCCTTCTCCACCTGATCACACTTCATCCTACACTTCTGATGCAAATCTCCATCTCCTTGATTAGATCTCAGCTAACATGGGATCAGAATCAATTCATCATAAAGAGGAGAAACCTTTGAGTGATTAGACATATACTTCATTTAACTTATCTCAACTTATAAATAAGTTAGGGATCTATCTGAGTAATCCTTCAAAGTTCATTAGTTCCATATTATTTACTACACTCCATGAACCGTTTCTACACTCTTAGATTCTCCATCTTTGTGTCACTCGTAGCATCTTGAAATCGTAGTGAGACACAAAGATTTTCAGACAAGTACACTAAGACTAGTACTGAGAACAAGTAAATTTATAAATAATACCAATCAAATAAATTCAAGAATTCTAATTAAAGCTTCCTTCCTCCTTATGCAGGAAAATGACTATCATCAAAGACCCATTTCCGGTGAGCTCTACTTCTCAAAACTGGTTTACTCATATCAGTGACTAATTGATCAGGAAAATTCACTGAAATTATATACAAACTGAAATAAATGAACCTTTAAACCTTCCAAAAGATCCACGAATCAAAATAGCTTAATGGAAAGAAGAATTTATAAAGAAATACCAAATGGGCCGCACTTCACACAATACCCAAATCCAGAAAATTAAAGGAAAATAAACTGACTAAAGAAAACTATACGAAGCTAATTCTAATAAAATAGGAAAGAGAAAAAAAAATGTACAAGAGTCTTTCAACTACCTAGAAATCCTAGAGTCACGATAGTTTCGCACATCGCCTCGTAATCGCTTATTTATGTGCTTTCCATTGTCGGGCCTCACTTCATTAATCGTAGACAGATCCCTAAAATTTCGCCTAAATTGGTCTCTCTTTGTCGTGACATAGAAAGTTCATTCACGACATAACCTCCATTTTTGGGTCGCCGTAGCTTCTCGCTTTTCTATCGCGACCTTTCTCTCGGGTTTGTTCGATTGGTGGTCGCGACATACTTTGTCGATGTCACACATAAATTTCTTTCTCGTAGTCTTGCTATCACGCGATTAAATGCCTTGTGTCGCGACACCAAACCTGTTTGCACCCACCTTCTCATGTCCTTGTCCTTCTGAAGTTTGTCGCGACATAATTTTCTTTGTCACGACAAACAATTGTTTTTCAGCCTGGCAACTTTGTCGCGATAGGCTTTCCTTAAGTCATTAACATTCTTCATTCCGACAAGAAACCTTGGTTACTACTGCATTTTTCTTTCTCAAAGTTCTTGTCACTTGCTGAGTTGTTTGTCGCGACATAGATTTATATGTTGCGACACAATTGCCTTGGCCATTCTCAAGTCTTCTTCAATTTCTGTTGCGACCTACTTTTCTCTTGTCACGATAGAAATTTATCATTCCTTAGCTTTTATTGTTGCGACAGAAAACTTCTTTGTCGCGACACAGGTTTTGCCTGCAACTCTTGATTTTGTCGCAACAAGAATTTCTTTGTTTCCATTCTTCTTGTTTTGCTCTTCAGCATCTTGTCGCGATAGGGAATTCACCTCCTTTATGTTTTGTCTGTCGCAACATAAATAATCTTTGTTGCGACAAAGATCAGCTGCCCTGGTTGTGAATTTAATCCATTAAGTCATACATGATTTCCTTGAGTCATTTCGATGATGGAAACTTTTGTCGCAATATAAAACACGATTCTGTCTTGGGCTTGACTTGTTTTGCCTTTCTCGATATTTTTCTGTCTCTCGATTGCACGGTCTCTTGTCGCGACAGAGTTCATCCATTAGTCTTCAGCTTTTATGTTGCGACATAAAAAATAATGTTGCAACACAATTCCTTCACCATTGACTCCAAGTATGCCGACAGATTGTGGTTTTCACGACAACTTTCTTCAAATTTTCAAGTTCTCGTCACTATTAAACTTTACTTGTCACTCAGAAGGCTCTTTTCAAATTTTCAGTTCGAACAATCTATTGCGGACATAGATTTGCTAGTTGCGACATAGTTCCTTGCTCTGCATGAATTTTGTGTCGTGACATATAAATGTCGCGGTCTCGATTACTGCATCGCTGCTTTGTCGTCTTTTGCTTCTTTTTATCAGGATTATCTCATTTTTCAATAATTGCCTCGCAAAACACAAAGTTGATGAATATTCCACATTTTGGCATAAAAATAGATCTTAAACTGTTAAAAACATGCCAGAAAAATGGATTAAAAATAGATGAGTTTTACACTCATAAGTAATCTATTGTATATTATTAGCTAAAATCTTTAGGTGGGAGTAGATTATATCTCCATTTGGTATAAGATTTATGTTACCCCCAAAAAGATTCCACCAGCCATATTTGGTAACAAATAGTAGCTAAAAGTAAAATTGTGAAACCCCGATAAAATCTAATTTTTCAAAATGCAATCTGTAATTTGGCCAAAATCCGAAATTTTTCTAGATCTCGATGATGAAACGGACTTCACCGCTAAATCTTCTCGCAAAATCTAGCAATTAATGGCCAATTTCGTCAATTCGTATACGACTTACACGCTTCGAGGCAACAAGCCGCAGACGGACACTCGGAAGATTCGAGCGCCACTGTGATGCCATGTGTCGTGCGTAATTAGTTAACTCAGCTCAAGTGGGGCCTTATGGGACATGTGGCATCTCCTAACTGGAGTGAAAATCCAGTTATGGATTATGGATAAGGAATCCTACCAACCAATGACAATTGGACATGTGGCAAAGAGGAGAACAAAAAGAGTTTTCTTCTCCATTTTTGGAGCTGAATCCGGCAGTGGAGAGAGGGGAGAACAGATTTTGAAAATAGAGGGTTTTTAGAGAGAGAAAGTGCAACTTCTCTCAAGATTTCTGTTCACCATTGAATCGTCGAGCCAAGCAAAGCAAGAATTCACCAAGAAGGGCTACACGGCACCCTGGGCCAGGAGTTTCGACAACTCAAAAGAGTGTGGCCTTCATACTCCTGCTATTTTCTAGCTTAAGAGCTTTGTAAATGATTTGGAGTGTTTGAGGCCGTGAATACTCGTTGATCCAAACATGGGGATTGAATTGTTGAAATATTTGGAACCCATTTTGAACAGCTTTAGGATTGCTCAGGAGCCTGTGGGTGATAATTTATGCAATAAATTATGGTTCGTGTTGTTGGTCCTAAATGACCATGGATTTTGCCCACAAATCGGGAACCGATGTTGGTGAGATGGCCGCCACTGACAGCCATCGCTCGCTTAGGATTGTTAAAAAACACTTATTTGCTTGATCGGACCTTAAATGGTCCATAAAGTTGTAAGGTACGCTGAATCGGATGGCTGAATCAGGTGGAAAAAGAAATTGTTAATGCATAAAAAAATTAAATGTGTTAACATGTTGTTGAATTATATAAAAATATAGTTGTGTGTAAGCCATGGGAATTAAATTGATTGTCGACAAATTTCAAGCGAGCTAATTTTGATGTTATTGCCAAGAATCAATAAATATGATGTCGTGAGTTAATTTATGTTAACATATGCATAATTGATATATCGCATGTGTGGTTCGGAATGGCATAATGCATTTTATATAACGTCTGCAGCAAACTTGTGAAAATTAGGTGAGTGCATGCAGATGAAAGAAATGAAATGGAAATGGTTGTGAAAAGAATTTCATGAAGATTTTCCAAAGAATTGCCTGAGAGTGGTCCAATGGGGCTCATTTCCTGAGGTCGACCCATGATCGCTTCGAAAATGACTAGCAATTCACGGAGGGTAGTCCAATTATATATTTACCAAACTTCAGATACGCTTCAAAACAAAGCGCTATTTCGAAACGACAAGCCTCTACATTCGCTTAGAATGCGTGAGGAGTCAATGAGGACTCGAATCGGAAAGGGTGAGTCACATTCTCATCCATATCATGTGTATATTCAAGTAAGATCATGTATTAAGCCAATGTGTTTGTATTGAATCATTGCATGTGCACTTAGGTGGGGAGTAACCCATGTAGGATGATTCAACTACTGGGCATTGCTCACCCTGTTGAGGGATCATTATTTCAGGTACAGGGAGTGTACGGGAGGACGACGCTCATTAGAGGCCGCTTTGAGAAGAAATGCACATGTATTCAGATTCATTTGTATAAATACGTGATTAAACTTTAAATCTTAATATATGTTCAGATTAAGAGTGATGTATCAACTCTTGAACTATGGTAATATAGTTGATGTATTTTGGTGAGTATTGATGTATGGGCCCAAGTTACCATTTTTACTCATGTATAGGTCTCATAATATGAGACACAGGTATTTCGCAGATTGAAGGGTTGTCAACGAGACACCCCAGGATTTGGGGTGTCACAAAAACCCCATATATATCTACCCTTAGAGTAGCGGCCAACAAATCACCCCATCTATATATCACCTTTTAGTACCCTTATAGTTGCAGCCATGAAATGGCTTCAACCATAGTCACTCTTATAGTTGCAGTCATGAAATAGCTTCAACCATAGTCATCTTTATAATTGCGGCCATTAAATAGCTTCAACCATAATCACCCTTCTAATTGAGGCCATGAAATAGTTTTAACCATAATCGCCTTTATAGTCGTGGTCAAGAAATAGCTCCATCAATAACCATCTTTTATAGTTGCGGCCAAGAAATGACCCCATTCGTAGTCATATCTTTAGTTGTACAAAACACCTCAATCATAAATAAATCACCTTTAGTCATACAAACTAAAATCGTAACTATAACCTATAATTATGCCCCTATAGCCACGCATCGTTGTAGCCAATTTTCTTGCATCTATATCATATGATCGCGCTTGGATTCATTTTTGGTCAGGGCCTGAGACCCTAACTAAAAGCTCACTTTCTTGTAGTGAGAGGATGAGGGAGGAGCATGGGAGGTTTAGGTTGAGGACTTAATGAAGATAAAACTAGGTGGAGTTTGGCTTGGGCTCGCTAAAAGCAAATTTCGTTTCAAGATTCAAATTTCGCTTTGTTTTTATTTTTTTTTTTATATAATTTTAAATTTTTGCTGAATACAAAAGGCAAGATATTTTATTTTTTGGCTTTTTCTAATACTTTTTAATGTTTTTTATCAAGAAGAAACTAGATATTACAATATTAGAAAATTATATTTTTATGATCTAATCAAAACTATCATGATCCGTTTCATACTAATGAAATAAAAATAAATATTGTTAAATTTATTGTTTCAAAATTTTAGATTAAAATTGAAAGATTCATTTTTTTTTTTATAAAAAAAAAGATTAAATACTAATCTTATTAAGCATTATTTAGAGCAAAAAAATTATTCAACATTGAGTAAAAAAAAAAGCAAATGCCACCTAAGGTATTTTTCCCTTTAAAATAACTTTTTCTTTTTTTTCCGCAAAACTTAAAATAATATATGAAGAAATCAGAACTTGTAGACAAATATTTTCAAAGACTTTTTATTCTTGGCACTTTTTATAAATAAGCTTGTTAGCATTTTTTTTTTCTAAGGGAGAAAAGGTCACTATTTAGAAAATTTGCTTGTAAATGTTTGAAAAAAGAAAAGAAAAGAAAAGAAAACCCTAATGTAGTCTAGTAATGTATGGGCTAGATAGTATGTTCCATAGGGTTAATTAACTAAAATTAATAAGCATACAGAGAAGTTTTTCTTTAATCATATATTAAATCGCACTTTCGCTCTTTCCATAATAATTATCAATTCAATATCATCTTCACGATGGTCCAAACTCTGTCATTTTCTCACCTAGATGATGAGAATTATACGCCATGCATATATACCCAAAATAGTTTGAAGATGTCAAAACCTTGACTCTAAACCTTGACTAAAGGCTCTAAGAGATGCTTATACAAGGAATACAGAAAGGGGAAATAGAATCTCATTTCATTTTTTTCTTCATTCCTATGTTTGAATAAGTTATGAAGAATAGAAATGGAATCAAAAGTTAACTCCTACTTCATAGTAGGAATTTGATTCATATCATACTATGTATTTTTTGATTCTCTTTTTGTAGAGATAATGTAAAATAACTTAAATTTGCTATTTTACTTTCGTAGATTTTATTTGAAATCATCTAGATAATGTATTATTGTCAATTTGTTTTTATTTTCATTCTAACTCTTAGTATTACAAACAAGATGATGAAAATAAAACCATCATTCTCATGTAAGATTCCTAAACTAATCCAAACATGAGAAATTGAATCAAATTATTGATTCTATTTCATGAGAAATAAGAATGGAAAGGGATTCTGATAGGTACCCAAACCTAATGGAAGAACCCAACCCAAAAAACTAGCCTATAAGGTGGGAGAACTCATTAAGCTTAAGTACCACTCCATACTCTTGTGTAGAACTGATGTGGGATCGTATCATTCCATACCCTTTGAGAAACCGAACATTCACGAACGATATTCACTCTAGGTGGCTCACACTCTGGCTAACATTCACTGACCCACTCAATCAGACACCCACCCAGGTAGCTATTTCCCAAGTAGCCTCTCCCGTCACATACCGCTCTCAATAAAGTACAAATGATAGGGTACCCAAGCCTGCTGGAAGAGTCCAACCCAAAAGACTAGCCACAGTGGGAGAACCCATCAAGCTGGCACCACACCCCCAGGAACCTGTGATCGTATCAGATTCCTTATTCCCATTTCTCATTTCAATGTACCAAATGGGCCCCTAAAGGTCAATAATCTCTATGTACATCCATCTAGAATATGACGCCCCAACTCGACAGTTCCGGCAAGCACGAGGGTGTCTTTTTTTTTTTTTTTCTTTGCTTACTATAAACTTATTCATTCATATACCGTTAAACATTTAACTTGGAAATATATTATGTACCAACAGATACAAAATATATTCAACTCCATAAATGGGAATGTTTTAAATATACAAACTTTTTACATTGTTTACAAAACAAAGACATATACAAAATAGACCGGCGCGTCCCGCAAGCACCTAGTGTCAGGTTGGATCTCGATTGCTGACGCGATCTGGTCCCGGCTTCTATTTCCTTCTCTTTGTACCTACACTCCGATGAAACACCATGCTGAGCTTATGGCTTAGTGAGAATAATACTAGTGGACGACCCCTAAAAAGGATCATCACACTTTAGACATATGCATATACATCTAACATATCATATACTTATACACATGCTTATGCATATTTATTATACATATCATTTACATATATGCTTATACATAATCTCTTGTACTTACTTATCATATCATTGCCTACTTCTTATCATCGTTCATATGCATTTTGTGTCATTTTACACTTTGCTTCTTGTTCTTGTCACAGCAGTACTTGTCATCATGATAGCAAAGGTTATGCTTCATCATTTCATATCATGTCATTTATCATATTCAAATCATTTGCATATTCTCATTTGTTTTGCGTTTCATGTCAGACATGCCTTTATGGATACGGGAAACTATATGACCCGAAGGCAATCAAGTATCATTATACGAGACAATGAACTATAAGGGCCCGCAAGCCCTGTTATCATTGTACGAGACAATGAACAATAAGGGCCGATGGCGCTACATTACTGCACGAGACAACGACCCTCGTATGACCAGGTCAGAATGATTCTAACTACTAATCGATCATTATGCTATAGACTTTAATCCTTAATAGGCATGCCCATCTATTCCCCTACTAGGTTCTAAGCAGACAATCCATTTTTATTTCATTTCCAGTACATAACTCATATTCCCAAATAACTATTGTTATCCCAATTATAATGCCATATTTACGATCATTTACTCTTATCTTTGCCTTTTCATGTATTTTTGTATACTATCAAATATTTCTTATAAACAGAGTTCCCTTTTAGACAAATTTTTTGGGTCCAAATTTGAAGAAACCTATTTCAAGGAGATTAATTATCCTAGAAGTCTAGTTTACCTGCACTTGAATCACCTGCTAATTTAGATGAGCGACGCTGCTACGCCAAAAACCAAGACCACTTAACGTCAAACAAGATAAACATAATCGCCATGTCATGCACCTAGCCCTTCGACGAAACTGAAATGGGGTCCAAATTCCATACACCTATTTCAAGGAGACTTGTTTCTCCTAAGTCTAATTTACCTAGAATTTGAATCACTCAATGTAGATGAGTGATGGACAAAACAAAAACATGGGTTTAAAAACAAAACGGACAACATATCCCCTAAAACCCATCATTTTCTCTATACAAATTTTTCCTCAATTGAGGACCACAACCAAACCAAATAACCACACAACAACTTAGAGCAACCCCCAAAACCGAACTAAACTAATCAACTTTATTGTCGAGGTAGAGAACTCAACTCAACAACAGGAAAAACCCAAACCTAAAACACAATTCCATCAAAATATCCATACAAATCCTACATGCACAAGGATTCAAACTAAGATCCATACCTAAAATCTTCTCCTTCTTCTTCCTCTTCGGCTTCCTTCTTTGCTCCTCTTCTTCTTTCTTCCTTTCTTCTTCTGTCTTCTCTCTTCTCCTCTTTCTCTCAAATGTGACCTAGTTCAAAATGGGACAATCTCCCAAATCAAGAAGACTAACGTGGTCTTATCCACTTACACGGCAAGCCCGTGACGCCTCCCAACTCAGCACACTGTCAAGTGAGGTGTCATATATTTTTTTTAAACTTATAACCTTAAGTTGCTCATTCATAAATGTTAAACATTTCACTTGTACCATATTCCTCAGAGCAATGACACAAAATATATACAAGCTCCATATGGAAGTGTTCAATATTTAAGCAACATTTTAATGTTTAAAAACAAAACATATACAAAACGGTGTAATCAAAAGGTCTTAATGTAGCACCTAGTAGTGTGTCGGGTTTCTGCCGCCATGTGAGTGTCCGTGACACACCCCACCCCTACTAGAAGGTGTGTCGCCAATTCCACAGTAACCCCCACCAAGTACCCAACGACCGGAGAATCCTTGTGAAGCCAAGCCGTGTCATTACCGAAACCCATATAAATTTTTTTTCTTTCTAAACTGCATTCGATATACTTTACATAACAACAGATACAAAGATATCCAAAAAACTGATACAGCTTACACTCTTTAAACATGGCAACCAACACTTTAAAAGAGCCCCAGCTCATCACATTTTCATAAACCAAAACTAAAACACACATACACAACTACAGCTCCAAGCATTTTCACAAATTCAGTTAATACAATGACTATACTAGAAGCCGAGAATCCTAATATGTCTTAGCATTCGACGTGTCGGCACTGAAAATGGTTTTTAAATTAAAATAATGGTTAAACGAAACAGTTGAATTATGCTTATAAAACGCTTGCTTTTGATAAACATTCAAAACTTGATAACCATCTTTTACAATGAACTTTACTGCTACTATAAGCTGTAAAACTTTTCTGTGGCCGGTAACTATCGAGCCGAGCCGAGCTTTGAAACATTTCGAGTTAGGCTGTTACTTATGAGAGCCTAAGCCCGAGCCGAGCTGAACGCAGCTTAAAATCGCCCGTCATCGACGAAAAAAAGCTTGGCTTCGAGCTCATTAGGCTTGTTTTCTCGTGATGAACGAGCTCGAGCTTAACCCTCGAGCCTGCCCAATCTCGAGCCTATACAAGTTCTCAGATCAATAACCAAGCTCGCCCACTTTTAACCAGAATCAATCTGATAACAAATACATCAATTAAGGAAATAATTTTCTATGAATTTGTTTACCTTAGTTGATTTAGAATGTCACAATGAAGCCACCTCCTTCAACATTTGTTTCTGGACATTATAATTCACCGTTTAAATAATATAACCTAAAAAATTATGAAATAGAATTAAAACAATAGAATTATAGAGTAATAAATAAGATACCCGAATCATTAAACAAGAAATAAAGGACACGGACCACCATTCTAACAAAGAAATAATATATCAACAAAGATCTCGCCAAGCAAACTCATTAGTAACAATGTAAACTATTCGGGCAATATACTACCGCACATGGTTAAGTTAGCCACCACTCCCCGACCACCGCCACAGATACACTGTCCCGATAGCCACCAGATCGCTGACTCGAGATCCGCACCAATAATTATGTCAACTGGTCGCCAATTTTCTGCACTCAAGAATACGACTATGGCACTCCTGTTACACTGGGCTCTGCTTTCTGGGCAAAGATCAGATGCCTACTCCTCTTGTTTCTATGAAACCCCACCCCACATCATCTCTGATGCTCTTTACCCATACTCTGCCGCCTATGCTGGTTAAGTCCAAAGATCAGATCCAAAGGGGCCCCAATAATTTCAGATTTGAGATTGATCCCAGTTCATCGCCGAATTGATCGTATCAATGGTCCGTGCATTCGCTCTCGTCGTTACTTAAGACGGCAGAACTGTTTGGGTTTCACGGCCACTAGCCTCTATAGTTTCCATAGGAGCCCTAATACCCCCATATTTGTAATCTGACCAGACACCGTGATCGACCGACAAATCAAAGGTCATACCCAACATCCATATGTCCTTCCCGACGCCCCTCGGTTGCACTTTCACGCTTATCCACACCGAACATACCGCCGCCGACACCTTCGCGCTTATCGTACCATTTCGCTACCGAAAGCGCATTCGAGATTTAGGTACAAGCCTCTACCGACGCAGCGTGGATTCGCGGCTCGCCGTTTTTCGCCGCCGCTTCCTTACCCGCTTCGTGGAGGATTCACGATTCGCTATCCGTCATTGATCGAGTTTGAGGATCCACGCATAGATATCCGACACATGACTGGGGCATTTCACACGGCCAGCGCCTCAGCCAGGATCGTGACTGAAGACCAGATCTCGGGCCGGTGGGAGATCAGAGGCGGTTTTTCTGCCCAACACATGAACCCGCTACCTTGAGCCAGCTTTTTGAGCCGAGCCCGAGCCGAGCCCGAGATTTATCAAGTCTAATATACCAAGCTCATTGCTTAGCCTCACGAGCCGAGCCCGACAGCTGAGCGAGCCCGAGCCGAGCTCCGAGTAGCCTTGCTCACACAACCCTAAACTTTTCGTAAGTCAGTTGTTTGTTGCTTGGTGTTTCAAACTTTATAAACTGCCATTATTGCTTAAAGTTTCTAAAAAACTTTTCATACTATGTCATAAAAGTTTCTAAAATTTCATAAATAAGCTGTTACCAATGGCTGATTTTAAAACTGGTGACATGAAAAATGCTTATAAATCAAGATCTGTTCACTGTAGAGGCCTTTTCGCCATTGCACTTCAAGAAACACGAGAAACTCGTGGGCCTCGACCGCGGCCGACAAAGACCTCAGGTCCACATCACCTTTGGTAAATATGGTGAGCACTGCGGTTCACGTCACTATACTCGCTAACGCGCTAACCCTATATAAATACAAGACGTGCCACAACCTCCTCTAATATGCCATAATGCATTAGCTAAGTTTACCCACTACAAACTAAATGAAATGAAATCATGTCTTAACTTCACCGTGCACGCATCTAATACCTTCACCACAGGTGAATATTCATCAACTTTGTGTTTTCTAGGCAATTATTGAAATGAGATAATCCAGCGTAAAAATAAGCAAAATGACAAACAAAGAATATAAATGTGATAAACGATTTATATGTCATGACACAAAATCTAAGTATGCCCAAGGAACTATGTCGATCCAAAGAAATCTATGTCGAGAAGATCGTCTTAACTAAAGGTCAAAAGCTTTCTGTGTCACGCATCATAAAGTTTTCCGTCACACGTAACTTGAAGAAGATTTTGAAGAAAGTTGTCGCTGGTTAACTAAATATGTCGCCACATACTTAAGGTTAATGGTCAAGGAATCGCGGTCGCGACATTATTTTTTATGCCGCAACATAAAAGTCAAGACTAATGGATGAACTGGCCGCGATAAAGACAATTCTGGCCGCGGATAGAAAATAATATCAAAGGCAAAACAAGCCAGCTAAGACAGTGTTTTATGTTGCAACAAAGTCACTAATAAGCCAACTCAAGGAAATCATGTCGCAACATAACAAATTATAATTCACAATCATGGGCAACAAATCTCCGTCACACAAAGGTTGGCTTGGTGTCACGGCCGCACAAAAACATGAAGGAGGTGAATTCCTGTCGCGACAAGATGCTTTCTTTCAAGAGCAACACAAGAAGAATGGAAACAGTTGAAACTTATTTTCGCAATATAACTCAAGAGTCGCAGTAACTCTGTTTCGCGACAAAGAAGTTTTCGTCGCGACAATAAAAGCTAAAGAATGATAAACTTTGTCGCGACGATATGAAGTAGGTCGCGGCTGCAAATCAAGAAGGTTGGGCTCGAGAATAGCCAAGGCACCGTAGCAACAAATAATTCCATGTCTCACAAACAACTTCAAAGAAGTGATAAGAACTTAGAAGAAACTCATCAGACTAAAGAGTTTCGTCGCGAACAAAAAATTGCTAAGATTCTACAAGGAAACTCGTCAAGGACAGAGAAGTAAATTCCGCCACATAAAGCTTCCGGTGTTGAAAACAATTGGTCGCAACAAGGAAAATTATGTCGTGACAACCTGGCTGACAAGACCATGAGAAGTCGTAAACAGTTCGGGTCGCGACAAGGCATTTCATGCATAATAACAAGACTACTGAAAGAAATTTATGTCACGACATCAACAAAGTATGTCGCAACACAAATCAAGAACAAGCCTGGTGAACGGTTGTGGGATGTAAAAACAGAGCCATATTAGAGAAGCGACAAGATCGAGGTTCCATTATTACAACTTTTCTATGTCGCCTAATAAAACCACTAGCTAAAATTTCGGATTCACAATGCAATTCACCGAAGTGAGGCCCACATCAAGCATATAAATACACGCTTCTAGTGGCAATGTGCTAGCCTTTCTGCACCCAGGATTTATGGGTATCAAGACTCTGCATTTTTTATTTTTTTATTTTTATTTTCCATTTTAAGATAATTAGCTTAGTATGCTTTTAGCTCGCTTATTTCCTTTAATTTTCTGGCTCGGGGTATTGTATAGAAGTGCAAAATTTCTTCGAGCCGGTATTTCTTATAAATTCTCTTTTCATTAACCGTTTGATTTAAATGGATCGGAAGGTTTCTAAAGTTCATTTATTTCACTTGTTTATAATTTAAGTGAATTTTCCCGATCGCTTAGTCACCGATATGAGTAAACTGGGCCAGAAATGACTCTAGAAATGGGTCTTTGATGATAGTCATTTTGCTACATAAGGTGGAAGGAAGCTTTAATTAGAATTCTTGAATTTATTTGATTGGTATTGTTCATAAATTTACTTGTTCTCAGTACTAGTACTGTGTACCTACGTAAAAGTGATCAGGTCTCACTCGATTTAAGGTCCTCTGAAAGGACACAGAGATGGAGAATCCAAGAGTGTGTAATGGGCTCAGGGGTATGGTGACTAATACTATGAAACTAATGAACTTTCAAGGATTACTCAGATAGATCACCAACTTACTTTTAAAAGTCGAAAGAAGGAATGAAGTATCTGCCTAATCACTCTGGTTTTTCTCGATGAATTGATTACAATCCCGTTAGCCGTGACTAATCAAGGAGAGGAGATTTGCATCAAAAGTGTAGATGAGGAGTTAATCAAATGGAGAAGGCTTGCAAGATCCCGTTTACGGGTAAGAATTCTTTAGTCCTAAGATCCGAAAGTATGAAGTATCAAAATAAAAAAAATACTTGATTCTTAGAAAGAGGGTTATATATCACAAGTAACTTATTAGAATCATGTCTCATAAATGAATATGAACCTTTAATAAGTGAAAAGTATTGTTAAGGGAGAAATCCAAATCATACTACCTTGCATCGTTGACAAACTCAGTTTTCCAATTGATGGCTGAACTAAAAATTGAAATGATGCATAAATTGATTATTATTAACTGATCCAGATCCACTTTTGTCTCACTCAGTGAATCTTAATTCCTACTTTTATTAAACTTTACGCTTGTATATATAAGATTTCAGTATAGGACTACAATTGAGTCCTCTTATTATTATATCAGTGGAGTCCAAATAGTAATGATCTTGAATTAGTCTTATGATTTATCATCCGTCCTTGTGGGAATGATATCTGAACTTTAAATATCCACTTTTATTACTTGTACGACCTGTGCACTTTTAGTGATTGAGACCACAAACACAAATTTTAAATGAGTCGTTTTACAAGAGAAAACAATTCCATTTTTTGCATACATATGAAAAATGGTCTCATCTAGTTTATGGCATTGTTGCCTGGGATTAAATAATATTCCTCTGGTAATAGTGTCATAAATTTGCATATATCATTTGGTCCTATCAAGTTTTTGGCACCGTTACCGGGGATAGATGAAACGTTTAAAGATCAATATTCTAACCAAAAAAGGATTTACTAATT
Organism: Tetrastigma voinierianum; assembly: GCA_016808115.1. Taxonomy (NCBI): domain Eukaryota; kingdom Viridiplantae; phylum Streptophyta; class Magnoliopsida; order Vitales; family Vitaceae; genus Tetrastigma; species Tetrastigma voinierianum. Next base: position 310,532 of record JAEQBH010000989.1, on the reverse strand, counting down.
TGGACATTTTTCTTTTTGATATTATTTTTTAGAAAATCACAAAAAATAGTTTTAAAAGCAGTAGCTGAAGAAGCTATTGACATCTTTCTATGAGCATAATGGAGATAACTGCTTCCCATAGGATTCATTTGATCTTAGTGTGTTTCTATTTCAGGAATATTTTAAATGCATAGAAGACCATACAGACCACGTCAGACATTGAAACAGAGAGAAAACTACAGACCTGAGAAGGATCACCATGGCAGACCCAGAATATGGCACATCAAGGAGAAAGATTGGTGTGCTATTCCAGAAGAAAAAGAAGAAGTAGAGAAATCAAAGGTCAATACTATGGAGGACTTTGAGGCCTATTATCCAAGAGGAGTACTCGCAAGAAGACAACTCCGCAATCAAGCAAACAATTTTTGAAGTTAAATCCAAAGATTACCATGGTGCAAAGAACACCGCTTCACAAAGCTACCCTCCAAGATCCAAATGATATGGGGAGATTCATGAGGATGGCCAACATAGTTAAGCTGAATTGTAGAGACCGTATAATCAAGCCGCAACTCTTCCCCCTTTTCATTGAGAGACGTAAGAACATGGTTTGATTCATCGTCGCACCATGAACACTAAAGAGTCAGACATATGAGCATATTCTTTCCTCCAGCTCTAATTGCTGAGAGAAGAGGAGAAATAATTGTTTTCAAGAAGGGAGAAGAGGAGGGTCTCTACAATGCATAGGAGAGATTCAAGAGATTGCTTAAAAGATGTCATATGCATGGAATAGATCTAACCACTTAGATGGATATATTCTATCATGCTATGAATTATGCCTCAAAGGGTATAATTGATGAATCCTGCCAGGAGCTTTAAAAGAAGAATGCGTATGGCGGCAAGGCAACCTGAATAATACCTTGCCAAATGCAACTACAAGGCTCCATCCGAGCTTCAAAGAGTGAGTGCATCGAGGGGAAGTGGTCTTATTGGACTAGATAGAATGACAACCATAGAAGCAAAACTAGATGCAGTTATGAACAAACTGGGGAACAATGAGAAAATAATGCATACTGCACATGAAGTGGGGGCAGTAAAAGAAGGAATGATAAGCAGTGCTGAGGGACCAGTTGAAGAAGAGCCCTATCAAGTTGAGGAGGCACACTACCTAAATGCAAATAGAAGCTACACCTTGGTTAACTCAACCTCGCAACACACTATACACCAAAGATCAAGGGAACCATGAAAACTTTTCATATGGTGGAGGAGCACAACAGGGCCTTAGACCTTGACAAAATTACCATCAAGCTTATGCTCGCCTGTCTCCAAAGAAAGAACAACAAGAAGAAGATCATAGGGACAATAGAAGAGAATATCAGGTCTAAAAGGACTCAATCTCCAAGATCGATGTCATAAGTCACGGATAAAACAAGAGGTTGGGCCGAACATACATGAACAAAGTTTGCCGATGAGCATTCCAGAAAACACAACCAGATTTCGTGCCAACACAAATGGATTATTTGAAAATCTCGAGGTGCGCACAGGCGCCTACCCTAACTATGCACGTTCAAGGATTCTTTTCCAAGTGATACAAGGAAGAATTCAAGGGATTGTGTGGCAATAGCTCTAAGAAGTGGCGGGGAATTGGAAAAGAGAAGAAATGAAAAGAAAGACACTGAGGAAGAACAATATGTAGACATTGGGGAACACTTTAAGCAGCATAGCCCAAAGAATACAAAGGAAGAGGAAGCAGTAAAGATGTATCCAGAGAAAAATGTGGGAAAAGAAAATCCAGGGAAAAAGGAAGAGGTTAAGGCTTATGAACCTCAAGTTCCATTCCCTCAAAGGCTGTAGTAGGCAAGGCTTGAAGAGCAATTCACTAGATTCTTAGACATGTTTAAGAAGATAGAAATCAACATCCCTTTCTCAAAAGCATTGACTCAAATGCCTCTTTATGCAAAATTTATGAAGGAGATATTGAGCAAAGAAAGATTGTTTAAGAAGGAATAGTGAGCTCACAAAGAACTCAAGTAGCAGCAAGAATTCGGTAATTCTATACTGCAGAAGATGCGTGATCCAGCAGACCACTATACCCTAATAAATCAAGTATGCCGATGTGGGAAAAGTCGCTATGTGATTTCCTAGAGCAAAGATCAACTCGATGCCTTTGTCGTAAGAAAGGCAAAAGACTAAGTTCGGGAAACTTACTCCCATGTACCATGACCTTGCAAATGGAAACGTAACACCGCCTCATCCCGGCGAATTTAGAAGATGGCTGATCAAAGCGGAAAATCTATTTCCTAGTGGACTTTATAGTCATTGACATAAAAGAAGACAAACAAGTTCCACTATTGTTAGGAAGACCTTTCTTAGCAACAAGAGCAGCTTTGATTGATGTGAAGAAATGAGAATTAACTCTCAGGGTTGGAGATGAAGCAATGCACTTCAATCTCAATCACAGTATGAAACAGCCTAAACTAAGTGATGCTGAATATGAGATTATAGAAATGAAAATCCTCAACTGTTCCGAAATGATGAAAGATTGTAATTTCCAAAATTCAATGAATGAGAATGAGAAGAATTTTCAGTATCTTGAGCAACTTGAAATTGAATTTCTGGACCCTAATGTTAAATTGAACAAGGCAAAAGATCAAAGTCAAGAAAATAATGCAGAAAAATCCAGCAGTTATAAAAAAGAAGGTGCTGAAAAAAACACAAGTTTAGAAGGATTAATTCTCAAGGAATTACCTAAACATTTGAAATATACCTTTTTGCAACCAGAAAAAGGAAAACATGTCATCATTGCAAATGGACTGACTAAACTTGAAGAACACAAATCACGGAAAACTCAAAATATATGAAGTAATAGTTTCGTCCATAGAAGATCAGCGAATCGCTCCTTCTTATCCGCATGCACAAGATTCCATGGAGGAGAAATGTTAAAACCTCTATAGAACATCAAAGAAGGCTGAATCCAATAATAATGAAGGAAGTAAATATAAAAGAAGTATTGAATGGCAATGTGTTTCATCTACGCATCCGTACATCCTCGGGTGAGCCCAGCCTACGAGTTCCAAAGAAGGGACGATTCATCGTGGATGAAATGGGAAGAAGGAATTGATTCCTACAAGAATCAGGACAGGATGGAGAGTGTGTATAGATTATTTAAAATCGAACACCGCTACCAGGAAGGATCATTACCCTCTACCTTTCATTGACCAAATGCTGGACAGGTTAGCAAGACACTCCCATTACTGTTTTCTTGATGGATATTCTGGTTACAACCAGATTGTAATAGCCCCAGAGGATCAGGGGAAAACTACATTTACATGTCCTTATGGCACCTTTGCCTTTAGAAGAATGCTTTTTGGACTATGTAATGCTCCTGCCACCTTCAAAGATGTAATGACAGTTCATGTTTTTCGATTCGTGGAAGAGGCCAGGAAATCTTTATGACGACTTCTCGCATATGGATCCGCCAGCATCACTCAAAATTTAGAAACAATACTTCAGAGGTGTTAAGACAAAAATCTAGCATTGAATTGGGGGAAATGCCATTTTATGGTAACATAAGGTATTGTCTTGGGACACAAGATTTATGCTGGTGGATTAGAAGTAGATCAAGCAAAAGTTGTTGTTATAAAAACTCTCACGCCACCTACAACTGTCAAGGAATAATAAGTTTTCTTGGACATGTTGGCTTTACAGAAGATTCATAGCGACTTCTCAAAAATCTCCACTATCAGGTGGGTGTAATTACCGAAAAAGACGCAAATTTTGGATTGATGAATCATGATCCGCATTTAAGAGATTGAACTATTATTAGCTGACATCTCCCATCATGTTAACACCCATCGAACAATGATTTTTAGATTATGTGTGATGCCAATGATTATGCAATGGGAGTCAGATTGGGACAAAGAACCGAAAAAGATATTCAAGGCCATATACTATGGCAACAAAACTTTAATGAGGCAGCTGGCATAACTTACCTAATTAAAAGGAGATGCTAGCATTGGTGTTTTGCTTGCGGAGAAATTTAGCCTTCTATGTTGATCCATGTTATAATACACATTGATCAGTGCCGGTAATAAATATGCATCGGCAAAAAGCGAGGTCGCCAAGACTTATCGATGGTATCGTTTCACAGAATTTGACTTATGATCAAAGATAAGAAGGAAGTGACACGTGATAGCAGATCACTGGTTTGTATTGAAATGAAACGATGTGAAAGAAAAAGAAATGAAATAGTATAAAATTTCCCCGATGAGCAATTGCTTTTATCATACCAAACACCTGGGTATGCCGGAGATGTCACTATTTAGCCTCGTAGAGGATGCCACTTGAATTCAGCTACCAAATCCGAGAAGAAAATTGGAGAACCTGACATTTCCATATCTGAAGACGACCTACTATCAGAGTAGAAGAGAGCGATATGATCATAAGGAGATGTGTTCCAGAAACAGAATAAGGTGGTATTGTGGAGAAATGTCATGCATCACCATATGGAGGACACTTTGCAAGAGACAAGACATCCCATAAAATTCTCCAATCAGGTTTCTATTGGCCTACTCTATTCAAAGATTGTTTTGAATGGGAAAACATTGTGATGCTTGTCAGAGAATGGACAACATAAGCAAAAGAAATGAGATGCTCTCGCAAAGAATTTTGGTGGTGTAGATTTTTTATGTTTGGGGAATAGACTTCATGGGACCCTTTACTCCATCATTTGGTGATATTAAGTTCTCCTAGCTGTGGATTATGTATCCAAATGGGTGGAAGCAATAGCTTGTCATAAAAATGATGTCTTAATAAAGGGTGTGGTTTATACAAAGAAATCTTTCAGCAGACAGAGCACCACAACTATCATCTTCGTGATTTAGGAAGTTTATTTTGGTAAATAAAGCTTTTGCAAACTCATGAGAAGATATGGAATCAAACATATGATGGGATTGACTTATCACCCTCAATCAAATAGGCAAGCTAAAATTTCCAATAGGGAGATAAAGAAAATTATGGAGAAAACAATTAATACAAGTAGACAAGAGTGGTCTATAAAACTAGATGATGCACTGTGGGCTTATAGAATTGCTTACAAAACTCCCATTGGAATGTGTCCATACAGAATAGTAATTGGAAAACCTTGTCATCTCCCCTTAGACTTGGAATACAAAGCTATGTGGGCCATCAAGAAATTGAATTGTGACTTTCAAGTTGCAAAGGAAAAGAGACTACTCCAAATGAATGAACTGTAAGAGTTAAGGAATGAAGCTTATGACAATACAAGAATTTACAAAGAAAAAACCAAGAGGTGGCATGATCAAAAGATCCTAAGGAGAATTCAAGCAAGTGTGAGAACAGTTCTCTTATACAATTCGTGCCAGCTATTTCCATGAAATTGAAATCAAGGTAGAGTGGCTCCTTACATCAGGATAACTAAAAGACACCTTCGAGCAAAGGATAATCGAAAGATGAATCTAGAAATGAATTCAAAGTAAATACAGAGATCAAGCAATCATTGAGAAGCATAAATGAAGTAGATCCAATTTCAAAAAGCGAAAAAGTTATGGGCCGGTGAAGATAATTTACAAGAACAACTGCTTCAGAATAATCATAAATTGAGGCACCTCGCGTAAGTTAATTTGGATAGTTTGATTATCGATGATTACTATTATAATTTGCTGTTTTAGCTTTAAATTGTTATGCTTATACAAGGTAATTTGATAATTTGCTGAATTTTTTTTTTCGGGGACAAGAAAAAGAATCGAATCGAGGTCATTAAATAAGAGAATATCTCAAACCGAATTATAAGACAACTTCACAAGGGGGAGTATTTCTAATTCCATCAAACTTGTTTTTAATGATACATATCCAAGTTTGTGAGCTCTGCCACCCGAATGGCTGTCAATATTTCCTGATAAATGATGTTGATGGTAGAAACAGATTTGTTCATACTAACTGAGGTTCTTTTGATGTTATTGTGTTAAACAAGTATGATCTAAGGGGAAGAATTTATTGAATGATGATCGAAAGGGGTTGAATACAAAAGTATGAAATTATGAAATTTTCGAGACGTATCAGGACTCGTCATGGCTAAAAATAAGTTATGTCGCTAATAATTAATCGGAACTGGTAGCTATGATGGTTATCACGCGACACGTAGCCTTTACAGTCGCTACAAGGTCAATGCTAAATGAGCTGGCAGAGATCAGGTCGCACATATTTTCTATGTAACGACAAACAACAATGATTAACTTTATTTATGTCGCAACAAGATTTATCTTTTATCGCACATACACGTCAAATTTAGGAAGCAAATGAAAATTTTATGTCATGATATTGATTTTCTATGTTGCGGCATAGATTTAAAAAGGGGCATAATTGTAGGACAAAAATTTGTCACGACAATTAAGAAGCACTATAATTCTTGGCTTATAAATAGAGTGTTCGAAGATCAAGACTACCTCATCATAATCAAACCTTTCAGCCTCCTCACCAATTCTCTCACTCAAGCTCAAAAACCCTGTGACTTAATCCAATTTCACGATGACTGGAAGCCACAACCCCGATTCAAAAAAAACCCAATCGGGAATCATGGAGGAATATACAGAGTTTGAAGATTAGACAAGATAAAACAACTCGCATAAAGCAATGAGCAAGTCGAGGAGAGGGTCATGTCAATGATGAACTCTGAAGCAACAAAGGAAGAGTCTAGGAAGAGGAAAAAGGAAATAAAGAAGCGTAACAAAGGAATGAAAAAGGTTAGTGAACGGGTTCGATACGCGCATATCGTTGAGAGACAAGCTATAGTACGTAGACTTCATCTGAGAGAGGCTTCAACAAATGGATTTCCTTCCAAGAGCTGATAGAAAGCAAAGGATGACATCTTTTCTGCATAAGGCTCCCGGTTCAGATACGCTTAAAGAGTTCTACGCTAACATGGTGGGAACTAAGGACAAGGCAGTTTATGTCAAAGGAAGATGGGTATCCTTCAGCAGAGAGCAGATAAATCAAACATTCAATCTTAAGGAAAGGAATGATGGGTCTAAATTCAAAAGACTGGTTGAGAAATCTAACTTCCAGAAGATCGTAGATCTGCTGACTGATGGCAAAGGGAAGTAGAATGCCACAAGGAAGAACCCGCATGAGTCCATCACTAGGGGGGCATTGACTGAGCAAGCATAGGTTTGGTTTTACTTCTTAGTTCAGTCATTCTACCCTCCAAACATTTATGCACAATCAGGGAGAAGGAAGCAATGTTGCTCTATGCCATCCTCAAGGGATACAAATTTAATGTGGGCAAGTGGATTGAAAATTGATCCCGAAGCTAATGCTGCAGGAGGATGCGAATAATCCACACCTAAGGTTGATATCGAGGTTTGTATTTTGGTGGTGTCCAAGACTGGAAGAAGAAGAAACATTCTAAAACATTCCCACACTCACCGGAATCACAAAAGGCCTAAAAATCGTACCGGGGAAGAGGTAGAAGTCGCTCAAGTAGAAGAAGAAACAACATAATCGCAACAAATACCTGGCTGTGAAACTATCGAAAGCCAACATAAAGCCGCACTACTCTTTCTCCCCGAAGTGAGACATCTCCACCAAGAGTGCTGTAAGCTCAACCTCTAAGGAATAACTCAGCCCTTGAAATGCTTAATGCCATGAAGCAAGGAATGGAAGAGAGGGACAACCAGCTTAAGCTCCAATTGCAACTCAAAGATGAGTATATGGAGGCTGAGTTGAGAAAAAGGGACCAGGACTTAGAATAGGCTCTAAAACAGAGGGGTGAAGAATGAAGAAGTAGATGTAACGCGAACAAGAGCTCAAAGGAAAATTAAAGGCAAGAGAAGAGGCTCATTCGAAAGCAAACTAAAAAGAGAAAATGAGTTATTCAAAATCATGAAGAAGGAGGAGGCTGCTGGGAAGAACACGCCGCAAGGAAGATGCCTGGGTATCTATATAAAGGAACATCAACAGAGATCAAAGCTTGGACGGTAAGGGCAAGAATTAGAGGGCACCAGGAATCTATAAGGAGAAGTGCCGACGCAGTTTTAGACATGATCAACAAAACTCGATTAAGATGTATCACCGTGGTGAGCTCTGAGGAACCTCGAAACTGGCCAAGCGCAGACAAAATGATGGCATCAAGAAGCAAATGCCAACTACGGATATTCAGATCGAACAAAAGTGGAGAAGGCAAGATGAAATCAAGACAATTTACAAGTCCAAATCCCAAATTCTCCTTCACAATGATATAAACTAGACCCAACTACCCACCCTTTCCCATAGGCATGATAGAAAAAGAAAATAGTTCACTCTACTGTTCCATCTCCTCATCCTCTTTGTACTTAATGTCTAGTCATCAAAATAGTCAATAAAATAAAGAATTCTTTGAAAATTCTGTGTTCATTTGTGTTTTTGATTGTTTGGTTGTTGTTTTTGCTTAATTTTCTGTTTCATGATGGATAATTACTTAGTAAATAATTCGAGAAACTAGCTAACTGGATCAAATTGTCAAATTGCTTGATATTTGGTTGAATTGAATTTGGATGAAATCAGGGTTATGTCAGATTGCTGTGAGCTATATGCATGATCCAAATGAACTTCTTGAATTGATTAAAACAACACAACAACAAATCTCAAGCCAAACAAAACATTGATAGATGCATTGGGATAGGATGAGATGGAAATAGAAAGTTGTAAGATTATGAATAAATATGTTGAACTTCAAGAATAAGGAAGATTTTACTAAATTGATGGAACAGATAAAACTTATAATTATGTTTGATGTAAATAGTTTGATCATAAAATCCTGATAACTTTGCACATGGTTAACAGTAACTCTCGAAAGACTTGTGCCAAGATTAGGAACATCTTCTGGGATACATCACAGTAAACTCTCACATGTCCTAGAATTTGTTAGATTATTAGTCAAGGCGAAATCCTGTGCAATACCCACTACCTCCGTGAAAACAGATTTAGGTCATCCAGTTTTGAGCATTTCAAAGCCCACCCTTATGATATGAAAAAGCATATACCCTAGTTCCTTATTTTAGCCTAAAGCCAAATTTCATTATCAACCAGCAATTGAGAAGCACAATCCCTTCCTTACATTTGATCCTACAGTAAAGAACCCTTATTTGCCCAGATTGCAAGACACAAGACATCAATGACAGAAAGGGACAAATTTGGGGGAATATCTTTTTGAGATGCAGAAAAGAAGAGAGTGGGTTAAGAGAGAAAGTGCATAGAGATAATAAGGGATAAAAAGAAAAGATAAAAGAAGTTGTCAAAAACATCATGAGGAATGAGTTGGTCTTGTAGTCTTCCTCCCTAGAACAATTAAGTCCTTAGGGGTGTTCAACACCTAAAACCATAATGCCAACTGGTATGGGAGTTATTAACCCAAAGTTTGTTAAGGGTGGTAGAAAGCTTAAAAAGACCAACATTGTACCATTCCCAGAAATTAGATGAGAAATTGAAAGTGACAAAGCTTCTAAAATAAAGAGGAAAATTATCTTTTGGGTGTGAACAATAAAAAGAGAATAAGATACCAGACTGAAGAATATGCAAAGAGATGCACTAAACCTATTGGGAAGGTTAGAAAATTACATTCAAGAGAAATCAAGGATGTATCAAATGCCAAGAGTGTAAGCTATCTAGAATCTGGGTTAAATTGAGCCTAAAATGTCTAATTATCTACCGCATTACCCAAGCCACACATTACAAGCCTAAAAGACCTATTTGATTCTGAAGGTGGTCTTATGCCTACATTAGTGGAGATTAATATGACAAACAAGCATATGAGACTTCAAAAATGAAAGACAGTATGCCAACTGAGTAATATCCTAGAAGATGAACCGATCTGCCAAAGAAAAAGGGTAAAGACCAACACACACACAAAAATCAGGATTGAATGACTGAATTGTTATACACTATGAATTATTGGTTAGTTCAGTGAACTTGATTGAAAATCTTCCTGAATCTAGATTGGAAACATGTTTAGAATTAATCCTACAACTAACTATGTTTCCCGCCAATTAAGCCGTGAATAGAAAATGGGCCCTAAAAATAAAAGTTAAATTACTGATTTCTTTTCTTTGTCAGACAAGCAAAACTTTAAGTTTGGGAGAATTTGATGAATGTAAACTCATCTATTTAATCCATTTTGGGTATGTTTTTGGGTCACTTAAGATCTATTTTTATGCCAAAATGTGGAATATTCATCAACTTTGTGTTTTGTAGGCAATTATTGAAAAATGAGAGAATCCCAGCAGAAAAGAAGGAAAGAGGATGAAAACATAAGCCCTCAGGTTCCGGACAACATTTATATGTCACGACACAAAATTCAAGTAGGCCCAAGGAACTATGTTTCAGAAATCCAAAGAAATCTATGTCAAGAAGAAAGATTAGTTTAACTAAAGACTAAAAGAGCTTTAGGTCGCAATCGTAAAGTTTTCCGTCACATAATCAAGAAGATTTCAAGAAAGTCGTCGTGACAACCCCAAATATGTCACGCATACTTTTAAAGGTCACGGAAGAATTGTGTCACGATATTATTTTTTATGTCGCAACATAATAGCTGAAGACTAATGGATGAACTTTGTCGCAACAAAAGACAATTCTATCGCGATAGAAAATATCAGAAAGGCAAAACAAGTCAGCTAAGACAAGTGTTTTTATGTTGCAACAAAGTTTCCATCATCAAGCCAAGGGCAACACAATCCTTGTCGCGACAGACAAAACATGAAGGAGGTGAATTTCCTGTCGCGACAAGATGCTGAAGAGCAACACAAGAAGAATGGAAACAAAGAAACTTCTCACACGACGTAGCTGTGTGTCAGAAACCTATGTCAGACAAAGAAGCTCGTCATACAAAAGCTATGAATACAAAATTCCGTCCCGACAAGAGACAGAACACGATTTAAATCAAGAAGGCTTGAGAATAGCCAAGGCAATTGTGTCGCAACAAATAATTCCATGTCTCGACAAACAGCTCAGCAAGTGATAAGAACTTGAGAAGAAAAGCCTATCGTGACCAAAGAGTTTCTTGTCACGACAAAAAATTGCTAAGGACTTAAAGAAATCATGTCGCGATAGAGGCAACTCTGTCACGACAAAGTTTCCAGGCTGAAAAACAATTGTTTGTCGCAACAAGGAAAATTATGTCGCGACAAACTCCAGAAGGACAAGACCATGAGAAGCTGGGTGCAAACAGGTTTGGTGTCGCGACACAAGGCATTTCTGTCGCGACAATAACAAGACTGCTGAATAAATTTATGTCGTGACATCAACAAAGTATGTCGCAACACAAATCAAGAACAAGCCTAAAGAAAAGGTCGTGACAGAAAAACGAGAAGCTACGATAGAGGAAGTGACAAAGACTGGAGGTTCTGCTGCGGATAGAACTTTATGTCACGGCAAAAGATCAATTGGCCAATTTTAGGGATCCACAATGCAATTACCAGAAGTAAGGCCCAACATTGAAAGCCTATAAATACAAGCTTTAGGCAATGTGCCAGCCTTCGAACCCAGGATTTATGGGTGGTCAAGACTTCAGGCTTTTTTTTTCTTTTTTTCCATTTTAGTAGAATTAGCTTAGTATATTTTCTTTAGTTTCACTATTTTTCTTTAATTTTCTCGGTTCGGGGTATTGTATAGAAGTGTAGCTGAAAGCTGGTATTTCTTTATAAATTCTTCTTTCATTAACCGTTTTGATTTAAATGGATGCTGGAAGGTTTCTAAAGTTCATTTATTTCAGTTTGTTTATACTCTGAATTTTTCCCGATCGCTTAGTCACCGATATGAGTAAACCAAATAGAAGACAGCCTCTAGAAACGGGCCCATTGACAGCTGGCGGCTACATAAGGAGTGAAGGAAGCTTTAATTAGAATTCTTGAATTTATTTGATCGGGTATTGTTCATAAATTTACTTGTTCTCGGCATTTAGTAATCGGTGTACCCACGCAAAGTACTGTGTCTCACTCCTCGATTTCCGTGGCGCCTCGAGTGACACTGAGATAGAGAATCCTAAGAGTGAACAGCTCAGTGGGTGGCGGGTGGACTAATACAGAAACAATGAACTTGAAGGATTACCCAACAGATCGACTTACTAAGCTTGTTAGGTCAATGAAGTATCCGTTTCAATCACTCAGAGGTTTCCTTTTCTTATGAACGGTCATAATCCTGTTAGCCGTGATCTAACAAGAGATGATTTGCATCAAAAGGTAGATGAGAGCTCAATCAATTCGAGAAGGCTTACAAGATCCTCGTCTATGGGGCAAGAATTCTTTAGTCCTAAGATCCGAGATAAAGTATTGAAAAGAAAAATACTTGATCTTAGAAAGAGGGTTATATATCAAGAATCATTGTGAATCATGTCTCGTAAAATGAATATGAACCTTTAATAAGCAGCATTGTTAAGGAGAAATCCAAACCCATACTACCTTGCATCTTCGACAACCTGAAGCCTAATCGATACGAACTAAAAATTGAAATGATGGATAAATTGACACAGAACTGGATCGATATCCAAGCCATTTCACTTAAGTGAATCCTTAATTTTTTACTTTTATTAAACTTTACGCTTGTATATTTAAGATTTTAGTCTAGGACTACAATTGAGTCCTTATTTCATATCAAGGAGCCCTAAATAGAAATGATCTGAGAACAGACTATCTTTGATCATCACCACCAATAGAGATAGACCTAACCCTAAGATCCACTTTTACATCAATACATAAATTAAAAGGATTAATGCAAACACAAATTTTAAACCAAACCTTTCTGAGAAGATAAAATAATCTGTATTTTTTTGTACACATAAAACATCTGTCGTTATATGAACACACAGATTATTATATTCCTCCTCGTGACAAAGTCATAAATTTGGTATATATCATTCGGGTCCCAATAAATCCTTAAAGAATGAATGAAAACATTCAAAATAATCAGAATTCAAACTAAAAACTTAATTTTCTTTAGAGAAGAAACTCACCGTCACAAAAAACGACGCTCGTGGTTGTCTGGAGAAGACAGCAAACCTAAGAAATTTATGATTAAGTGTAATGTAACATTATAATAATATTTCTTTTATAAAAACTAAAAAGCGAAAGAAAGACCAATGAAACTCAAAGATGAGCAGACAATAATGGGATTCGGTTCGTAACTCCGGCCTGAGGCATGGGCAATTATATGTTCATCCCCAAGATTTTTCTGATTAAATGTAATAGAACATCCATAAATGAATATTTCTTTCAAATAAGAAACCGCAAAATACTCACAGATGAGCAGAAAGGGAGTAGGCACCTCTTTCAAAACCCGCCGGAGAATATAGGAAGTCCCCCCAAGAAAGAACTCGCCCGGAGAAGATAGTTACTCACCAAGAAAAAATTGATTTAATGGTCAAAATAGTTGGAGAGGATGTGAATGGATTAACTCAGAGCTTTCTGGCGCGGACCACACAGGCAACTCTCAACCGTCCGATAGAGATGTTAATGTATCTTCGATTCAGGAGAGGTGTTCTTCAATCTTAATGCATAGTTTTTATGTAAAAGAATTAAGAAGATATTTTGTAAAAGAATTTAACTAGGGAGGGTACACGCATTTGTCCAATAGACGGCCGGTCACTACTGGTCTTTGCATGTGCCCAACAGTCAACGCAAGGCCGCAGGCCGCGGCTACCACTTAAAAAATCCGCCGTCGAGCCAGCTCGCACGCCAAATGATCGTCCGCCACGCCCATGTCCTACCGGGCTAGCAAAGTGGGTCGATGGATCGTACGGCGTCACACCGTATCGGACGAGCGCGCCGCGCGTGGACCGTGCCAGGCCATATTAAATTTTTTTTTGTAATTAAATTAATTTTTTTTAAAAAATCTTATATTTGCATTAGATCAGGCACTGCCGTGTGCCGCCCATTTCCGCCCATGGTTCTGGGCTTGATAAAGATGTTTGTACAGACTTAATCCGGTACTGTGAATAGGTCAGGTTTCATTACACCCAAAAGGAGCGAGAGCCTGAAGCCGGGCCTAAGGTGCTTGCCCGTGTGCCATGAGAGCTAGCCCGCTGTGCCAACCCACCGTGCCGCCATGCAGGCCAGAACCCACTATGCCAATTCTTCTTTTTCATATAAAATTGTCAATAATACCCCTCTCAACAACTATATATCAAATGGCTTTAAGAGGTAACAGAAGTCTTTGCGATGTGAGATGTCAGACAGCCCTCCAACAAACTATATACGGTTAGTTTGAAGGATAAATAAGTAAATCAATTACCATTACTAATGCTGTCTAATACCTATAATACCCATTTCAACAACTATATAACAACTACCTTTAAGGGTAAATAAGTAAATGACTTACAAATGATTTTCCATAAATACCTCCACATTTTTTTATCTTCACATTCTTTACAATTATATCTAATCTCTCGTTCGACAATTCTCTGAGTTAAAATTCTTTACAAGTTTTATAATTAAAAGCTTCATCAAGATATCTACTAAGTGTGGAATTGTTCATCATCACAAGGTTGAGGTATTTATAATTTAGTTATTTCATTTAGTTTTTAATTCAATTGTTCTTCTCTATCTTCTACATTTCTTAAAATTTTTCCTATAATTAAAAATTGATCCTTATTACTTTGGGGATGTTGAAACCTTGAATTAAAAGGGTATTGATGAATTTAATAACAACTTTCAAGATCATTCACTCTAGCTTAAGGCTCCCTTCCTCTAACCAACCCTCTAACTAGGTTGGCACCCACCCAACTATCAATCATATGTATTACTCAACCTTAAAATGATCGTGACGTGAACAGACGCAAATAAAAAAAGACAACATATAGTTCTTCAATTTTCATATTCTTTATTCTTCATTAATCTCTTCAACATCTTGGTATTGATTGATATCCAAATGCTCGAGTTCATGTCTAATATCCTTCTTCCCAATCCTTCAAACACATCAAGGCTTCAAGCATTTTCTAGTGTGAGGCTTGTCCTCCTATGTCCAATTATATTTGCTGTAGTAGAAAAAGCATATTCCGATGCTACAAGAGATTTTCAAGCATTAGATCACGTGCCATTTTAGATAGTACAGGAAAGGTGGATTCATGAGATTTCCACCACTTCATAATATCAAAATTTTTTATTTCATCATGGGATAGGTATGACAAGTAATCAGTATCTAAATATTTTAAAAGATCAGACATACTTGAAGAAACAAATTTGCTGCTTTCCTTTAACTAATTGCATGGAAGATGATCATTTCTAAATGTAATTTGGGTTGTAGTACTTGAATAGGCACTACCATATTTAGACTCATAATATTTAGTATATGGTGCTTAATTGCTCATATACCAAGCCCTTTGGTTTTGTGGTCGGGTTCATACACTACCATGAAATTTAAAATGCTTTCTACACCTACAACTTTAACCCTTCGATCTATACAAATAAACAAAAAGTGGTGGAATATTTTTCCAAAGAGTTTCACTTGCATTGATTTTTCAAATATTTTAACAAAATGTTTATCTCTATATTGTTTAAACACAATACTTATATTCCAAATACACCTAAGTGTTATATGAGATGTAGGTACATATACAACAGAACATAAGTTAATAGAATCATAAAAAACTTTCAACTTTAAAAAAGCAAAACCTTTCTCCCAATCATATGAAGTTATTTTAATTTCACCTAGCTTACCATTGACATAATTTGATAATAGATTATCATACCCTACACAAGATTTTAACATTAGATAGGTAGAATTTGTGACGCCCCAAAACCCGGGGGTCCCGTTGACCACCGTCAACCTGCTGAAACCTGTGTGTCTCATATTTTGAGACCCATACATGAGTAAAATGACCCAATAGGGCCTATCATCCATACTGCCTATGCCGCTACTAAAACCATTTCTATAGATCAAAGATATTACATCACTTTAAAACATATATTAAAACTAGTTTGTTCTAATATATACACAAAACATGAATCAAGGCTACGTCCATCGCTTCACAATCCCTGCCTCTATGAGCGTCGTCATCCGCACTGGCCTGCACTCCGAAAGAGGGGTCCCACGACTGGTGACCTAAAGCCCGCGAGAGATAAACTTACAAGGGCTACTCCCACCTGTGCCAAGGCATTTAAACGCTCATTTGGCACCAAACCAACAACCAATCCGTGCATACATGTTGTCCTATCATGGAAAAAAAAAAACTACATGCATGTATGAGACGACACTCTACATGCCCCATGTATCGGGTCAACCTCCGACCCACCACCCAATGCAAGTGTCGATGGGAAATCAATACCGAGTCAGTTCCGACTCCAATCTCCCCACC
The DNA here is from genome assembly GCA_016808115.1 of Tetrastigma voinierianum. Lineage (NCBI taxonomy): Eukaryota > Viridiplantae > Streptophyta > Magnoliopsida > Vitales > Vitaceae > Tetrastigma > Tetrastigma voinierianum. Next base: position 294,220 of record JAEQBH010000989.1, on the reverse strand, counting down.
CGTAGTCTATGTGATATTTATTTAATCGTTTCGTGTCTTTTTGGGCAACAAAACTTTTCGTGAGTCTCACCAAGGGGTCTCTTACACTGATATTTTTTTCTAAGCTTCACCTGATTACTGGTTCAACAAGGTTTTCAGCTTTCACCTAAGGGGGTATCTATCCCCTACTTGCTACGCCTGACACATTTCATTTTCCATTCGCTGAATAACTTGAATCCCACCGACTTCGTCCCATTCCCAAGCCCACACGATTCCGCACCTAAACGCAATGTCAAACCGCATCATGTACACACCTGATGTAATGCGCGTTACCGCACACCAATGCAATGCAATTTGTACATCGCGACTCAAACCCATGACCAATGTATGAACACCTCTACATGGACATTCTATTACCCATACACTATGTGTGTGCTATGAACATCATGTCTAATGCACACAACATTCCATATATTGAGTCTAACACGCATACATGCGCCATGTTAATATTTCATACATTCAAATCCAAAAGACATCACATAAGCATGCACTACATCTTTCTATCATTCGGCCATTCATGTCAACACATCATCTAAGCATATTAACATAATCACACATTACGTAGCAAGTAATGCTATAATTCATATTCCTGTGGCCGAGACATACAGGTCAATCATACGCCCCAATGCATATAATTATTTCCATCTTTATCACACATATACATAATTCTCACATATTCAAGATGTCATTGAATTTATGGTAATGACAATACATTAGCCATTTCTCATAAATCCGGCCATGCTTCGCCTAAGAAATAATCTAGACTTAGTCCGTAAAGTCCGCTTTTGTAAATACCACACAAAAAATATCCACGCACCCTACTCAGCCATATGCAGTCCTAAGCATTTCACATAAACCGGTTCGAAATGTGGTTTCGAAAACAAATGGACCATTCCTCAACTCCGTGCCTGTGACTCCAGCCCAATGCGTTCAGCCTACATTCGCTGAGCACTTTAACTTATTAAATTCTAGACTCGACGAGCTTTCCGTAGAGTCCAAGAACGCGCGAATGGGAGTTCCTGACGAAAGGCGTCAGCCCAGCCGACGCTACCGATTCACAAGGGGTGTGTGGAATTCAAAACACCTCGTCATATTCTCGCTTCGGGATTTACCGTCCCGAACAATGTTTGGTTTCGGACAGTCCTGAAACCCCATGAAACCGGTTTTTGATCATCACACAATCACAAACAAACCAATAATAAATATACAAATTCGCCTCCTCGGTGTCCAGAACGAAAACCCGTAGGCCATTACACGGCCCCTAGGCGTAAAATAACAAGAGTAGGAGGAAACCTACCTCTCGTAGCGCAGTTCCAAGTTCTTTGCAATCTGGGTCTCCTCAATGCATGACACTCCTTCCTTTTCCTCTTTCTTTTTCCTCTCTTCCTCCTTTTTCTTCTCCTCTTTTCTTCTTTCCTTTCTTTTCTCCTTTCCTCCATTTCTTCTCCTTGCCGCCCTCACAGACGCAGGCCACCGCAATTTCTTGGCAGAGCCTCAAAGGAGCCATGCATGTCGATTGACACAAGATAAATATGTGTCACACACATGGCAAGCCATGTGTCACTCACATGGTTCGCCTTGTGTCATTCACATGGCTCGCCATGTGTTGCTCGACACTGCTAATTAAATACGTGAAATTCGACTATCTCGTAATTCAATCTAAATTCACCGGGTAGCGAAGATTTTGCAAGACGATTCCAACTAAGTATTAACCGCTTTCATTATCCGAGATCTAGAAAAATCCCAACTTTCTCTAGACTATTTCGATAAATTACCGTGAGGGCGCGTGTGAGGGCGTTTTTGGGCAATCTTGATATCTACAAACTCGTATCGAAATTCTCTACAATGTGGTATATTTATTTTGCATGTTTGAAGCTTTTACAGATATGAAAATGCGTATAGAACCTTATGTACGCCTAGATATTAGGGTATTTTTACGTAGTTTTTGTATTTCTCTATGGTTTCGGAAATACATATCACTGCATAAGGACTGTGTAGAGTCTAAATTCATTGTCTATGAATGAATTGAACAATATAATTGGCATTACATATATATATATTGAATGTGATACATAAAGTTTATATCCCTGGTATGAGAGATTTTCAAGGATTCAACCGCCAAAGTGGCACAATTTGATTGGGTTTGCGAAATATAAGTCTCATATCGTGGTGGGATGTTCTGCTTTTATTACGTGATCATACTCCCAAAGGAGGTGATCCCGTGTTAAGTTCACTGAGGGATACATGTATGGTACTGTGGCTTAAGAAATGATCAGATCTTTATGGGTTCATACACCCAAAGGTGGTGATTTCACGAAGATTAGAATATGTTCTCATGGCCGCTTGTCATGTGGAGAGGTACAACCGCATGTCATATTTTCGCCCAAAGGTGATTATGATGATGTATGTAATTCTCTCGTATGAAAACACACATGCTGATCGTATTGTTTTGTTTTACTTTTTCAACAATTTTTCAGGAACTAGCAATTCCATTTCAATTGGAGGTCCTTACTGATTGAATTTAAGAAATGGAAAGAGGACTGGACTGCGCTAATAAGAGTCGAAATAATCACCAATATTTATATACCTGTTCCTCCTGTCACGTAGTCAAGCTAATGCAGTGATAAGGGTCTGTGGTCGAACACTCCGGACGGGGTTTTCATCCTAAAATGGTTTGCATCAAAGACGGTTGCAAGGCTTTCTATTCGACTTCTTTTGATTCAGGTTTCAAAAACAAAGGGAAATGGTTTGAAAACCGATAATTGTAAAAACTCGAAAGTTGCCAGAAAAGTTAACTTCATTAAGAATTGTGTCACTAACTGCAAGTTGGGGTGGCAAACAAGTGTCCTGGTTTATCTCGCTGCATGACAAGAACCTATAGTCCCTGGGCAGATAACTCTATCTATGTTTAACTAGCAAACCTCACCCTTTGAAACAACTCCTCATTTGAGTCAATACAGGTAGCATGCAAGCGGCCCCCATCGTTTAAACCCTAACATTTAATATCATCTCGTAGGCTCAGAAGACCATCTAAAGAATCACAAATTCTAAAGCATGGAGAGACAATAAATCAATAAACATTAAATGCTATAACTCTAATTTGAGAAACCTAACATATAAATATCATTTTAAAAAGGCTCAGCACCATCTAAAGAATCACAAGACTTCTCTCATCGAATATGCACTGATCCTAAAGCATGAGAGTATCACAAATTAATGACATTCAATGTTATGCAATCCATGTTTTGAGAATATATGGGCCATAAACACACCACCTAGCTTTTAAAGACAAGAGGACAACATGCATATGCCCACACCAAGCTAGCTTCTCCTTCCTAAGATAAAGGTATGACAAGCATCTTCAGTCATTATCCTCAAGAGGTGTCTACAAATGAGAGTGGAGAGAAAGTGAGAGAGAAGAGAGAAAAGCAAAACCTAATTAAAATAAAAGACTTTATTTTACAAAATGAAACTTACAAAAATATCTTTCTCTCCCCAAATTGTTGCTTAAAATTGTTGCTTGTGCTACAAACAAGAGGTTATATAAAGCCCTTCAAGGTATGAAAATACCAAAAACCTATCAACTCGCTAAGTTAAAGGATACGAGTAATACACCAAGTTCGAGCTTCCGCTGGGCATTAATTACAAAACATGACGAGGCACTAATTTTCGCGATCGCAAAATTTCGCTTAACTAGCGAAATTATCGTGCTCCAGCTTAAAACATGAAATTTCGCAGGATGCACACTTCGCTTAGTTGGGCCGAAATTTCGCGGTTAGCTAAATTCTCGTGAGTACGAACCGCCATTTTTCAAGCAGAGCGTGCCTAGGCGAATTGACGGGTCTAGCGAAATTCCGTTTTCGCATGTTGCAATTTACAGCAGCCATGGCCTCGCTAAGGTTACTAAATTTTCAAGAATTTAGCTAAAATTTTCGTGCTGAGCAAAAATTCCCGCATCAAGGATCCTTCGCTTCATCCTCGCCTTCAATCGCATCCAATTTTCTTCACTTTGCCTTGGTTTTCTCATTGATCATGGTCGGTCGATGGCTTCAGACTTGAATTCCAACTTCATGATTCATCCTTTGTATTGAGATCGAACCCAAGAGTGCACAACACCGCAAAACAACCAAAAAATACCCTCTAAATGCGGTTAAGTGGTACTAAGAAACTCAACACTTCAATCGTATAAATGACATGATTAACGCGCAAAGCACTCAAACCTATCTAATATGTGGTCTAAAATTGCACTTTCAGGCATTAATCAAGGACTTTCTATTTCGAAATGGAGTCATGATGTCATCGCGCTTACAAAGGATAAGCCTACAGATAACACCACCTGCAGATTGTGCCGAGAAAACTGACTATGCTACCCGAAAGGAGCAATCAGATTTGCTTATCGAATAATGAAGAAATCCATTCAAGAACACTTAAAAGTGGTTTACCGTACTGACCCAGATCGCTTAAGGAAATGATGCATACCATGAGGCTAGAAATCGAATTTAATCTAATGCCGAGGTTGAACACTTCTCCAAAAGCTCTTCAACAGAAGTATGATGGTACTGGGCCAAGCTGCAGATTATGTCCTCGATGCAGACCTAAAGACGAAGCTTCAAGCTCTAACAGTTACCATTCCATCGCATTGTGCATCGCTTCTCCCAAAGACCCTTCCACCTGATTTTCGGATTATAAAGCATAAATTACAATTCCCAAGACGACTCGTCAAGAAATGACTCGATAGCAAAGGGGTGGTATGTAAGAGAAACTTAAGAAGGAAAAAGAGCATATGGCCTATGCCGCTTAGTTCCAAGAGAAAAATAAGCAGTTCAAAAGTCGTGACTCATAAAGGTGCTCAAGAAAAACCACTCATTAACTGATATGGGTCCAAAGAAGACATTCTTGAAAAATGGTGATCGCTAGTTTCTTTGTAAGAAGAAAGGTCACATGAAGAAGGAGTGTGCAAAATTTAAAGCTTCTCGATGTCCAAACGTGGCTTAAGGTGTAATGATTCTTTAACACTTGTTTGTGAATCCAACCCATCTCAAGCACCATCCAGCTTCGTGGCTCGGAGAAAGGAGCAACTAATCATGTCGCTTACCATACAGTGTGGATTCATGCCATAAATCGAGGAAGCCAACAGCATGAATCAAAGCTCATCAGGAAACAACGAGAAGGTCATGTCATGCTCTGTGGGAGTATGTAATCTTAATTCTAGATTATGTATTTAAACTGATGTTGAAAGACAATCTTTTATGTACCTTCCTTTAGACGGAATTTGCTCGTGATCGTGCTCTGGATTTATATGATTACCTTTGAAATCAAAAGCAATGTTATTCAACATTTTTAATTCAAATAAGGTCAGCGCTGTCATATGTCTAACCCGGATTATATAGATCGGAGTTTATCTCCCAATGACATATACGCAGTTTATACTTCGCAAAAGTTGTTTCTAAGAGACCATTACCTAAGGAAGAGTTCCATGCATCGTGGCATAGTACTCGCCATACTCCCATGATGTATGAAAGGGCCGATAAAGACCAACATCCCGCCCCGCTCTTAAAACGACTCCTGTAGATATGCATGCACTGGCCAGAGGTAAATGACCAAGATAAGAAAGAAAACTCGCACCGTAGCTCGACTGGCTGATGTCATTCACACCGATATAAGTGGACCTTATATCGCAACCTCAGGTAGAAATCTTTATTTCATCACATTTATTACGACTCTTTCTCGATATGGTTATTTGTACTTGATTAAAGAAAAGTCCGCAAACTTCATTGTCTAAGATTTTGACCAAGCCTGAGAAACACTTGGGAAAAGTCATAAAGGTTGTTAGATCCGACCTGAGGTGGAGAGTATTATGGCGCTATGGCGACGCCATATTTAAGGCCATTCAAATACTTAGAGGATTCCCCGGGATAAGGCAATACTTACTATGCCTGAGTCCCGAGCAAAATGGTATACCGGAAGGCGCAATCGTACTCTTATGGAAATGGTAAGAGCATGATTATGTGACAATTTCATCTTGCTGTGGGGTGAAGCTAAAATGTTTTGTATTGAATCGTACCTACGAAAGTCGCTCCATCGACCTGAGTTATGGACTCGGGCGTAGTTTCAGCTTAAACCATCTTGCAAGTTCGGGGGATGTCCTCTGTATGAAGTCAGATAATCCAACATTAAGCAAGTCGACCTTAACTACCAATGTGTTACTTTGTATCTACCCGAATATTCGAAGGATATTTGCCTCTATAATCCCAATGAGGCATGGTAACTGTGGAATCACAAACAACCAAGTTGGAGTTTGATGTGGTCAAGAAAATAACCGCTCATTGCACTATCGAGACATAGTACCTGGGTAATGTGGTATCTTTATCTCCTCCCATACAGATAATTGTGGGAACTCCCACACACCATATTGAACCTGTTGAGACTAGGGATCCTGTTGTTGAGACAACTCCTAATAAAGTTCATCAAGGCTCTCAAAGGGTGGATGTAGCTATTACTACCTAGTGAGATCCACTAGGGAGAGACGATCAGCTATACCACCGGACTATTTAGTCTATATAGGAGAAGATCACGATATCTGCCTGGACTGATCCAATAACTTATGCGGTCGCTTTCGCCCCTCAATCGTAACTATTGATAACGAGAGATGCGAAATTCAATCTGTACAGGCACTGAGTTTCGAACTTAACACTAATTGAAGGTCATAAGACCCATTGGCCGCAAATGGGTGTATAGCATCAAAAGGGACCATAAAGGAAAGATCGAGAAGTTTAAAGCCGTGACTGCAGCCAAAGGTTTCACTCGGGAGAGAAGGAGTAGATCATGAAGCAACCTTTCTCTCCTGGGCCTCTTCTAAAGATTCTTTCAGAGTGATCATGTAGATTAGTTGCTCATTTCGACATGGAGTTACACCCGCATGGATGTTAAACGCTTTCTCAATGGAGACCTTAATGAAGAAGTCTATATGATGCAACCCAAGGTTTTGTGGCAAGATCAGTACACTTGTATGTAGACTGAAAAGTTCATTTATGGTCTCAAGCAAGCTTCTAGACAATGGTACTTAAAGTTTCATAGCAAGTTGTTGCTTCATATGGCTTCATGGAGAACAAAGTACATCAATGTATACTGTGCAAGGTCGAATGGAGAACATTTTCCTAATACTTATGTGGATGATATCCGTCATAGCGCTGACTCCTGCTTATCGATGAGACAAAACTGATGTCAAAGAACTTTGATATGAAGGACCCGCAGAGGTTTCATTCCCGGGCATCGAGATTCACAGAATCGCTCGCAGACTATCAGTTTATCTCGTGCAGGCATAGTTGATCGTATTTTTTAGAAAGATCCAACATGCAACAATGTAAGCCAGAATTGCTCCTTTATCCAGCGTGATAAGCTCAGTCCGTCACAATGTCCTCATTCGATATCGAAAGCCCAATGAAGAATGTACCTTATGCCAGTGGCACTTGGGAGTATTATGTATGCTCAAGGCGACTAGCCGATATCATACAGAACAGACTTCAAAGTACATCGCACAACCGACACGTATCATCGGGTTGTCGCTAAGAAGGTTATGAGGTACTTAAAGAGGACAAAAGACTATATGTCGATTTACAAACATGTTCGTGACTCCATGCCTAGTCGGGTATTCGGGATTCGTACTTTGCCGGCCGTCAGATGAAAAGAAGCCAACAACAGTTACATCTTAAGTTAGCAGAGGAAGACATGAAAGAGGAACAGAATCAATCGTATCCTCCTCCGCAAAGGTTGTTTACAGCAACACCAGAGTCTCGGCGGGGTCTGGGCACATGTGGAGGCCAAGTACCTGACTATAAAGGAAAAAGTTCAAAATCTGGACGTCGCAGCGGGAGCACATATCAGATTATAAGGATCAGATCCGCACCAAAGGCCTTCGCCCTGTGTATTTGATCGATACAAGTCATTAACATGGGCTAGGAGTATCATGGGATATTGTAAATTAGTGGGAGTTGTTAGTTTATGTTGTTTCATGAAGGATGAATCCGATTTCATTACATTTTTTGTAATAATTAATTGAATTTATCAACTTTGCATTCAAGGTATTTGTGAATGTAGGTTTATCTAATGAAAGTACATATAACATGAAAACTGAGTAACAAATCTAATACAGTGCTATGGGGCATTCTTGGCATTAGCCTTACCAAAGATGTTTTGTTACACATAAAGTAAAGTTACCTATCAAGGTAACACATATACAAAGTTCGTTGGAACCATGATGGATATTCTCGTGACACTACTCTCAGTTTCAGGACACTTGCTGAGAGAGAATTCCGACTAACAAAATGGATAACATGAAGAATTACTCATTATGAGGTATTGTCCATTTAACACACTACCATATTGAATCCATATCAAGAAAGTTGAAAAACACTGCGGACCATGGAAGGGCTTATGTGAGTACATGCAATTACAACCCATGATTCAGTTGTTCGAGACTTTATGGGATGGGATCACTATTAAGAATAATCTATGTATCTAATATAAAGACACGCTTTGTTTCAATTAATATCGCTTCAAGTGGAGAACAAGATTTTCATTGAATGTGGGCTTATTAATTAAAATTTAATCGAATTAAGTTTGGTCTAATAAGGAGAAATAAGGATTCTAAATAGCATTGGCTGGGTCGGGTAAGTGTGTGGGCCGAGTATGGTCTTACTCCAGAACGAGAGGCCCGTGGTCGCGATTCTATATATATATAATGCTCAAGATCGTGCTCCAGTCCTCCCCCAGGCCCTGAGGATCATCTTTGTTTTCAAGGCTGCATCACGGATTAAGGAAATCGCTCTGCGAATCACTGGGAGAACCGATCTTCAGTTGGAGCCAGTCGTGATAAATAAGTTGGGAGAGATCATGGAATCAGTTCTTTCAGTTATTTTAATTGATTCACCTCAAAGGCCGGTGTGGTTCAGGAAATGGAATGTACGATATTGGGTTATAATTAACATGTGTTTGTAATTCTAACATTGAAATTTGATCTCGTGAATTTAAATAATATCTTACACTTTTAGGTTTTGAGATATCTTTGCTCTTGGCTTCAATATCTTTTATACAGAAATTAGAGGCTTGCGGCTGAAAAAACAAAAATAAGTGATGAGGTTTTGGTGGTCAGGAGGAAGAAGGAGACTCAGCACTCATCAGATGAGCGACGAAGGAACCGCGGGATTATTTTCTTCTAAGATGCTAGATCACGGTCAAAAATATGGTTTTTCATTGTGATTCTGAGATTAAGGCTTTCCTGGTAAATTTGTTTAGCTCTTGAAAAACCTGCATTTGAGTGAATTGGTGGATCTATTAACCTCAAGGGTGTACTTGAGTGGATTGGAAAATGAGACGAAGTCTTTCTTTAGGGAGTTGTAAGGCGGGGGCGGGTGTCCTTTCCAAATCGCGGAATGCTGTTGGCGGGTGAGGCCCAGCTTCTAATGGGGCCAGGCGTGGGAAGGGCTGGATCTGTCTTGAGACTTGACCAGGCCAGTGTTGGACCCCAGAGACTAGTCGCCAGTGGACCATACCAGCCTTTTTCCATGGGCACCCAATTTTTAATGGCCAGTGGAGGGAGGTGGAACTGAGGCCGAGCTGACTGACTGACTCATGAGAAAAGTAGTGTTGAGTTCTTGCCTTCAGGGCAAGGAGTGTCTTAGTTTTTGTGTGAAGAATTAGGACCTCATACATAACCTTAGAGAGATTGTTTGATATTTGAAAATATGCTCTTGCCCAGTTTCGCATTACAACTTGTGGTTTGCCCCAATAGAAAATTCTACTCAATCTTCTTCTTCTCTCCATGCTTCCTCTGTAGGAAGTGGGACCTCTTCTTTTCACCAAGCTCTGTTTTTTGGCAGTCAGTATATTGGGGACTTATTAAGGTGGGGGTTCCTTAGAGATGTTGTGGTGATTAATGGGGATGACCAAAAGTGGGAGTTTAGCTTTTGAATCCCATATTGGGAACTACGAGAAAATGAGGTGTGTGATGAGGAAGGAGACAGTGAATGAGATTTTTCCATCTTGGAAGCCTATAATGGGGACTCTCAAATGGTTGGGAAAAAGTTTCTTAATTAAGATTCCGGTGAAATTAATACAGAGTTTCTGCATTTCAATTTAATCCTTAGGGAAAAGGAGATCTTAGATACAATCTGAGTTGAATGATCTTGCTAGGTCAGTGTGAGGAACAAGGGCAAATGGTTTCCTCTAGGTGCGAGAGAATTGAAGAAACTGGAGTATTGCTAATAATTTGAATGGGTGAAGCGGGTGGAAAAGGATCTGAGTTCTTTGTTTGAACTCATGGGTTGAGGATTCTATCTTGGGCATCGGGGGTGCGATAAGACAAGAGGAAGGTTATAAAGCCATCAAATCGTTTGAGGGCTTGATTTGTCGTCAAAGACAAAAATTTAAATTATTAATTATGGGATTGTTGTAGTCTTAGTATAATAAGAGAAAGATTTATAGAATTGGTTTGGAATGGAGGTTAGGATCTTTTAAATCTCTTGTGGTTTGAGAAATTGTCTTGGTGGGTTTCCATGGATGTTCTTTAGGCGTGTATGGCCACATGAGGTAGATGAAAAAGGAGAATACTTCTGGTGGGGTGGAGTTTCCTCAGAGGGTTGTGGATTGGTCCTTGGTGTGTAGGGGGTGATTTTAATATTATCTGTTACCCTATAGAGTGCAGGAGAGGTGGAAGGATGTTTGCTTCCATGTGAAGGTTTTCTAAAGTCATTGAGGAAAGATGTGAGACATTCCTTTACAAAGGTGGTCCTTTTACTTAGGGAAGAAAGGAATAATAGTTATGCAGTCGAATGAAATCAGCTTCTTGATCTCCCATGGAATGATTGCGAGAAGGAAGATTTTTTTTTGGAAGTTTGTTGTTAGGGTCTACTACTGGGCGATGCTCGGATCATTGTCTGATACGCGATGCGGGAAAAATTAGGAGCGACCTGCCTCACTTTCGTTTGAAAATATGTGGTTGAGGAGGGGCTGAGGTTTCAAGAAGAAATTGAACTTGGTGGCAGACCTATGTTTCATAGAAGTTCATTAGGTTTTGTGTGTGGCCTTAAAGCTAAAAGCCATGAAGGACTTCCTCAAGTCCTAGAATAGAGACGTGTTCGGTAGGGTTGAGGTGAGAAAAAGTGAGGCTATGTGAATTTATGTCATTGGGATGATAAGGAGAAGGATGGGTTTTGACTTTAGAGGCTTGCATCGAGAGGGATTTGGCGAGGGAGGATTATAAATATTGGTCCATTTTGGAGGAGGTATCTTGGAGGCGGAAGTCTTGAGAAATTTTGCTAAAAGAAGGTGATCGTAATACAAATTTTTTCACATAATGGTTAATTCACATAGGAGGAGGAATTTTATCAAGAAAATCAGAGTTAATGGGATATGGTTAGATGAGGAGGGGCTCCATAAGGAAGGAAATTCATGTTGCTCCAGCAACTCCTTTTCCTAAAGCCCGCGGGGAGGATTGTTGATGTGACCTTTCGAGGTTCCCAAGTTTTTATAGTGATTGGGAGTGTTGCAGCTGCTAAGCTTGAGATCCTTTCTCTATTGATGAGGTTTTTGCAACTCTATTTGAGCTAAATGGGGATAAAGCGTAAAGCCCGAATGATTTTTCCATTGTGTTTTGGCACTTTTGCTGGGATTTTGTGTGGAAGGAAGTTATGGGCTATTTTAGAGAATTTTATGAGTAAAATAAAGTTGTAAGAAGCCTAAATTCCACTTTTTTGGTACTGATTCCTAAATATGAGAATGCGGTGGATCTAAAAGACTTTTCAGGCTATATCGACTTGGTAGGAAGTGCTACAAAATTCTTGAGAAGGTGTTGTAAAGGGTGTGAGGTGGGGCGGGGCGGTTTTTAGTGGCCCAATGCTTTTATTAGGGAAGGCTTAATCTTTGGATAGGCTTTGATGGCTAATGAGACCATTGACACCTTAGCCACAAGCTTGATATTAGGGAAGGCTTACTTGACCATTCCCGAGGCTGGGACTTTTGGGCAAAATGGGGTTTTGGTACAAACCAGGCATTTGGATTCTAGGGTCCGTGAGTCCAATTCACCATCTGTATGTAGTAACAATTATTGTCCCCCTATGCATGGCCGATCTTGATAGTTTTAATATTTATGTAAATAAAACTAACATTGTTTTTCATTCCTAAAACTTAAATAATTCAAATATAAAAGATATAAACTTATCGAGAAATAAAATAAATATTTTCTATACTAATTTTTTTTTAAATAAATAACAAAATATTTAATATGGTCCACAAATAATAAAATTTTAAAAATCAAATATTCAATAAAATATTTTATTTGATTTATTTAAAATCAAACACAATATATTTAACATTTCTAATGTATAGTCAAATGTTATGTTATTATTATGAATAATGAGAAAATAATAGAAGCATTAGGATTTAATTTGATTTGTATGTATTAATTATTATTAAATGTTTATGTATTATTTATTTTTATTTGAAAAATGATAAATTTTATAAGTGATGTTTTAAAGCATTTTTAAGATTTTGACTTATTTTTGCTTGCAACTTTGAGAATTGCTTAGTTAAGACTAACTAAAACCTAGTGATGAATAGGTCGGATGCTTGACTTTATTTAGTCCGTGGTTCGGATGGATTGGACCGAAATGGTCGGGTTGGCTTTCCAGCTCTAACCCATGATTATATTACTTTTAAGTTTTAACATAATATTTCAAAAAAAATGACTATAATAAAAAGTAATTCCAAAATTTTAATCAAATAAAATATCATAAAATATAAAATATTTTTACAAGAATAACAAATTTGTTATATCACGCCCAAATGAAATATTGAAAAAAGAAGAAATATAAGAAATATTTGTTTGGGTAAAAAAGATCTTAATTAAGCAGCTAATTTTACTTGAGTTTATTATTAAGCGAGCTTTATGTCACAAGTCTTTGTCGATAAACTATTTGTATTTGAATCACGTATTTTAAAAAAGCGAGCATGCATATTTTAAAGTGTTTGAATGCATTACTACACAAACACTTATAATAGCTGAAATTACTGAAAATACCATTATAAACACTTATAAAATTGAAGTGTTTGAATAAATAAGCATTTGTCATAATTTTTAAAAAAATTAAAAAAAACCTAAAAATTAATATTATATATATATATATATATATATATATATATATATATATATATATATATATATATATATATATATATATCACATGAAACCATGATAAAAACCTTAAGAAATAAAGTAAAGATTTCTTTGTATATTGAAAACATTTATCATTCAAATTAATCTCTAGTATAAAAAATAGCTAATGATTTTCTCCTCTTACATTTTGTTTGTATGCATCAAAGATTATAAAAACTAAAATATTATATATTTTTTCTTCAATAAATCCTTTCCGAATTGGAACATGATAGTATGATCAAAAAACTCGAGCCTCGTAGTTACAAACAGAAATCGCCTTACCTTTGAACTACCATGCCCACTTACCTAAAATTTTTATCTTACTTTTGATTATATTTTCTGGATTACTGTAGGCTGCGTAGGCTGTGAATTATTAAAATGTATCGAGGTTTATAAGCATCTTAGGTCCTTGAGGCGTAAGGCACACTTGAGGCACGATTTTTTTTTAAGTGATGCGCACCCTATCTAATATAAATAAAAATTATATGTTTCACTAATTATTGTCTATAGTTTTTATGTACTAATAAAATACAATAAAGTAAAGCAAATCAAAGATAAAAATAAAAAATCGCTAGTGCTTCCCATCATCACAAACATTTCAAAAACAAAATAACAAACATCACTAATACTTCCCATCATGACAAAAATTTTAAGTTCCAAAACAAAATAAACACTTATGGATTTGCATCAAATTCTAAATCAAGAAAATCATCATGAATAATTTTTTCTATTTTTAATTATATGTTAGAAATTGTTTTCCTATTTTCCACATAAAGATTTTCAAAAATTTTACCTATTTTTTACATAATTTTTTGGAATTTTTTTTTATTTTAAAATTGTTTTCTTATTTTTACATAATTTTTATATAAAGATTTTACCTATTTTGTTTACATTTGTTGGAATTTGTTTTCTATTTTTCATTATTTTTGCGAATATTTTCCTTCCATTTTTACATAATTTTTCTAAAAAATTTGCCCTTTTTACTTTTTCCGAAATTTCCTTTCAAAAATTTAAAAAAATTTCCTATTTTTTACAAAATTTATGATAAAGATAATTTTATTATTAAGATTATCGATTTGTAGATTTCTGTATAAGCCTTTTTTGATAAGCTTCTACATGAAGCTTATTGAAATAAAATAAAATGGATTTATAAGGGGTCATAAGTTATTTTTGACAAGCTTTTCAATGAAGCTTATTAAAATAAGTTAAAATTGGCTTATAGAGGGTCATAATTATTTTTATACTTATTCTTTACAAACACCTTTAATTTTTATCAAAATTATTTATATGATAAGATAAACTCAAATAAGCTATAAATAAGATTTATGAAATGTACCCATAGTCTAAAATTTTTGTAAAAATTATATCTAATCTTGTTTAACACCAAATTAATTCCAAAATAATCTTAAAAAATTAATTAAATCAAAGATGAGTCTAAGCGTGAATTACACCATGATTTGGGTAGATGTTCTCCACCAGAATTTCACTTATTAGGACCAGGTTAGAGCAAGGCCCCAAGCCCAAAATGAAAAAGAGTTGAATCCCACTCGGAGTATTGGTGAGTATATAAGACCTAATCAGAATTTTTGGGATATAACCTTGGCTGGTTCCCAAGAAAATTAAACAATCCCCTCTTAATTTTACTTTTTAAGTCGATTCTAGTTGTGTATGGAAGCCATTTTTATATTTTCTTGGCGAACTGAGATCATTTTCCTTTTTCTTTTTTTTTTCTTTGGGTGAAAATGTTTTCGATTGAGTTGTTTTAATAGTAGAATAAGTAGAATGTTTGCAATAATATGATTATGGCAAGCTTTTGAGAAGCCTGAAAAGACAACAAGAAAGAAGAGGATTTTCGTTGGGTCTGTGAAGGGTGGATATTCATAAACCCTTGTGAAATTAATGAAATATATATCATTATGCAAGCTTTTGGAGTAGCGAAAGGGTAGAGGGGTAAGAGATCCAGGACCCGTTTGGAATGAAATGTTTACCACTATTTTAGATTTTTTGAATTAATTCACCTCTAATTCTCTTTTATTCTCTTCTTTTTGAGTTTTGATTCCCTCATTTCATTTTCTTTGATTATTAGTACCATGGGGTCCTAGTAACCTTGATTTAGGCGCATCATCATAGACATTGCGGGAGGAGACTCGATGGTGGCAAATAATTGGTTTATGCGGATCGAGCGTGGTTTATGGAGATCACCTCGAATCGGCCGGATCGGATTGAGCGCATTCTGGCGCTAGAGGAGGCCGGGCGTATGCATGGTTGAGATGGGCGGGAACCTCCTAGAGACTTGGTATGACATGGGCGGGGATTGGGGTTGTTTATGGGCAAGTACTTTCCGAGGCTGGTTGCCCGGCACCAAGCGGCGTTTGAGAGGCTGTTTGTAGGCAAGCACTTTCCGAAGGCTGCGAGAGCATGCCAGTGCACCGGGGGTTCCTAGATTTGAAGCGAGACGGCAGTGATGAGACTACGTGGCTAGATTCACGGAAGTTAGCCAATTTGCGATGTTACAGTGACCCTGAACTTGGCCAAAGAGATTAGGAGGTGAGAATGGGGCCCCGAGATTGTCCATTCGGGCCGAGATTATGAGACTTAGCCACCACAAGATATGGACTCTCCATGGTTGGGACACGACCTTGACCGTAGAGATATAGAGGGATTCTTTCGGGCACGTGGGATGCGAGTGTTAGTAGTAAGAGGAAGACCGGTCGGTCTTCTTCCAGGTTCGGGGAAAGAAATGCGAGCTTCTAGTTCGCGAGGGTCGAGTCGCGGCCATCAGACCCGGGGGTGGATGAGGTGGGTGGGGCGAAGGCGGTCGGTGTCTTATCATTGCAGGCCGGACCTTAATGAGGAGGATTGCCCGGAGACGGGGATCGGGTTTTTGGGACGGCCTGAGTCCCGGTCAATGGCAGACGAGGAGAGGATCTGATGCGTTCCTCCCACGGCACGTTATAGACCGGAGGAGCCAGTCTCGAGTTTCGAGGGAGCTTCCTCCAGCTTTATGGCGGGCCAGAGGCGGGGAGTATGGGTAGGAAACAGGCGAGGCCCGGCGAGTTATGTCGGTCGGGGCGTGTCTACGCCATCCACACCGTGCATTGATCAGTGGTCGACCAGTCATACGAGGAGTACATTTTGCTATCTACTTTATGGCGAGTGTTATTTGATTCTAGTGCGTCGCATTCATTCATTGTTGCATCGATTATGATAGAGTTGGGCTTAGGTTGAGACCTTAGAGGAGCCATTTATGTGAGTTCTCCCACTAGGGATTAGGCGAGAATAGGGATGATATGTCGAGGAGGTTGCGAGTTGGAGGTCTCGGGGACTCACTCATGAAGTAGACCTGAGGATCATGAGCATCATCGAGTTCGATGTCATCCACGGGGATGGATTGGGTGGCTTGAGCTACGAGTGGTTCAGATGGGTTGTACCTTTTATGTCGATTATTGCCTTTTTGGGTTGGGGATTCCCACACACACTTCCCCTACCACTGCGAGAGAGAGAGGAGAGAGAGGAGAGGGGATGTGTTCATGTGTGGCGAGAGGGCGTGTTACCTGGGGCGTGACATTTCTTAGGGCAGGTATCACGGTCAGGGTGTGTCGGGGGGGACCGGTTAAGCGGGTTGGCTAGTGAGCCTTACCCTAGAGGATGAGGAGAGACCAGACTTAGATCTACCTCGGATAGTGTGCGAGTATGTGGATGTTTTTCCGGATGACTACAGGCGCACTCCACGAGAGGGTTGTAGACCGGTGTCAATTACACCTAGTACCTCACCCGTCTCTATGACTCACTTTAGGATGGCACCGGGTTAATGCGGGAACTTCGAGTCAGTTACGAAGGTTCTGGACCAGGAGTTCATTAGGTAGAGCACTTCACCATGGGGCGCTCTGGTTTTATTTGCGAAGAAGGACAAAACCCTTATTTGTGTTGACTAAACGGTTGACGGGGGTTCTGATCAAATCGGTACCCATTGCAGAGGATTATTGATTTGTTTGTCGGTTGAGAGGGCCTTGAGTCTGCTGAATGAGACACCGCCTTGCTTGGTTGCCATGTTGAGGTTCGGAAACGAATATCAAAGTTTAGGACACGTTATGGGCACTTTGAGTTTACGGTGATGCCCTTTGGATTGACGAATGCACCAGCATCATTCATGAATCTTATGCATAGGATATTCCAACCCTATTTAGATCAGTTTGTCGTAGTCTTCGGGGATGACATCTTAATCTACTCCTAGTTAGAGTGGGAGCATGAGTATCACTTGAGGATTGTATTACAGTTGTTGAGAGACCATCAATTGTACGCTAGGATTCAGGTAAGTGCAGTTTTTGCTTGCAGGCATTTGAGATTTTAAGGACACGTGGTGTCGAAGCCTTCGGGGAGGCCATCGAGTTGACCCAGGAATGAGAGGAAGGTCGAGGCGTGAGTTGGGAGGCGAAGTGGTCTTAGAGATACGTGGTTTCAGCCGGGGTTGGCTGGGTGTGAGAATTCATTGAGGATTTCTCCAAGATAGCGACATCTATGACTAGGTTGTGTGAGCCGGGAAGAAGGAGGTGGGAGTTTGATTGGGATGTGGAGTGTGAGGAGGCATTCAGGGTTGAAGAAGCCGCCGGCTCCATCTTGATAGAATCAGGGCGGGGGCGGAGGCCTGTATGTTGGCGATGCACTAGTGGTTGGATCTTGTTTTGATCGGTTGGAGGTAGTAACATAGTTCTCGTCGGTTGAAGAATCATGAGCGAGAATTTTCTGACGTGGAGTTTGGCGTAGTCTTGCTTAGCGAAGATTTGGCGCTATGCCTCTGAGGAGTTCGTATGAACCATAAAAGTGCGAAGTATATTTTCACCTTGGCCAGAGAGACTAATGCGACCAGCGGCACGAGATGGATGGAGTTCCTAGAGGATTATGACTTCACTTTGCATTACCATCCAGATGGGAGCAAATGTAGTGGGCGATGCACTCGTTGGGAGTCAGGAGGCGTTAGCTATGGCTTCGTGGTGGTGGATCTTGCTTGTGGGACGGTTTGGATTTCTGATGCAGAGTAGATTTCAGAGGTACCTTGGGGGAGTTTGAGTGGCTGCAGTCTGCGACGAAGCGGTGATCGGGTCCCTAGTGGTGGGATGCGAGATGAGTGTCCATCGGGGGCCGGGTGATAGTCGGATGCAGTTGAGGAGTTTGGGCCAGTTCAACGCAGTGGTGGTCTTCGATATAGGGAGACCCGGGTAGTGGTTCCCAGGTTGGCCGATTGAGAGAGGAGATTCTCGGGGAGTTTCATTGCTCTTGATTCTGGGTATCCGTTAGCACGAAGATGTACGGGATACTTCATCGTCGGTACTATTGGGTGGGATGAAGAGACACGTGGGGGACTTTATTCGTGATGTCTCACATGTCGGCGGGTTGGGCGAGCTAGAAGCCGACAGGGCTACTTCAACCATTGGAGGTGGGCGGTGGAAGTAGAGCCTCACGATGGACTTTAACCACGCCGGGCCTTAGCGAGAGGCATGGCCGGTATGGGTGGGCCGGCTCACACGAAGTCGGCCGCGTTTTCTAGTTGTGCGGATGACGCCGCATTGGAGGGAGGAGGGGGGAGGAGATTCAAAGGTTGTACATTCGTAGTTCGGCTACATGGAGTACGATTATCCATAGTGTCGGATGAGGATGGGTTACGGTGCACTTTTGGAAGGTTTCCAAAGGCCATGGGCTACATTGACAATGAGTACAGCGTTCCACCTCGAATGATGAGTCACGGGAGGTATCGAGTATTAGAGGACAGCCTGCGAGCATCGTCTGGATCATCGGGTAGGCTTGGGAGGAGCATTTGCCCTTAATTGGAATTCGCTGCAACAAACGAGTTATCGAATACAATTATATAGATAGCCTGCGTGCTTGAGGCCTTGTGGCAGGAGGCGTAAGTTCATATGCCTGTGGGCAGAGTGGGAGAGCTCATCTTGGTCCCGGGGGATTTGATTAGAGACACATCAGAGAAGGTGAGCTTGATCTGAGCGTCTTCTCACGGCTCGAGGAATTCGACGAAGAGCTATGTTGATGTGCGACGTCGACCCTTAGAGTTCGAGAATTTGGGGATCGTGTCTTCTTGGAAGGTGATGCTAAGAGGAAGTGGTCGGGTTGGTGATACGGGAAGTATCGTAGGGGTTTGTGGACCTTTCGAGATACTCGAGAGGATAGGCAAATGGCGTGGTTGGCGGTCAGCTGAGCATATCAGTGTCGGGTATTTCACGTCTCCATGCTCAGGGTATACTCAGGTGGATTGGGGTGAATCGAGTTGACTGGTGGACACTGGAGGGACCGGTATGTATTTTGAATAGCGTGATCGGGTTTTGCGGCCTTAGGGCCGTGAGGCTGAGTGAGTGTACTATGGTGGCATGGGTGGAGGAGTCGGCGTGGGAGCGCGAGAGGACACGATGCGGGCCACTATCCCTTCTTGTTTAGGGATGAAGGTCGCATTAGTTTAGTCATTTAGCATTTAAATGACTAGTTTACATCATGGTAGAGTGCGTTGCATATGCATGTGGTGATTATGATTAATCGAGGACGAATTCCTTTTAAGGAGGGGAGAATATAAGACTCGAGAAATTTCCAATTTATGGAAAATCGTAATTTAGGTTCACAAATTTACAATTTTGTTAAAATCTGGAATTTTATTACAGATGCCGGGATAATGAAGCGGATTTCACCGTTGGAATCGTATGCGAATCTGATTGGCACGTCTAATTTCGTCGAATTAGAGATAGTCGGGTTGGCACATTTTCAAGGCATATCGCGTTTAGTCTTTGTAAAACGCGATTTTCGATCACGTGAGAAAGTCACATATAACACGCTCATGTGCCGTAAGTGGCTTCAGGTAGAGAGAAAGTGATATGAAAATGGACCTGGCCCAGAGATAGTGTGAATGTCAGCTGGAAAGAGAAGGACATAAATGTCATTTTTAGAATTTAAATGATAATAAGACAAAATTGTGAATAGTGTTGTCTTCTTCAAATTGGACCAAAACAAAAGCGTGGGAGGGAAAATGAGGATCACGGTGGCTGGAGTTTTGGGTTAGAGAGAGAAGGTGTGCCTTCTCACAGATTTGTATGAGGTGATAGTCGTGGTCGTCGGGACAAGAAGGAAAGTCGCTCTACGTGGCGAGACCTACGTGTGGGCACCGGTTTCAGGAGTTTTTGACAAACTGAGTAGAGTGGGTTCTCCCTAGTTGGGTTTATTTTTATTTAAGTACTTTGTTGAATATGTTTAGTTGAATGAAGTGAGAGGCCGTTTGATCGATCCCGAATCTTGGGACAGGGTATTATAATTTTTGAAACCTGAATGGTGGGCGTGACATCCATGGTGAATTGGGTTGTTAATTGTGCATTTATGTGTGTACATGCTTTACGATCGTTGTATGAGGAGTGGGAGTATGACGTGAGCAGTTCACTAAGTGAATCGATGATTGGTGATTTCTTGGGAATAATGCTTGAGTTTCTTATTCAAGAATAGTGTTCTAAAATAATTTTATTGAAATAATGTTAGTTGAGTAATTCAAATCTGTTAACAGTGTTTTGATCGGTGCGGCGTGAGAAACTTATTTTGTTATATTGATGATTGAAATTATGACATGTTTGTGTGATTTAAATTATGTGAATATGTGCATGATTATATATTTACGTAATGTTATAAATTCAAATGGAATTAATATCCGTTTCCATATGCCTTGGGGCTAGGACGATAGGAGTGAGTGCATGAGGTAATTCTTGAGAGAATGACTCGGAGGGTTATCTAAAAATAATAATAATTATCGGAGGGTAGTCCAATAAAATATCAATCGTCGAATTATTGATTGATATATATATATATATATATATATATATATATATATATATATATATATATATATATCGGAGGGTTGTCCTGAAATAGAAACTAAGGTTCTCATACGTGGCTTAGGTAGGTTGTGAGGGGTCGGGGAGGGACTCGGGATATGAGGTGATAAGTTAGACATTCAAGTAGGATCATGCATTTGCTTGAATGTGTGTGTTTATTTGGAGCATTGCATATGCACTTAGTGGAAATAGCCCGCGGGGTGATTACTAATGAGCGTGCTTCGCCTTGTCGAGGATCTTATTTTATAGGTACGGGCGTTCGAGAGGCGGTTTCTACGCCAAAGGCCGTTTAGAAGCGGGAATGAACTTGATGGTTTCTGTGTATTAGAATGTTTTTCATTTTGTATATGGGTTCTTAATATAAGTGAATATTAGCTCACGCAGCTATGATACATAGTTGATATGTTTATGAAAGTATGGTTTATGAGCCCGAATGGTGTTTGTTTTTGCTCGTATTACGAGTTATATTGGATAGATGGAATATATGTTGAGTATAAATGCGGGGGCCCAAAGAGGTCATTTTACTCGTATGGATTGTATAAAGGGCCCACCGCATGGTCATTGATGTCGATTGAGACAGGTTATATACATGTGATGTATTTGGGTAGAGCTCCCCGTACAAAGGATCTCTGCGATTTTACGCGAGAAATGTGGGTTCTGAGACATTGTAGTGTTTCATGAGGTTGAGTGGGTAGTCAGCCAGGCTTTGGGATTTGAGGCGTCCTTTAAGCATTCTTTGAATAGAAACTAGCCAAAATGGTCGGGTCCTTATTCCCTATGGCTGATTAGATTGGGCCAAAATGGATTTGACAGCCCATTCCCCTCTACAAAAATAACCCTAAATGCATCACATTAATGTACCTTCTTAAGAACATTTTGGTCTTTCAAATCTTGATAAGATTCTATTACAAGTATTAACAAACAAAGAACTTTTTGACAAAGATGGTGATTGACATTTCTCACCCAGATGATTATACTTTTATCTATAAATTATAATATTAAAGTTGATTAAGTGATTGTGATAAAATGCTTACTCTCTTTTTCATTTGTTTAAAATTTTTAATTAATGAATGTCCAACCTTTTAATAATTTCTTTTATAAATTAAATAATTTTATTATTTTGATTATTGGGGTATGATTTGATTTTTAAGAATTTAATAATTAGTTAGTAAGGCTTGGCTCAGTGATTAAAGGATTGACTCTTATAGAAACATTGTTAAATTACAATAGATGAAGGAAATAAGAAAAACATTATGTTATTTAAAAAAATAACAGAACTTAGAGTTTGTCTTAATTGAATATTATATAATTAAGCGTGGAATTCTTTTACAAGAATATAGGTTTTGTTAGGAGTAAAAAAATAAAATACAATAAAGGTTTTGTTGAAATTTTCAAAAACAAAATTCATTATTTGACTTGTGGAAATTATTTTATTTTGAATATGCATTTGAAGTAAATTTGAGCTCATTTGGCTATATAACTTAACAGTATTTCCAACTTTTTTGAAAATAGATAATTTTACAAATGTAATTATGTTAGGTCATTTGTTCTCTAGATGCAATTTACCAGGAATTACATAGAAAAGGAAAAACAATCATAAATTGTTTTCGTCAATTTAAAATCGTTAAACATGTGGTAAATGCAAATGTTTATGGTGTGAATTACACTAATTTTTTTACTTCAAAATTTTTTTTTTTTAAAGAAAGATTGGATGATATATTAAAAATCAAAATTCAAGCTGGAAAGCAAGAACTCTGGAACAACTACATGTCATTCACATGGACCTAATCTAGAACTCATTACTCTAGCTATAGAGTGAGCCACTGAGTTCGCATATCGCTTTAAAAATGAAAATTCAATTTCTTCAATATCTTTAGTCAACACCTGATAATCCACAATTAACATTGCAAATGGAGGAGAATTAACTAAGTGTGGATCTTGTACGTAAAACTCCTTGTGCATCCATTTCTACAACCACTTTCACAAGATGAGACTGTTTAATCCATGACAATGCTTCCCGTACCCCTAAAGCCTTTGCCTGATTTGGTTGAAGTTGCTGCTGAATTAGTTCTCCCAACACCGCTAGAAAAGACCCTACTGAACCATGAAGAACCCAACCCAACCTAGTAGTACCACTCGCTGAAAAAATTGCTGCATCTACAGTTATCTTTCTCCACCCTTCCTTTGGGTTTTCCCATTGAACCGAATGCTTAACAAGATGACAACCAAAGGTTGGAATAATAAAAATTTGCTGCACATCTTGCCATTGTTTTAATGTCCTTCTAGTAATGTTTAAATTTTGACTTGGTAACCACCTGCAATTCCTTCACACAACATTGTTCCTGTTGGTCCATAGTGTCCCACTACTACAATCAATATGTTAGAAGGAGAACAAAAACTCATCACACGACTAAACTAGGCCGCATGATTGTCCTTATCTTCCATGTACTGGTGGATGACGTTAAAATCCGTAAGACATAGCAAGGGGACATTCAAAAAGCAAGTTAGACTGGATTCTCTATCAGCAACACAAACAGTACAAAGAGACGAAACTGGAACCATTCTTGATCACAATCTATCTGCCGTAGGGAGAGTTCCTTGCAAGGTTCTCCACATGAAAATACGAACCTTGGGAGGAACTTGAAGCTTCCAATATTTGTTCCAGAAAAATGAACTTGTTTTCACCAAGTTGTCATGCTGCACTCTGTAGCCGATTTTGACATAGTATAATCCTCTTTCCTCTTGGGTCTAGTACCACTGGTCTTCAATATGCCTAAAATTGAGGGGTATATTAAGGATCTGCTCCTGATCTTTGTGGTTGAAAATATCTACAATCAAATCTCTATCCCATTGCAACTCTCTCGAACACATTAATTCATTCACCTTGGTAATATCATAGAATGCTCCTAATGGAGAAGTAATGAGACTTGAAGCTGAATTCGGGAGCCAAGGGTTCCTCTTAACTAGAATGCTTGAACCATCCCCTCCTTGAAACTCTATAAGTGTTTTCATAGCAGGTTTGGAAGTCCAAGTAATACCACATACCAAGTGTAGCCAAGTTAGTCCCCAAAGATGCATTTAAAAATGTGGAATTAGGATAGTACCTAGCTAAGAGAATTGGAGCAAAACAAGAGGAGGGATCCATTATCAACTTCCATCTGCAGGCATAACAGTGCGAGATTAAATTCATCTTAGCTTTCAGAATCAATACCACGGACTGCCTGGGAGGCATAATCCTCACTTTACCCAATTAATGTCATGGCCTCTAGTCAACTTTCCACCCCACCATAAGGAATTGAACATCTTCTCCATGTCATGGCACAAACCAATTGGAAGATGCAATACAAACATTACATAAATTGGAAGCACTTGGCCTATAGTTTTGAGAAGAATCTCTTTACCTGCCCTAGAAAGCTTTTTAGCATTCCAGTTATGTAATCTCTTCCACACATAGTCTTTCAAATAATCGAACACCTGCATCTCCACCTATGGCGGAATCCCAATACCTTCCGTGATTTGACATCCCATGAACTTCAAGATGGAACAAATTAAATCTTAATGGATCATTAGTGAAGAGATAAAGATTTATTAAAATTGACTTTCTACTCGTTGCTAAACCATACTTCCAAAGTTTGGTTTATAATACGTAATTTCTTTATAACTTTGAAATAAAGAAAACAATCGTCAGCAAAAAATAAATGAAGTGGAGGAGCCTGCAATCTTACATCCATTTAACGGCCAAAGACTCCTTTCACGAATAAAGCGACTTGGCGCTCTCAGCACTAAATAATAACTAAAGGATAGGACAATGGTCTCTCCACGAAGGCCCCTCCCTAGGCAGTGGTGCACTTACCATCATGTAAAATGGTAAATATGACTGTGGAAATACATGCCATAACGAGAGTAATCTAGTGATCATGAAACCCTATCATGGCCATCACTTTCCCCAAAAAATCTCATTCCACTTTGTCATAAGCCTTAGCCATGTCAACCTTCAAAGCCATGTAACCATGCTTCCCTTGAGTCTTTCTTTTCAAATAATATAGAACTTCACTCGAAAGAAGTATATTATTAGTGATGGTCCGCAGTGGTCCTAACTCTCATACCATTATGTAAAATGGTAAATCATTTGTGGAAATCATTTCTACCATAACGAGAGTAATCTAGTGATCATGGCAGAGTATCATGGCCATCACTTTCCCCAAAAAATCTCATTCCACTTTGTCATAAGCCTTAGCCATGTCAACCTTCAAAGCCACGTAACCATGCTTCCCTTGAGTCTTTCTTTTCAAATAATATAGAACTTCACTCAAAAGAAGTATATTATTAGTGATGGATCTCCCTTTAACAAAAGCCCCTTGGAGGCAGAGTAACCCATTAGCTGCATTCCCTTACCTATTCTGTTGCCTTCGCTACTATTTTATAGACCACATTCTAGAGTGAGATAGGGCAATCCCCCATACTCTCAATGTTTTGCTTCCTTGGATAAGGATTAAGTGTGTATCATTTAACCCTACAAGCACAATGCAATTCGAAATGATTGACAAACATGCAGAACTTAACCTCCTTTCCTACAATATGCCAATATCTTTGAAAAAATGCAGGATTCAACCCGTATGGTCCTGGCGACTTATCTGGATGCATAACAAACATAGCATCTTTGATTTCAATATCGTATAGACAATGAAATTTCGTTATCATCCATGATCACTAGTGCAACAGTACTCAAGCAATAATCACTTTTAGCAGCATCTGATTTATACAAATTCTGAAATACCCTAAAATAACATCATAGACCACTATCTTGATCTCTCCATTCCCCATTACAGTCTTTTAGCCTGAGATTCCTATTAATACCCTAAAATAATATTTTTATAACTTCAACTCATAATTACAATTCAACTAATACTCTACAAATTATTAAAAAAGAATTATATTATAGACAATAAATTTTTGTAGGTTATATTTATTCATTTTGTTTATATATATATATATATATATATATATATATATATATATTGATACACTGTTACAAGGATTCTGAGAAAGTAAAGCTACTTGAAAAGACCATTACAAGAACAAAACCCAGGAAACCAAATATCTGAAAATGCTTGAGTCTAGTGAAGTCACGATCTCAGCAAAACGGTCCTTAGTCTCAGTTGGTGCCCGAGATTCAAGGCGTCGTCTCCCAAGATAAGCAGATTGTCGAATGGTGGAACTAAAAAGCACTTTGTAGCCACTCAGCGAGCGATGATGTTTGCACTATCAGACAAAGGACGAAGGAAGAGGAAAAACCCGAGTTAATCTCTTTTTTTGTTGTGTTTTAAAAATACCGAGCAACATATAAGGAGACTAGACCTTTTGGAATCTCTGAACCTTTTGGCTTCCTAACTTTAAATTAGAAATAAATTATTAATTAGTGTCATTAATCTCATTCATTGAGTGTCATTAATTTCTTATAAATGAAATCAAAGTTTAAGAACATATATCAGATGAAGATAATCATTTCAAATTCTATATGTAATTCCCCACATGAGACAGAAATTGATGACCAAGGCTGAAACGGTTTATGCGAGTGATAGAAACAGCGGGTTGAAACTTGCATAGGAGGTGGTGTTTACCCTTTGAACCTTCCTTGTGATATGACATATTAGTGCAGTGAATGATGTCCCTTGAACTATTACCATTTGTGTGACGATGACATATCTCACACAAGAATCTTCCAAACACAATTGGGTTCACTTTTGTATTAATTTTGACCATGGACATCTTTGATTACAAAGAGTTTAGTAGATTTGGTATACAATTCTATTCCTGAAGCGTTTACTTCACTCTTACATAGGTGATCTCTGTAGAATTAAGTGGCTCATGTTACTCTTGTAATCTTAGAAGATGGGTGAAGCATAACAACCTTCTTATGAGCATCTTGTTCATCATGGGGAATGGACACGATAATATCCCACAGTGATTGTATCAAAGTCTTTACAATTTGGTTGTCCTTTGAACCTAGATCTTAGGATCTCGGTCAGCTAGGTTGGGTATCCATTGCATTGACTTATTCTTTTACGAGACTTTAGTCCCATTTCCCTTACGATGACTTTTCCTTGACTCTCTATTTAACCCTTTGGTTAAGCGGATGCGCAATGTTGTCCTTAGATTTACATAATCTGTAGAGATAACGAGTTGAAGTTGTTTTAATGGTATTGTCTGACGGATATGTCTAGACTTACCATTATACATACTATTTTGTGCTCTGATAAGCAGTTGACTATCACAATGTGCATATTGGAGGCAGCGGCTTTGGCCACCTTAGAAATGTCCTCTAAGAAGTAGCGTAGCCATTACACCTCTTCCCCACATTTGTCTAGTGCTATAAACTCAGTTCCATTGTGGATGCGGCAATAACCGTCTGTTTGAGGATTTCCGCAATCTTAAGCGCACCTCGATGTAGACATAACCACTATGGGATTTTGAGTCTTTATCATTAGATATCCAATTAGCATCACTGTATCCTTCAAGTACAGCAGGATATCTTGTGTAGTGCAGCTCATAGTCACGAGTGAATCGTAAGTATTTCAATACTCTCATTATTCCTTGCCCGATGCATAGCTCAGGGATTGCTCGTGTACTACTCGGTTTATTGATAGCGCATAGGCTATGTACGGTCTTGTACAACTCATTAAGTACAGCTAGACTCCCTATCTCCCCAGAGTTCTACTTAGGCAACCTCTCCTTTATTCTTGGAAAAGTGTAAAGTTACATACTTAGGTGTTCTAGCTATACCAGGGTATCCTTATCAATTTCCCCGAGAATATTGACATAGTGTGACTAACCTTTGAGTCCATGCGATGTTCTTTTTGATTTTTTTATTCCCAAATAACATCAGCAAGTCCCATGTCTTTCATGTCAAATCTTGAATTCAACATGTTCTTGGTAGATGTAATCATCTTATCATGTCACTCACCAAACCGTCGGCATATCATCACACGCTACAAACATACAATGACGCAACCGTGTTCATCGTCTTTGACATAGACACACTTGTCACGTTCATTGATTTTGAATCCATGTGACAACATAACGTTGTCAAATTTCTCGCCATTGTTTGGTCTTTGTTTTTAATCAGAAACACAAGGATTTCACCAATCTGAGACTTTCATTTCTTGTCCGGGCTGAAGAACCCCTCGGGTTGCTGTAGATTCTTCATTCAAATCTCCATTTAAGGAAAATTTTGTCTTGACATCCCATTTGATGTACCTCGAAGATATTTTAGTGCGATGGTAAGCACCATCCTTATGGGTTATTTCTCGTCACGAGGAGGAGATACGTGTCAAAATAATCGAGACCACCGGTTTGCACAAGCCACTTTGATCCACAAGTCTTGCCTTGTGTTGTCTATTGATCCCAGTGCGCTTTCAGTTTCTCTTAAAATCCACTTGGAACTTAGAGGTTTACAACCGTGGAAGATTCACTAATTCCCAAGTATGGTTATACTGATATGGAATCAATTTATTTGTTAATTGCCTCTTTCCACATGAGACTCAAGTAGAGTTCCTTTGCTCTTTATAGGTTTGAGGTTCCCCTTCGAGCATGTATGTCGAAAATCTGGACGAATGATTTTTACGTCCTTGCCCTTTACGTGCTGGGTTTCTGCTCTTCATGATATCTTCATCACGATATTTTCATGGAATAGTCTCGACATCGTTTGATGAACTAGGCTTTCACTTGGATCGTATGGAAACACATCCTCGAAAGAATGAGGCATTCCTCGATTCCATTATCGTGTTGGTGAATATCAGGGATGTAGACTCATAAGCAAGAAATCGATGGCGACATTGTTATGTGCATAACCAATGAAGATGCAGGCAATCGTTTTAGGTTCTATTTTCACCTTTTTGGGTGGGAGGCGCCACTAACGAGACATCCCCACGCTTTCATAAGTATTTGGCAGGATGGCTTCATTTCCTTTCCATAGCATATGGAGACTTTTACGCTTTCTTTTTAGGTACCTTATTTAGAAGGTAATTAGCGAGATAAATGGCTTCTCCCCACATGTTTTAATGGTGACCCGGAAACATCGGCATTGCATTCATCATTTCTTTAGAGTGCGAGATTTTAAAACAATCCACTCCATTAGATTGTGGCGAATAAGGTGTTGTGGTTTTCATGTATAATCCTATGTTGAGCACAAGGTCGACAAATGGCGGTCATACTCTCCACCTCGATCACTTCTCAGCTTTAATTTTCTAATGAGTTGATTCTCAACCGTTTTTTTGTAGAAGAGCAGAATTTCTCTCGCCTCGCTCTTACTTTTAAGTAAGTACACATATATGATGCCAATTCTATCATCAACAAAGGTAATAAAATATTTATTACCACCTCTTGTTTGTGAGCTTGAATCACATATATCACTATGAATTAAGTCAAGAAGGTTCAGTGTGTCTTTCAATACTTTGAAAAGATGACTGGTTAGTTTGCCTCAACACAAGTTTCCCAACTTTGTGCTTTGCATCGATTGGAAAGTTGGTATATGATTTAAGTTAATTGTTCACATAATGTATCATAATTAACATGTCCTAATCTACCATGCCATAGATTAGATGACTCGAGAATATAAGTGAAGAAGCCCAACTTTATCCATATCTGACTTAATGATAGTCATTATATTAAGCTTCCATCTGCAGCCACTCATATACCCTTTTAGACATACATTGGCTCTTTGATAGAACAAGATTTGTCGGACTCGAAACACTGGCCAAGAAATCCATGACCATTGAGCATTGAACCAGACACCAAGTTCTTGCGGATTTCAGAGTATATAACTTACATTTGTTAAGTCGAGTTCTTTCTCCCAGTCATCTTCAAGACCACCTTGTCCTTTGATATCAGATGTGGCGATTCCCATGAACACCTTTCTCTGACTCTCAGTGCTTCAAGGAGTGCGGAGGCTGTATCATCTTATCCCTGAAACCCAGACATGGCGGAGTAGCACCAGTGTCAATCCACCATTCCTTGGGATTTGATCCCACCAAGTTCACCTCAGAGATCACTGCAGTGAGGTCAATTTCATACACATCCTTGGAGAGGTCGTCAACCACATTGGCTTCCTTAAGTTTGTTTTTCTTTGGAAGTCTGCAATCAGAATATTTGTGACCTTGCTTCCCACAGGTTAGGCTTGTTCCCGATGTTTGCTTCTTGAACACTCCCCTTTGGTCCTGAAGCTTAGTGCCTTTCCTTTGTTGTTGCCTTTTTTGAACTTGGAACCTTGACCGTGTTCCTGAAGTTATTGTAGCCTCGTTGGGATTAATGTACCATTTTCTTCTCATATCCTTTATTGTCTTCTTCAATGCGAAGTCGAATAACTAGATCTTCGATGCTCATATCCTTTCTCTTATGTTTGAGGTAGTTTTTGAAGTCTTTACCAGCGGGAGGCGGTTTCGATAATAGGTACGCCGCGGAAAAGTTTCGCTCGACATCATTCCCTCGGCATGAATCTCATGGAGATTACTTGAAGTTCTTGGACTTGGCCCGGCCATAGTCTTGGAATCTACCATTTATGTCGGGGGAATCGAAGCCTGACGAACTTTTTGGCCGACGTCCTCAGGTTTTATATTCGGTATAGTGATTCCCATAGCTCCTTGCTTGATTTTCTTAATACGTATACACACATTGTATAGAGAATCGGTTAAAGCATTCATGACGTAGTTCACGCACGAAAGTGAATGTTTAAGCATCACAACAACGATGACTTGGATATCGCTGCTCATCTTCTTTGAGCTTGGAGCTTCTTCGAGTGAAAGAATCTGCAAGATTCGAGGTGGTCAAATAGGAATAGCATCTTTTGCTGCCACCTTTTGAGAGTAAGTCCCACTGAATTTCTGGTTTCTCCAGGTGAGAGGAACGAATGAGCAAGTAGTAGGCATTGCGGTGCTTGTGTCCTGATGAAAGGTTGCCACGCGACGGACGGTAGAACCATAGTGTACTGAACCAATGTCCATTTCTCTGCAAATTATAGAAAATTGATCAATTTCTATTCCCAAAACCAATTTGCGAGAATAATTGGAAATTAACACGTAACAAATATTCCCGGAAAGGCGGTGAGGTAAAGCTTGAGAGCAGGCTCATGGCACTCATAGGCAGAATGTCTTCGTTCCCGGGAAAGGTGGAGGGAGTCACAAAACGCGGTCCCACTTAATTTCCAACCTTCTTAGACAGAACTTCTTTGTTTTGTAGTTTCAAATTCCTAAGACCACGAAAGGGTGTAACCTGAACTCACAAAGTGAGAAAGGGTTTTTAGCCTAAAAAGACTTTTCTCCTTATCGCTATATGTTCACTCGAAAATATCACAACAAAGCATGTGGCCTTGTGGTTAGAGCATTAAGATTTGAATGCCCGAAGATGCAGGTTGAAACCCTTCCTCGTATGTACTAGGATTTTCTTTGAGTAAACAATAAGCACTTGTTTGTTTGGTTTTTGTAAAGATTTTCCTTTTTTCTTTCTCGAACGGAAAAAAAACGAGGAATTCTTAAAACAAAGAAATCTTTTTTTTTTTCCTTTCGAGAAACGAAAAAAAACGAGAATTCTTAAAACAAAGAAATCTTTTTTTTTTTTTCCAGAAAAAGAATCCTTTTTTTTTTTTTGTTTGGTCAGAAAGCAAAGTTGGTTTTTCAAAACGGAGGAATGAAACAAATTTTTTTCCTTTAAAAGAAAAAAAATCTCTTCTTCAAACCGTAAAATAAATTGGTTAATAATTTTTTTTTTCATTTTTTTTTCCTTTTAAGACACTTTTGTCTTTTAATCCCTTAAAATATCCACAAGGAAAATTGGAAAAAAAATATTTAAAAGGATTATTTATCTCACGTGTTTTCTTTTAACAAATAAAGAAAACTTAAAAAAAAACTTTTCCTTTACTTGATTTTTTTCCTGTCGCTACTCTGTAGATCAATTTAGACGTCTTGCCGCTTTCACGTCGTCTTCTTTGTTTCTTCCCCATATAATATGTTTTTAAGTTTATTGTTATACTGTTCTGAGGATTACGAGAGAGAGAAAGTAAAGGCGCAAGAAAGACCATTACGAAACAAAACAGAAACCAAATAATACGAAAATCACAGAGTCTCATTGAGCGTCGCGTCTCCTTAATAAGCGATTCTGCAGTCTCCATTGGTGCTTGAGAGATTCCAGGGCGTCTGTCTCCCAGGATAAAACGGGTGTCGAATGGTCGACAACACTGTCGCCGCTCCGTGACGATGATGTTTGCACTATCTTAAACCAAAGAAAGGAGACGAAGGAAGGAAAAAACGAGAGACTCGATAATCTCTTTTGGTATGTTTAAGAAATACCAGAGCAACCTTTATATAAAGGAGAGACTAGACCTTTTGGAATGCCAAACCTTTTGGCTTCCCTAACTTTTAGAATTTCGAAATAAATTATTAATTAATGTCATTAATCTCATTCATTGAGTGTCATTAATTTCTTATAACTGAAAATCAGTTTTAGAACAAAGTATCGATGAATGTCATCCATTTCATTCACTATATCCAACATATATATATATATTGACATCTATTTACTATCTATTACAAGCTTGTTATCTTGAAAACTTTAACTTGGTCCTTCCATTAGCTATAAAGAATTTTTATTTAAGATAAAAAATGCATTCATTTTAACTTTAATTTTATTATCAACTTTGGAGAGGAGCGAGAACTATGAAGACAAAGAAGGAGGATAATCACAGGATACGTGAGGTGGATATTCATATCTCCTTTGTGGGTTGGGTGCTTCTCCTCTTTACAGTTTGTCTGAATTTAAGACATGATAGAGATCCAGACTCGCTTATTTGTGGAATGAGGTTCCCATTTTTATTTTTTTAAAATTATGTCATTCCCTTTCATTCTTTCTTTTCTATGTTTTGATTTTTTAAAGAACATAGAAAAGAACATGACTTAGAGATCCAAACACCCCTTCTTGAATCAGATTTCCTAGTTTTAATTAGTTTTTTCTTTAAATTATGTCATTAACTTATTCATCTTTTATTCCTTCTTTTAAAGGTTTTGATGTGTTTTTTTTCCATTTTATTGTTTTTGTTGTTTTGTGAACTGAATTTGGTTTAGAACTTTTATGGGCAAGAAGGCCAACGGTGAGACTTTTGTGAAAGAAAAAGTTGAGAAAAATTAGGGATGCGATTGTGAATAGCGGAGGATGAGCGGTATGAACCTTTACGCTTTCGATGTATTTTCATTATACAAACACATTAGGTTTATTCCTACAAACCGCACTTTGTAATTCTCTCAGAATTGATAGTGAAGCTTTCTCAATAACGTGGTTTTTCATAACAAGGGTTTCCATTAAATCTTGTGTTTTTCTTTATTTACTACGTATTTCTTTATTGTGTCATTGATCATAAAAGCGTGGGACGGTTCAGTTTTTGATCTTATCGATCAACGTTTCATAAATTCAGAAATTATATTGGTGTGATACTGGTTTTGGTTGCGTTGAAGATTTTAGACTCTTTGCGTGACATTGCCAAATGAGATACAAGATAGCGTTATGCAAACTTGTTTGATGTAGCTGATCATCATTTAACAAAGGAAAACATGGGTTTGTGACCACCTCTTAGTTCATTCATTTATCAAATAGTTCTATGAGATGTTATAAAGGAAAGGAAGAACTACTGCTCGATACGTTATGGTAGAAGTTGGAAGATTTGTACATGACGAAAAGTCTTACGAGTAAGTTGCACTTGAACCAATGATTGTATTCGCATTATATGGTAGAAGGTACATCTTTAGAAGATCATCTTACGACCTTTAAAGAAATTGTTGCAGATCTAGAAACTTTGGAGGTTAAATATGAAGAAGAAGACCTAGGGTTAATGTTGTTTGTTGTGTTAAACTTCCCTAATTATTATGCAACTTTCAAAGATACGATTTTATATAGTCGTGATACCCTAACCCTAAATAAAGGCTCTGTTTTTTAAAGAGAAAATGAAGCAATTAATTGTAAGTGCGAGCGCTTGGAGATATTTGTTTGTACGTGGTAGGGTACGCTAGAAAGTGCAGTGAGTGAAGAATAGAGGAAAAGGTCAAAATCTAGGAATTTTAATAAAATATGCAATTACTGCAAGAAAAAGGGCCACATCAAGAAGGAGTGTTTCAAGCTGCAGAATAGGGAGAAGAAATTCTAGAACAAACAAGGAGAGAAATCTAGGAAATTTGGTGAGGCCAGTGCTATGGAATCATATCAGACTGATGGAGAACTTCTGGTTACATTAGATGCTAATTTGAGAGCTGGTGAGAATTGAATTTTAGATTTTGGTTGTACGTTTCACATGACTCCTAATCGGGGCTGGTTCTCTACATATGAACCTATGCATAAAGGTGTGGTTTTGATGGGTAACAATGCATCTTGTAAGGAAGCAGGTCTTGGGACAATTCACATTAGGATGTTTGATGGAGTAGTTTGTACTCTTGGTGACTTCAGACATGTTCCTAATTTGAAGTGGAATTTGATATCCTTGAGTACTTTTGACTTAAAAGGGTACAAATACATTGGTGAAGGTGGAGTCCTGAAGACTAGTAAAGGAGCCCTAGTTGTGATGAAGGGTCATCAAAAGATCGCCATATAATATGTTATGCAGGGTTCTACTGTTATAGGAGATGTTGTTGTTGCATCTCGTTCATTATCAGAGGATGATATTATGAAACTCTGGCACATGCGTCTTGGGCACATGAGTGAAAGTGGTATGGTAGAGTTGAGTAGAAGAGGACTTTTAGATGTGAAGAAAACAAGTTATAGTTTTGTGAGCACTGCGTTTTTGGGAAACAGAAGCGAGTTAGATTCTCTTCAGGCATTCATAAGTCAAAGGGGTTGCTTGACTATCTACATTTAGACCTATCTTATGGGAGGTGCTACTTATATGTTGACGATCATTGATGATTTCTCACGTAAGGTATGGGTATTCTTCTTGAAACAAAAAGGTGATGTGTTTTCAACATTCAAGATTGGAAGACAATGATTGAGAAGTAAATAGGAGGCAAGTGAAGTGTCTTGCACTAATAATGGGTTAGAGTTTTGTTCTGATGAGTTTAACACTCTGTGAAATAAAGAGGGAATTGTTAGACATCGTTCGGTTTGTCGCCTCCCACAACGAATGGTGTAGCGGAGCTTATGAATAGGACTTTGATGGAGAAGGTCAGATGCATGCTCTCTAATGCTTGGTTTCTGAAGTCTTTTTGGGCAGAAACTGTGTCCACTGCCTGTTATTTGATCAGCGGATTCTCCCCTCGGTTGCTATGAAGACTCCTCGAGAGGTGGTCTAGTAGTCCTCTATTTATTAATTTGAACATTTTTGGATACACATATGCCACATGTTGATAATGGGAAGTTTAGAACCTAGATCCATGAAGTGTATATTTCTTGTAGTTATAAATCTGTGGTGTGAGAAGGTTATAAATTGGTGTTCGAAACCAAGAAATTGGTAGTGCGGAGATGTGATTTTTGATGAGACTTCCATGATTTAGAAGCCTTAGCTCTAAAGAGTCTAGTGTTGAGGGCCAGGTGTGAAAGTTGATGACAAGTGGAGTTTGAGACTAGTTTGGTTCTTAATTCGGATAAGCGAAAGTGTCCTACGACTGATTCAATGTAACAATATTTTGTGCTAGAGATAGAGAGAGGACTATTGGCCACCACGAAATATGGTAAAGCTAATGGTTGCCCAGTGTAGTAGATAATATTGGTCACAGTGAAGTCAATTAACATGAGAGGCTTTAGTTGCGGGTGATTCAAGTAAGTGGATGATTGCTATGAGAAGGGATGAGTCTGTAAAAAAAAGTAGGACATGGGACATGGTGAGGCTACAAAAGGGAAGAAAGTCATTCGTGAAATGGGTGTTGAAGAAAGCTTTGGGGTGAAGTAAAGGTACAAGGCAAGACTAGTTTGCTAAAAGTTACTGATCATATTGAGTAATTGATAATTTAATAGGCCAGAAAGAGCAGTACAAATTTATGACCTTGTGCAAAGGACTATTGACTAATCCCAGGCAACCTTGCCATAAAATTTGTTGACATTATACTATATAAACCAAGAATCTCACAAGTGAATCATCAAATTTTGGTTTGGTCGATGTTGCAAATTGCAGTCAAACAGTAATAAAATGGATTTAAGTCTCAGGATATCGATCCACGAGAGATCTCAGGAATTTTTAAATCAACTACCCAGGCTACTGGAGTTCCATACTATTTGGACTCTTAATTGATAGTGGATCATTGAGTAATGGAAAATTAGCAGAACAAAGAGAATAAGCGAATGAACAAATATTGGAATAATAAGAATAAAGAATAATGAATAGTTAAGAAATTGTGGAAATGGAGGAATCATATTTTAGAGTACATTAATGTCACTACTATTGTGAAGTATCAATTTACATGGTTACCCTCTTGATGGTGGCATGATTGGGTTTTGAAAAATTTGTCTAGGCGTTTGGCATACAGTGGATCTCTCACTATACATTTCATTATCCTGATTTTGCACGTCCACTCTCGAATCTGAAGGGAATGAGATAACTACTTTTAAAAGGACTTCCTATATACGTTATTTTTCTTTTGCAATACCATACCCATTTTATGGAGCATGACCTTAACTCCAGGGATTATAGTTGACAAGGTTTACAACTGCGATTAATATTCATCAAAATTAGGATAGATCACCTTTCCTTGATTAAGATCTGATAACAGGATTGGCCTGTAGAATTGAGGTGAAACTCCTTGCTTGTTTAAATGGATCCTTTCGTTCAACTCGATGTGATTTCAGTGAGAGAGTTTATCCAGAGTCACTTTAAAAGCTCGTAGATCCTGATAAGCGGGTTAATATACCTTGTGTATTATCACTCCCGGGAATGTCTTCTTTGTGTCACTCGAAAGGACCTCCTTGAAATCCGAGCAATGCAACAATTCTTAAAGCGAAGATTATAAGAGCGGCGATATTGGTCAAGCGTTAAGCCTCCAGCAGAATAGATTTAAGCGGAATTCACAATTAGCATGGAGCCTACGGGAAAGAAGTAATTTCGACGTGCAGTCCACATTAGTGTTTGAGGTTTCTCGGTGCTGAATCACACCTACAACCTGGTCAGAATAAGACAAATGGGCGAAATTCAGTTAAGTGCCCGAACCAAGCATTCCAGGTAGTAATTTGAAAAGAAAGGAATTCTGCATTCAGCTTCTACTCAAAAACATAACATCCAATTCCAGAAAAGAAATCAAAAGCGAAGGAAAATAAATCTAATCTAATTTCTAACTATCAACATTAAAGAAAAGATCAGAAAGAAAGAAAGAAAACTAAGAAAATAGAAAATTGAACCTTGACCCGGTTTCTCTAGTACGTATGGCCTTGGTACCTTGTGGTGGTGGCTGTATTTATAGGGTTTCTGGTTGGGCCACTAAATCGATCACGACGCTGTGGATTCAAGTTGGTTGGCCGTATTCTTTGTTCAGAAGTCGCGACCTGATTCCTTGTCGCGACATCATCATATCGACGTCTGCGCGTCCGACTTCAACCACGTAATGCGCCAGCGCCGTGGTATTATTGATGTGCGACGCCAGTTTCTTATCGCGGCGCCGGTTCCGTCGCCGCGAGCTTCACCTTTTTACTCCACGATGTGCGGCATCATTCTCTTATCGTGACATCAACTAAATGAAATGCATCTTTCAAAGCGATATCGCCGATGTCGCGATATCGATCTCTTGTCGCGACATCTCTTTGGGAGCTCCATGGGTTTGATTTGATACCGTTCCTAATGTCGCGACATCGATATCTTGTCGCGACACTTATCGATTTCAACCTTCCATTGGCCGGGTTTCGGTAGCCGGCGACTTGATCTCTTGTCGTGACATCAACTGAGTGAAAATTTGACTTCCAAAGGAATCTTGATGTCGCGACCTGTCCCTTGTCTTGGCACGGTTCATTTCTTTTGACTTTTATCGGTGGTTCACGATGTCGCGACATCGATCTCTTATCGCATTTCGACTTAATTTCTCACAGACACTTCAATGGATTTTCTTGGTGTGGCGTATGTCTCTTGCGACATCTAGTCACGCCCTTTGAATTTCAAGCTGGTCTCTCTGCGTGTGAGCCTCGTTTTGCGTGTGGCTCTTTAGGCATTCAACGTCTTTGGAATTGTCGCGACATGAGCTCTTATGTGACGACAACTTAGACACAGGTTTGGCCGGTTTCTCAGCGATGTGCTGACAATGACTATTATCGTGACATCAACTTCGATCACTTGCATACTTCAATCTTAGCCATACGCAGCATCTTTCACGAGATTGCTCTTGATGTCGCGACATCAATATCTTGTCGTGACATCAGTTTATGGCTCCACAGGTCTCTACTGTTCGTTTCTGATGTCGCGACATCAATAACGTCGCGACGCCGGCTTCATGGATTACTGACCTTAGGCGGTCGCTGTAGTGTCGCGACATGGTCTCGCTGTGTGACATCGACTTTGGTCTGCAGGCTTCAGCGGGTGTTCGCAGTTGTGCGACTTCGATCTCGTAAACGGCGTTCAATTGGCCCCGGCTTTCCACGAGGCAGGTCTCAATAACCGGCGACCTCGATATCTTAATCGCGACGGCTTCTGTGTTTGGAAGTCTCGCATTGCCGATTGTCAGCGACTTTAGTCTTCTATCGCGACAAGCCCTCGATTAACTTCGATTCGTCCTTATAAACATGTCATAGCTTCCGTCCGATTCTCTTGTACGACCTCCATATGTTGTCGCGACCTTCTCTTATGCTCGCTCAGCCTCAAATAGCCTATCTTCGATCCCCGCCGCGACCGCATCAAATTTCTTCCGCTTCCTCGATGTCACCACCAACCGGATCACAGACCCACAATCAGATCAATGACTCGCCGCTTGCTTTCATTTCGCCTCCGCCAATTGATCTGCACTTTATTCCACTTATTGCTGCATTTTCTACCGCTTTTTCTTCTTTTCTTCCATTCCACCGCTAAAAAACTAATGGGTGAGTTTCTTCATATTTCTGCAAAGTAATTGTCCTTTTTTATATGAAAATCAAGCAGAAAAATGGACTAAAAATAGATGACTTTTAAGCTCATCAACTTCACATATGTATTCTCTCTAGTGGTAAAACATAGCTCAATCTAAGCTACTGTGAATTTATTTTCATGATTATGAGCTTGAGCAGTTAAATGTGAAGACTGCATTTTTACACGGGAGCTTAAGGAGGACATCTATATGCAGCAACTAGAGGGTTTTACAACTTCATGTAAGGAGGACTATGTTTGCCTACTTAAGAGGTCTCTTTATGGTCTGAAACAGTCTCCTAGACAATGGTATAAGAGATTTGACTCATTCATGATCTCTCATGATTTTAAGAGGAGAAGCTATTAATGGTAATCTGTCTTCAAACAATGCAATGGTGAGTCATTTCTGTATTTGCTCTTATATGTTGATGACATGCTAATAGCAGCCAAGAGTAAAGAAGAGATAAGAACTGTAAAAGCGTAGCTTAATAATGAGTTTGAGATGAAAGATCGGGGAACAACTAAGAAGATACTTGGGATGGAGATTCTGAGGGATAGAGTGACAAGATTATCCTCAGTTAGAAAGTGGTATATTGAAAAGCAAAGCTGAAGAAAGTTCAACATGCGTAATGCAAAGCCCAAGCATTACTCCACTTGCGTACCATTTCGGGACTTTCTGCTATGCCCTATGTGCACAAATAAGGAGGAGGTCGAATTACATGTCTGTGAGTACCACATTTTAGTTATACGGGTTCTTTCGATGTATGCCATGGTGTGTTCGTCCGCTAGATTTGGCCCATGCATCAATGAAGCATGTACACGAAACCAAAGGAACATTGAAAAGGTTTCAATGGACTGCGATACTTGCTGGATCCAAGAAAGGTTTATTTATAGTCTGCAGGACTAGAAATGGAGTCAGAGGGTACGTTGATTCCGACATAGCCGAGACCCCACAAGAGGATCCCTTACAAGATACGTGTTCACATCGAGGTCAGTGTTATTAGCCGGAAAGCTACTCTTCGGGCCACGCATTTGTCAACCGCGCAGGCGCAGTACATGGCAGTTATAGAAGTTTGTAAAGAGGCCCTTTTCTGGGTTGAAGGCTTGTTCAGGAGCTAAGTGATCAACAGAGATCAAGACATTGTTTTATGATAAATGCAGTGTTATATTTCTCACCAAAGACTGATGTTTCATGAGAGGACGGTTACTCATGTGAGGTATCATTTTGTGCTTGAGATTATTGTCAGGCACATTGTTGTGAGTAAAGCTTGAACCTAAGACAATCCTCTACAAATTTGATGATTGTCACTTTATAGCTGTTTTAGAAGCATTGTTAAAACTTAGTGGACTCAAGTTACAAGTTTTGCTCTATGGGGCTTTATGTAAAGAGGAGTACGGTTTTGATCTTGTTTTGAGATATAAGTTCGCGATGTCAGATGATGGAACTATGTCAAGGTGGAGATGGTCATTGTGGTGACCAACTTGGTTTCGTCATCCGACTTGAAGGTCATGGTGCGACTTCTCATGAAGTTAAAAGCTATAAAAATTGTAGATCCGTCAAAGGTAGTATGGCAAAGTTGCATTTCGACCTTTACGCTGCAATAAGTATATAAACATATTAGAGTTTTTTTCACATGTCGAGACTTTGTAATTATCTCTCAACTGATAGTGAAACTTTTCCATTTGTATTTTTTCCTCGTATGATTTTCACGCAGAAATCTTGTGTTTTTCTTTATTTTATTTCTTTATTGTGCTATCTATTATAGTCAGCTTTTTTCAAGTTTTGATGTTTTCTTTAAGTGCAACAGGAGGAGAAAAGGTTAAAAATAAAGAAATACCTAGAGACCTGCACTCTCTTATGGAATAAGATTTCCTAGTTTTTTTTTCTTTTTCTTTCAAATTCTATTATTCTCTTTTCTTCATTCTTTTCCGAGTTTTGATGTTTTTGTTTTTTTTCCCTTTTATTGTTTTATTTATTTATTTATTTTTATTTTTGAGGAAATGTTTTTGTTTTTAAGTAAAACTATTTGTAAAAGGGATGAAATTGATAATAAGGTGAATCAATGATTCTGTATTTTATTTGGAAGGGCGGCCTATTTATATGAATGTTCTCGACTATGTCAAGTACTTACATTTGCTTTTAAAAAGAAATTATTTTAAGCAAGATTAAATAATTTAAGAATTAATAAGTTTTAAAGTAGCTATTTATATTTGATTTCTTGTGGGTCTATATTTGCTTTGAAAATTTGAGGTAAAAATAGGAAAAAGAATATAAAAAGAAAAAGTAGAAGAAAAATAAAAGAACATAGGTTCAAATTCCATATGATATTTTTGACGGTTATCTCAAATCAATCTTACTATTTGGAATCA
Organism: Tetrastigma voinierianum; assembly: GCA_016808115.1. NCBI lineage: Eukaryota > Viridiplantae > Streptophyta > Magnoliopsida > Vitales > Vitaceae > Tetrastigma > Tetrastigma voinierianum. The sequence goes on along the minus strand of JAEQBH010000989.1, from coordinate 252,690 downwards.
TCAAAATAGTAAAGATTAAATAAATTTAAAATATTTAAATTTAGGCAATTTTATTTCAAATGATTTTCTTGATTTTTTCCTTTAGTAGACAATCAAACACAAGAAAATTATTTTTCTTATCATTTTTTTATTCCCTTGATATTTTCTAAGAACCAAACACAACCTAAATTTCTTTTATTAGGTAATTAAACATGAAAAAAATCATTTTCTTTATAATTTTTTTCTTTTCTTAGTATTTTTCGAAAACCAAACACAATCTTAGTGTTTTACACCCCCTTAACTTCTTTTCTGGATCCGCCACTGGTATTGTGTTTTATAATTTAAGTTTGTATATTACCCTAGTTGAATGTTTTGAATTATGTTTTTTTGTTTATGAAATGATTATTTACTTTTGTTTTTAATATTCAAATACATACTTTTGTCCGTAAAGGTCCAAAAAACCCCTCGTGTTTTACCAAATATCTTATTTACATGTCCAATTTTTTTTTTCCAAAGAAGTCCTTATAATTTACTCCCCGTACCCCACTTTAGCCCCTGCCATATCTAATACCGTTAAAGAGACTAAACATCGTTAAAATAGTCATTAGTTGCAGGTGTAGGCAGCGTAGGCATCGTAGGACTTACTTTCCTCTATTCTCTTCCCTCCTTTCTTTAGAATATTTTCTCTCAATTTTTGCAACTGCCGCCACTTTCAAAGACTGGGACGCGGCTCTAAGCCCACCGGGGCACTTCAAAAGACCAGATGTACCTAAGCCCGCTGGGCACTTTCAAAAGACCGATATGACTCCTGCTTCCACCGGGCACCTCAAAAGACCGATGTGGCCTCTAAGTCCGCTTAGCACTTCAAAAGACCGGTATTTACGGCTCCTAGCCCCAAGACTCAAAAAGACCAGATGTGGCTCTAAGCCTACTGGCACTTCAAAAGACCGCACTCAGGATCAGCCCGCTGGTACACTTTCAAAAGACTCATTACACTTCAAGGGCTTCAGCCCGCCCGATACTTTCAAAAGACCGTACTTCAGGGCTCCTAGCCCGCAACACTTTCAAAAGACCGCATGTGGCTCTAAGCCCACCGGCACTTTCAAAAGACCGCACTCAGGGCAGTCATTTCAAGACTTTCAAAAGACTACACTTGTGGATTCCAGCCCACCGACGCTTCAAAACCGTGAGATGCGGCTTTAAGCCCAGCCGACACTTTCAAAAGACAAGACTTCAGGGCTCTAGGCCTCGTCGACACCCTTCAAAGACCAGATGCGAATCTAGTTCGACGGCACTTTCAAAAGACCAGAGATGTGGCTCTAAGCCTGCTGGCACTTTCAAAAGATCATGCTTGTGGATCCTAGCCTACTAACGCTTTCAAAAGACCAGATGTGGCTTTAAGCCTATTGGCACTTTCAAAAGACCAGAGGTGGTTCCAAGCCTACTGGCACTTTCAAAAGACCAAATGTGGCTCTAAGTTTTCTGGCATTTTCAAAGACCATGCTTATGGCCCAGCCCACCGACGCTAAGCACTAGATGCAAGCTTTAAGCCAATCGGGCACTCAAAAGACCAGATGTGGTTCCAAGCCCGTTAGTTAATTTCAAAAGACCAAATGTGGCTCTAAGTCACGACACTTTCAAAAGACCAAACCGTGGCTCTGGGGTTTGTCGGGCACTTCAAAAGACAAGATCAGGCCCACCGGGCACATTCAAAAGACTAACGTATTTCCAAGTTTGTCGCACTTCAAAAACTGACGTGGCTTTGTGTGCCCGTGGAACTGCACTCGTGGCTTCCCAAGCCCGCCGGCACTTTCAAAAGACTAGGATGTACTCTAAGCCGTCGCACTTTTAAAAAGACGACTTCAGAATCCCGTCCCGCCGGCACTTTCAAAAGACCGCACTTCAGGCTCTGCCGCTAGCACTTTAAAGACCAATGTGGCTCTGGGTCACGTACCCTCTAAAAGACCTGTGTGTGCTGTGAGCCAAACCTGTGAATGATGACTCGCATGTCGCCCATTCGCGACCTCTACCAGCCTTCTGTATCTTAAAAGATTTAACATTGATATCCCTAAGAAACTATCTTAGTCAAGATTCGTGGAAAAGAGTTGTGAAATAAAAGGAATAAATTAAGATCGTATTTCATAAATACGCTAGTAGTGTGGATAGTTACATAAATGTTATGGCGGTCAAACGAGCCAATTACAAAGTGCCGGGGAGAAGAAAGAAAGGAAAAATTAGGCTCGGGTTCCTAGCGTAAGACCTTCCTGCTTCCTTGTCGCTTCCGCCTCGATCTACCTCCTCATCGCGACCTCAATGGTCACGGGGCACCTGTGGTCTCGCAAAAACTTCGAGGAAAATGAGCCCGGGAGGAGTCGGGCATACCATCCGAACTCCTCCGTCTGTCTCCACAAATGTTGTGTTTGAACACATAACATCCATAGCCATAAGCAAAAATTAGCTCCAAGGCCTTCTAGTAGTCTTCCTCCATGACTTTCTTATCCTTGCCCACTTGAGAGTGGAGGGAGGACACCTCATCTTTAGCCGCCTCGACCTTTAGTAGGAGTGACATTCGGCCTCACCTCCAAGCAAAGCTTCCCGCCCGTCATACGTACCGCAACCACTGGGAGCTGCACCCAGCCGGTCATCCATCGCTCTTTACCTTTGCGCTCACTGGCCGCAACAATGCACCAAATGTGGGTGGACTCTCAGGCTTCCCTTTATAGCCTCATTCTCTCCTTCTTCGCCCTCGCATTTTTCTTCGCACCACTTTAGCCTCCGCCTCCCAACGCTTAAACTTAGATTCTGCCTGTGGGCCAGGAGGCGCCTAAGGGCCGGTGTTCGAAACGCCGACCAGCATAAAGTCGCATCTTCTCAGCATCGTCCAGCTGGGCATGTAATTCCCTATGCTGGAAAGCCATGTTCCGAATAACGGTGACAGCCTATAAAAGAGGAGATGTTAGAGGAAAATCACAACACAAAACACACGTTCACGTACTAAAAGTCAAAACATAATAGCTCACCCGACTCGTTAAAGCTCTGGTCATAGATGACCATCCCGCCGCCACGCTACCGGAAGGACTTCTATCCAAATAGCCGTGAAAGGACGGAGTAATTTCCCGCGACGAGCCGCCACCGTGACTCAAGGCGGCAGTAGAGGTCGCGGACGTGTTACCGAAGACTCCTCTTATTGAAGGCTCCAACTACACGATTTCAAGTGAATTTTTAGGTTAGTAGCCACCGTGTCCGTCTAAGGATGGTCCCACTCATACGGCAGAACATACGAGCCTAACATCAGTTGGTCAGGTAGCCTTGGCTTGAGAGGGTCGGCATTTGCAAGCATGGCCAAGAACGATAACTCAATGAAAATCTCTGATGGAGCCTCCCCCACAACTCCAGCTGCATTGGGAGGACCCCCGGCTGGGACCTCATCCTCCACCGATGCACAAGCCTCTCTGGAACCATCCTAGGAGGCACCCTCCAAAGTCAGCAGAGCATCGGAGGTTCGTTTTGGAGAGTCCACAACAATTACTACAAGACTATTTCAGCCTTCATCTGCACGACCATCTCAGAAAGGATTTCCACCGATACTTTGAGCCAAGGGCAGTCTCTCGAGTGTTTCATCGCCATTACAGATCCGTGCACAACTTATAGCAAGGCTGTATCTTCCTCCCTCTCCTTAGTCGAGTCACTAGTGGTTGGATCTAACCAATCCACAAAGTTCTTAACTCCGTACACTACCTTGATATGTCCGAGATTATGATATTTCCTCTTCTTCTTTCATTACCGAAAGCACTCTTTATCTTTCCCTCTTCTCGCGCACCGAAAGGTGCTCTAGTCCTATACATGATCAACCCGCTTAAACAAAGTTGACCAAGGCTCCTTCAGCGATCTCGACCTGAGGCTCTTCAAAGGACCCCGTCAGAGAAGCCGCCCTCGAGATTGACTTCGTAAGGTCGCAAAGACAAATCAGCTCACCTCGACGAGCTCTTCCCGCAAATGAAACGGGATCTAGGACTATGTACGAAGGCCAAAGACCTAACTCCCGCAGTTCTTCACCCATAAGAGGAGCTCAGATCGCACTCATTTTAATAATCCCACAAATGCTTGATATGCTCCAAACCGTCTTCTCTCCACCCAACCAACTAGCCCGCTTGTCATACTACCTAAGCAAAAAGTCTTAAAGAAAAGGGCATGTTAGAAATGTGGGCGACTTAGAAAAAGTTCTCCCCATCAAGACGAGACAAACCTCGAAACGTGGAGGACGGTCTGTCAAATGGGAGCTCCAAGAGGCCCTCGAATGCCTCATACCATGGCCCTTTCATTCAAAACAACTCTTTCACATCGCCTTGTGGGAGTCGAGGAGCCCGATGACAAATTGCAGCCACTGCCATAAAGGCCTAAGATAGATACCCCGCCCCAATCCTGCTTTCCAAAGTGTAAATAAAATAAACCTCTACTAGTGAAATATCCAACTGGTAGAGAAAGTTTAGCACACTACAACCCATCAAAATCCAAAATACGTTCAGATGTATGAGCACAGGAGGTGCCTGTGTGAAGTGCATGAACCGCTTCACCAACGACGAGACGAGAAGCCGGTCCGTGCCAGTAAAATCGCCCCCGGGTGAAGTAGACGACATTATCTACCCTTACAGCTTGAGACAACCGGCCCGGCTTGACAACCCGCACTCAATGTTAGTAGGACTTGACAAATGATCTCAACTCCTTTGGCGCATAAAGAAGTGACCAAGGCTTAGTGGGTGATTCCGTGGGTCCTCTCTACCAACCCGACGGTGAGAAGTTCTTCGACCTCTCGCCATACTACAAAAAAAAGATTAACAGGACCTAAAGCAATGAAGGCGTCAAAACCCTAGAGAGATAAAAGAAATCCCCCTTTGGAGGTTTGATAACCAATCCTAAGAACCTCGAACCAAGAAGCTTTATGGGACATAATGGAATGACCCCAAACATGGGAATATCCTAGAAATCGCCTATAGTTTCGGCATCAGAACCCCACTGATGAATGATGGACACGCCCTTAAAAGAGGCAAAAACTTTCTAAACAAAAATACCTTAAACAGAGACAATTTAAAACACAATAAAGAGGCAATGTAAACGGTTCAGAAAACTTCAACAAAATCAAAGATGTCGACGATCCGATGATAGATTTGAAGCAATGGTTCGTAGAAGCACAAGGGAAAAGAAATCGTAACAGGTGGAAGACTTTGTGAAATAGTAAAAAAGGTAGCATTTGGAGCCTAACCCTTATATATAGGGATGAAACATCATTAGGCGCATTAAATGTGTCGTCATAACATCATGCACCGTAGACATATTGGGAAATGTGCACTACCCACAAGCTTTGTTAGTAAACACGCTTCACCTTCCAACGCGTTCGATGTACGCATTAATTCCCCAATCTTTTTAGCCTTCCACACTCGATGTTTAAAACATAATATTTTCCCTAATTGAAAAAGCACAAAATTCCAATCGGGGAAAAGGGGGGCATTATGAGTACCATGGTCTTTAGACCCTCTACTCAATGGGCCCAGGGCCCATTTGGCCTAAGGCCCACCTGTCCCACAATGTAAAGTGGCCCAAGCCCACCTACCATATTAAAACCGGAGGACACTACCTAGACGGGTGAATTCGAAAGTCCGTCTGTGAGAGCCAGGGTGTCTTCCACAGTCGCCTTCCGTGGCAACCCGCTTAATTTAAGTCCTCCAAATTCTACTGTCCTCAGATATGACAAGTCTGGCATGGATAACACGAAGACAAAAAATACGCAAAGATATATCCAGAATTTCCTGTTTCCAAATCCCTTACTTCAAAAGATCGCCCTGATACAAGAATTATCCGATAAGGAAAGACATATTTTATCCTTAAGATTAGGAGATTCTTTTCGGAGAAAAAGGAGAGATTTGTGAACCACTTTATATAAATTAGGAAGATCCCCCACGAGGAGAAGGTAAGCAATTCCAACCGCATACTTTCTTCTTTTTCCTCTCCATCCTTTTTGCTGACTTAATCATCGGAGAGGAGGTCGGCCCACTGTCACCGGATCACCCTTTTTGCAGGTTTACATTACGCCGATGATGCCTAGGACTCCAAACGATCAAGGTAACAACACCAACCATACTTACTTCATTTGATTTAGCGTCTATCAATAAGATTTAGTGTCTATCAATAACTTCACTTGTTTCAAATTACACATTCCAATTATGTTCGCACCAACATACACAAACTTAGGAATTAATCTTCTAATCTCACCAACGATTTGTTCAATAAACTTTGACTCATATCTATCCATTACAAAGTACAATAAAACATGCTTTCAATTAGAATAAGTTGCTAGAAAAACAAAGATGAAGTAAATGGAAAGCATAGAATAATGTTTAGTTTCATTCAATGAAACAAAATTAAGGTCAAATAGAATGTAAATGCAAGAATGTGTTGTGTCACATATTTAAACACAATTAATTATGTTATGTCAAGTAAGCATGTAATAAAAAAAACTTTAAATATCTAAATTACTCCAAAAAAAAGACTAAATTGAAGTTGAACTTTCTAAACTATCATTACCCTTTATGATTAGAGATTTTATTATCTAGACAAATACTAATTTGGCTAGTACAAAAATACCAATTAGTCACCAAAGATCCCTAACTTAACAATGCTTTTATAAATTAAAGTATGAATTATGATCATCCTCTATGCTTATTAGACTATCAATATTTATTTTGTAAACAAGTAAATTCTATGTTTTAGTTACATTTATATATTTAGGTTTTTAATAATTAATGTTACATAAATTTTGTCGTAAATGGAAAGTTATTTTTGTATGAACCTTGGGAGTGGTGGTGAATTACCATATTCATAAAACCATTTATCAACCTTTGTTACTCATCTTTAAAGGTTATTTTGTAAGCCTATATAAAAGCTTCTTCCATTCCTTGTAATAAAATCCAAAAATAAAAAAATAAAAAAAATTCTCTCATCTTCTCTCCTTTTCCACAATTTTCTCTCATATATATATATATATATATATATATATATATATATATATATATATATATATATATATATATATATATATATATATATATATTAAATCTATTATATATTATCTCTCACATTATTCAAATTATAATAATTTTTCAAATGTATTCTAATTATATTTGATTTTTATATTTTTAATAATAATTAAAAGTGAGAAAATCATTTTTTTTTCAGTAGAAAAATCATTCTCTTTCTTCTCTCTCTCCTTTCTATATATATATATATATATATATATATATATATATATATATATATATATATATTGAAAATTACTATTCTACTCTTCTCGGTTTAAATCTATTATAGATTATTCTACACTATTCCAATTATAGTCAATTTTTTCAAATACTTAATTATATTTGATTTTTTTATATTTTTAATAATAAATAAAAAAGAGAAAATCATTTTTCTTCAGAAGAAAAAATCTTTTTTTTTCTATTCTTATTTCTTTCTAGGAAATCAAACATATTAATGTCTACTATTTTAAAAAGGATTTTGATTGACTTATGTAATCATAAATATGTCTTGAATTTTTTTCTCTCCTCGTTGAGAATTTAGGTATTTTTCGGCTTATGTAGCAGGTGCTGTTTAGAGTTTGGCCTGTTCTGCTTTTGTAGCAGGCGATGTTTCTAAAGTTCTCTTGTTATCTACAACGGGCGATTTGTTTCGTCCACAACGCTTGTCTCGGAGGGTTGATATGGATATGGAGTCTCGAGTAGCCCAACTATCTTTGAACGACGAAGAGGAGGAGGAACTCGCAATTACAGGTCATCGAACTGAACCTGAGGTGCCAGATCTATGCCTTATAGGGAGGTTTCTGACTGATAAAGCGATCAACTTCCAGGCGATGAAACTCTGTATGGCGGGCGTATGGAGACCAAGTAGGGGAGTCACGATTACGGAGCTTAAACCAATGGTGTACCTATTCAAGTTCTTTCATATGGTGGACCTTCAGAGGGTGCTCGACATGGGCCTTGGTTTTTCGATGGGCATCCCCTTGTTTTGCATCATCTCAAACCAGGCGAAAGTCCCACCACAGTGCCCTTGGTACAGGTGCCCTTGGTACAGTGCCCTTGTTTTGCATCATCTACGATTTGCTGGCAGGATTCATGACCACGGGTGTAGGAGAACAACTGAGCAACTAAATAGGTAAATACATAGAGTATGACAACAACAATAATACCGGACTTTGGAGGAAGTATATGAGAATCAGGGTGATGATCGATGTCAGAATGTCGCTGAAGCGAAAAAAGAAGGTACGAATGGGCTGTGACATCTTTTAAGTATGAGAGGCTGGGAACATTTTGCCATTTATGTGGATTACTTGGTCACTCTTACCGCTTCTGCACCAGACTATTCCAGGAAATAGATGGAGACCTAGTAAGGGAATGGGGCCCATGGCTGAAAGCTCCAACAAGAAGGGCAGGTGGCTACGGTGGGGAGTGATGGTTACGGGAGGAAGGAGCGGAAATTATGGGATCAGAGGCCGAGCCTATTCCAATGGGGAAGGATGCTAAGATATTGGCGCAAAATCAGGGATTGAGAGATTATCAGCAAGAGATAATAAGGTCCCAAAAGGAGATAAATAGCAACCCTCCCTCAGATATTGCATGTACCATCTTCAACAACAACCACAAAGAGTGCGATTTATAAGTGGGACATTTTTGCTAGCTAAAAATTTGGTAACTAGCTATTATTTTTAGTTTCATATTTATCAGTCAGCAACCATGTCGACTCCCATAACATGACATGATCAAGGCCTTAACCAAAAGTCAACACCTTATAACAGATTTCTGTGTGATCAGCCACTAAAATGAACTCTATAACAGCAGATAGTGATCAAGGCCTCAACTAAAAACGATTCTATAGTCGATTTATATCGAGTCCTCAACTAAAAGTCTATTATATAGTTGCGATAGGATCACATCTTCAACTAAAAGCGACTTATAACAGATTTATTTAGTCTCAATTAAAAGTGACTCTATAGTTGCGATTAAGATTGAGTACAACTAAAAATGACTCTATAGTTGCGAAAAGAACTTGAGTTGCAATCGAAGTTGGCTATATAGTCAGCATTAGATTCTGAGCCGCACCATAACTACAAATTGTTGATACTTTTATAAAACATAAAACATCCAAAATGATTATTTATTTATTTGAAAGTAAAACATTGAAAATGATTATTGAAACAAACATTTCGATGATACTTATTTCCTCATTTTGTGTTGTTTAGGCTCATTTATTCAAACAAAAAGAGTGATTTTTATTATTCTTCAATTTTATTGAGTGATTTTTTAGCTTTTTTTCTCCTTAAAATCACCTATTTGTATCTTTTTTTTTTTTTTTACTTCTAATAAAGATTTAGATCTTATAGTCTTTCTTGATATTGTAATCTTATTATATGTTTGATTTATCAATAATTAGTTACCATATGATGTTTATTTTGTATATGTTGGGATTTAGACAAAAAAACTATCTGATGAATCGATATATCATATTCTAATTGTCAATATCTCGAAGAATCAAGTCTTAAATATTATAATTCGAATATTATGGTATTAATCTAAATATTTGCTTCATTATTATAAATTTTAATAATTTATATATTTAATCTATCTATTTATTGCTAGTTTGAATTAATACATTTATTTTAATTATTATTCTTATTTTCGTAGGTTTTTAAAAAATATAATTTTCGAATATCGAAGTTCAATACCACAACCCACGCAGATCTCAGAATAAAGAATTTGCAGCTTTCCTTCTTACCAATAACTCGCAGCTATGAATACTAAGCATGAATCTGAAATTGAATCCCACACCGACACCATTGACTTTTGGTCAAAGAAATAGACGAAGAATCCACCATCCAATCATTTGCTCAAAACCACTTTCCACCGTTGATTATGTAGACCCTCTTATGCTGGCTCGTACCCAATAATTTCTCATTCTATAAATAAACCATATAAAACCTTAACCATGGTTAAATCCTTACCCAAAACCCTTGTTCAAGATCTCAAACACGCTTCTTCCTTCACCGCAGCCTTCTCTCTCTCTCTCTTCCAAGGCGATCACATCTCCAGACTATATCAAGGCCAGTGGCTCTGTGCCTGCTCTAATCTTCTTGCTCTTCCTTCTTATCGTTTTGTTTATGTAGCCATGTCAAGGCTAGACCTTCGCTTAGCTTTGCCTCTCATCCTCTCATCTCCTTTGTCCTCTCTCTTGTTCATCTCCTTCTAACTTGCTCACAATGACCGATCAAGATGTCTCGACGCTGAGACAAGGTGGCCACGACCGTATTTCGCCTAAGGCTCGGGATCGAGTCATACAGAATCCGTAAGTCTGGCCTTGCTCCATTTTTCTTCCTCTTCGTCCGATTAGATGTTGCATTGTATTTGATTTTATTTCAAGATTTTATGAATTTTATGGTCTAATACGATGATAAACCTGGTAAATCGATAATGTAGTACGTTGTCGTTTTTTCTCTCGTTTCTTTCGTGTTTCCTCCTGCCAATCGATTTGATTCTCGTTGAATACATTCATGCTGCATTTTCTAGTTTCTTCTTGTGTTTCCTCTTTGCCAATCAATTTTACCAATCAATTTTACTCTCTGGTTGGATTTCTGGTTGAATACATTAATGCTGCATTTTATTGGAAATATTTACTATTTGCTGAAACTTTATGATGTCCTTCACAACTCTACTGCATTTTATTGGAAATATTTACTATTTGCTGAAACTTTATGATGTCCTTCACAACTCTCTTCTGCGCTGAAACTTAGAAAGTGCTACATGTGCTGAATGAAAAAACTACTTATAATTGATTGTTATTGCAAGTGTTAGAATGTTAATTTGCCTAAGTGCATAATACATATAATTTGCATGAGTAAATTTAATTGTAGATTTTACATTATTGCGTTGAAGGTTTCGATGTGGTGTTTTATTTTTTGTAAAGGCTCGAGGCATCTAGGAGGATGTTGAATCTCGCCCAAAATAAATTATTGGAATAATATTATTCAAATTATCGATGTACTCAAAGAAGAATAATATTGTTCATTTATTACTTGGCCTCGCTTGGCTCTAGCTATGTCGACATCGTAAATTTATTAATCCGAGATGTTACACTTTGTGGGGCCATGCTATCGCCAGGTTATCGGGAATTCTTTTTAAATAATAAAATCAATTTTTCTTATTTTTTATTTTGTCACAATAAGCCATAAGCAATGTATTTTGTGAAGAAGCTATTATTGCGAATGATGAAAAGGTGATGGCATTGTGGTTTGTTGTGTTGCAGATATGATATTATTTCTAACTCATAATGATGTGATGTACCATCACAATCAATACCAAGCTTCGCTTCTTTCATTATAACATTCATATAATATTTTACTTCATATAATATTTTAACTTTTATCTCTATCTTTTTTTCCCTTTTTAGTTGAGCTATTTTATTTCCTACCAATTAGTCTTCTAGCACATATTCATTCATACGCGCGGCCACCAGCAAAGTCTCTAAAAACCGTATAAGCCCAACCAAATAATCCTACTCCGGGGTCAGACTTAAGAAGTAACCCATAATCGCATTCAGAGTTTTTCGGCCACTCGAGGTCACGCGAAGAAGGCTAAGCTCAAGATAGCTAAAACACTGACAAAAATTTCCGACCATTTCCAATGATAGCCAAAGCCAATATCATACTTCTAAAAATTAACTTACAAGACTAAAATTAACTTAAAAGTTATATTTAAAACTATTTGGATTTGAAATATGTTATTGTCTTCGATTCCTTGCTCATGCTTCTATTGTCCATAGATTTATTATTATTGTGATTAATATATTTTGGGATATTTATATTGTTAGGTCGTTGGAGAATCAAATTTGTTCATACTGAATAACCCTAAAGTTGATAACTGATTACTATGTTCATTTCAGGCACTTATTTTTGAGTGTCTCCCTTACTTCAACCAAATTAAATTAAGTGATGTAATTAATCGATTCAAACCAAGTAATACAATTAGAGAACACAAACTTGTCAACCTTAGACTTCCCTGCTCAAGTATCATCGAGGCAAAATTTATGTTGTTGCATACTAAAGACATCGTTGTCAAAGAAAGTGAATTGGTTTTATCAATGAACTTATCTCGGTTGACAACTTCTATTTGTCTAGTATAATGAAGAATTGCTACTACAAATAATACTGAATTGTCCGAATGGCAATATAAGAAAACATAATTCCTATGAAGTTATTCACTTATGTTTGATTCATTTTTAAGAGATTTTGGAAGTCATCCCTTTGTTCTCTGGGTGCATATTTGGACAAGGACAATTAATATGCCTTGCCCATTTTGAGCACTTAGAGAACTATGGGGAAATGCTGTTGAAATTTTCTTAAAATGAAATGAAACATATTAGAGTCGAAAAAATTGGGATTATGTATTCTTATATGGGATAGGAACCACCACCTAAATTAGCATGTTAGGAGATGTTGCAATGTACATATCATAAACGAATCATGCTTAAATTGTTTTCATGTAGTTAAAAGAAAAATTAAAATGCCACAGACAAGTCATGGATGCAAAAGTCAAGGTGAGTTTTGGAATACGATAATGTGTGGTCTTGAAGTTCTCGATTTGCCTTAACAGCACTCCCAAAGTGACAAACTACCTTGTCCTCAGGTTCGTTGTAACAATCGGTTTCATTACATAATAGATGTATGGAGTAATCGAAATCATCTCAAGGTGGATACCATGGATGTTTTCAGTTCTTCACGTTGTGAAAATAAATTATTTTTTTACAAAAACCAGCCATAATTCCTAATTCTGATTCTCATGATTTTCATAACATTGGAATTTTTATGGTAAAATTAAATATAAAAAATAATTGTCCTTGAAGCACACTCAAGTGATAACAAGGTGAAATGAGTTTACCTAGATATCTCAAGTTCGAATTAAAAGAATAAAATAAAATAATATTGTAATCCAAAGTGAATAGAAATTAATATAGATATAATTTTTATTTTTTAGTATTTTTTGGAATCCTAATACTCTTAAAAAGATTCTTTCATCTTTGGTATACTTATGAGCAAGAAATATTCAATATACCTATATAGAGTATCTTAACCAAGAACCTTCATCAGTAGTGGGTGGTGACAATTCGTGCTTAAATTTTAACATGACCTCATCGACACCACCCTTTCGCCTAGTTTACGCCTGCCTTTTGTGTTCTCGCACTTTCCTCTTGGATGGAATTATCGTTTTATTATTCGTATGTTTGAGTATTTAGTTTTATTTTTCTTTCTTAGCTGCATAGGCTTAATTGTTTCGCTGTGCACTTTATTTACTCTAAACTGCTTGCCTGACATGCCAGACGAGAAGAAAAAGACGGGGCTTATTTCGTTTCACTGCGAACATTCATACATGGATGCATTCAGATCCTTCGCTGGCACTATTTGGTTTATTTGAATGCAACATCATATCACAGCCTAAGCTAGTAAATTTCTTTGAGCTAAAAACAATATTACACTGCCAAGAGCTTCAATACTTTGCTTTCAATGCTATTCATTTTCATGATGGAGTTTTTCGATATTTTGTAACCGATATTTTGGTTGAATACTTTGTTTTCAATGTTATCTCACTGCTTTTCACAGCCATGGTCAATCCAAATTTTAAATTAATTTAAAAATAAAACTACAAGTATCGATAAATCCAAATTGCTTTTTCATCACAACATCCTCTTATAGTCAAGGCCATGAAACGATGTTATCCGTAGATAACTCTTTTAGTCAAGCAAATGCAAAAAAGTCCCTATCCAGGTCACAATTTTAGCTGCGCACAAAATAACCCCATCTATAGCCTCATCCTTTCGGGCCACATTCAAAAAATCGCCTCCATCCATAATTTCATCCTTTAGTTTCGCCATCTTAGTTGCATCCAAAAAATATCCCCATCCATAGCCATTCTTTTAGTTGTGGCTAGAAAATAACCCCATCCAAAGCAATCCTTTTAGTTGCGGCCAAAAAATGGCCCCATCCATAGCCACTCTTTTAGTTGCGGCAAAAAAATAATCTCATCCAAAGCCACCCTTTACTGGCAGCCCCAAAAAATGCCCCCCATCCATAGCCACTTTAGTCATGGCCCAAAATCGCGCTCTATCCATAACCATCCTTTAGTTTGCCCATCTTTTACTGGCGCTCAAAAATATCTTCATCCATAGCCACTCTTTGGGCCATGCCAGAAAATAACCCCATCCAAAGCAACCCTTTAGTCATGGCCAAAACGGCCCCATCCATAGCCATACTCTTTAGTCATGGCCAAAAATAACCCCCATCCAAAGCCACTCCTTTGGGCTGGCACCAAAAAATGCCCCCATCCATAGCCACTTTAGTCATGGGCCAGAAAATAACCCCATCCAAAGCCACCCTTTAGTCGCGCCAAAAATGCCCCCATCCATAGCCACTCTTAGTTGCCATCTTAGTAGGCGGGCCAAGACTAAAATCAGAACTATAACTTTAGTTATGCCCCTATAGCCACGCCCCACGGTGTTTCCCATTTTCACATCTATCATATGGTCAGACTTCGTCTATTCGTCAGTCAATACCAACTAAAAGCTCACTTCCTTGTAGTGAACCAAGTAACTGCTGGAGCACCCAACAGGTTGATGATAATGGGCTCAGACAGAGGCGTTCGAACCCGCATATGCGGCCTAATGCAAAGAGGATCGATAGACAAAAAGAAAAGTGAGTTCTATGCAAGAACGTGAACTCCAGATGTAGATGATATTATGCTCGACAACAATGATAATCTTGTCGACCGCTTGTTGGCAATCCCCAGCAAGCCACGCCGGGCCACGCCGATATCTTATTTATGTGTGAAACTTTGGTGCATTTGAATAAGATAGAAGAACTGAGGATCATATTCAATTTTGTCAAGATGCTTTGCGTGGACCGCATAAGCAGCTGGCCTCGCTTTCTATGAAAGAAGCCGCTTACGCACTTTCTCCACTTTTCTAACACCACATAAATGCCGGGTTGGTGAGCCAAATGAATCTCAAATGGCGCCTCACGTGACATTATGGCTTTCCCCGAAAGACATGTACGTCTGGAGGCTCGAATATGATTAGATTCTTAAGGTTCATCAACTTTATCGTGGTGCATAATAGGAGATTTTAATGACCTGTTGAATGAAGCGGACAAAATGGGTAAGTCCGACCATGCTCCATGGCTTTACCATGGTTTTCGTTCAATGCTTTCAAATTGTTCTGTAACGCCCTGAAAATATCCTAACATTTTTTTAATATGTGTAAAATAAATTAAATTATATTTTTTTCGGAGTTTAAATGGCTAAAAATAAAAAGTGATAAAAACCCGGAAATTTTACAGGAGCCAAATAAATTTGGTAAAAATGTCAAATAAAGATTTAAGAGTCATAAATGAGAAGTGTAGATGTTAAAATGAAAATGAAATGACAAGGAAGTGAAATGTATAAACGAGGCTTTAA
Source organism: Tetrastigma voinierianum (assembly GCA_016808115.1). NCBI lineage: Eukaryota > Viridiplantae > Streptophyta > Magnoliopsida > Vitales > Vitaceae > Tetrastigma > Tetrastigma voinierianum. Next base: position 237,166 of record JAEQBH010000989.1, on the reverse strand, counting down.
AATGAGAAAAATGAGATAAGGCTCATTTAATGATAAGTCAAACATGGCCTTAAGTTAGATTGGATTAAAGACCAAATGAAACTATGGAATGCCCATTCGGGCATTCACGCTGAGAGGAGCTAGGTTCTATGGAGAGAGAAGAAAAGAGAAGAGAGGGATTGTGATTTGCTCAATGAGATCAAGAGTTTAAGTGATCAAGAAGCAAAGAAGGAAGAAGGTTAAGAGTAGGAAGAGATTTAGTTGTAAGAAACAAACCCCTAACCCCCTTTTCTTGTGTTCGGCTCGAGAAAACCCTATCTTTGTGTAAAGTGTTCTTGGATGGTTTTAGTTCAGTTTGAGGTTGTTTTGTATTGTTTTGATTGGTTTGAGGAATTTTTGTGTTAAGGAAATGATGAAGTTTCAAAGGAGTTATTGCCAAAATGTTCAAAAACCCCTCGTTTTTTGTTTCTATAAGTTGTTATAATCATCCAAATTGAGTGATTTAATTGTAAAGAACCATAAGAGCTAGAGCTACAAATGTATAGCGGGACAAGGATAAATTGTAGCTCTAAGGCCCTGAATATGGGCTTAATGCAAGTTTTGGGTAGCTAACTGGCATGCTCTATTTTGGGTGTGGTCATATGAGCCACAGAGCCGAGTTTCACTTTCCAAATTGAGGATTCAAAATTTTGGGTAAACTAAAATTCTAGTATAATAATTTCATTTGAAGGAAGTGTATGCAAAAGCAAACTTCAAAGTGCCCATAACTGTCAAAGTGGAGCTATGTGCAAGAACAATCGATTCTCATGGCAAATTAGAGTAGTCTGGATGTAAATGCAATAACTTAAGCTATGATCCAAATTGATGATTCGACTGATAAGAAACCTAGAACTATAGCTTCAAATGAGTAGAAGATCCACACACCAAGGGAGTTAAGACCGAAATCAAGAATAATAGTAAAATCGAGCGAGATGGGCATACCTCAACCAGCTTTTGGCATTAAAATGTCAGAATTTCGAGTTCGTGGATCCAAATGAGATGATTCCACCCTACTAAAAATAGACTCATGTGAGCTATAATTTCTTGAAGAAAGAATGATCAAAATATGGCTCATGTGTCCCAAAATTTTTTCAAGTGAAGGTGTATTTGCAGACATCAACCTAATCAAAAATCCTGTAACGCACAACCCATTTTTTTCTCGGGGTTGTTCATCGATAGTAATATATTTGTGACGGATTAGGGTCAGTGACGAGGAAGCTTAACCAAGAACTATCAGAATTGGAATCAGCACAAATGCTTCTTTTTGGCTCGTTTCCCACTCTTTCTTGTTTCCATTTCAGAGTTTGTTCCACCAATCTCTTCTCGATTTCACTTTAACATCATTATTCTATTATTGAAATGATTTTTAATAAACTCGCATATTGAAGTTTTTAATCGATTAAGGCAAATAATCAGAGGCAAATAATTGTGAAATGATCGATATGAAAATCGCATGAGTGTCGAAAATTGAATATTGTATAAAGATGTATACTATATTGTATTCTTGCTATGAATGATTTAAATGCTTAATAGAATGTTAACCATTAAAATTCGGAAGTTAAGGATAGATTGGTATACCAATAAGGGTCAATTAGTAATACCGCTCGAACGTAATGACGTGGTCACTCCGATCCATAGCCCAATGACAAGATCAATAATGTTCGAATTGATTTTTTTAATAACCGCTAGCAGCCCAAATGGACCGTACTGTGTTATGAAACTTTTTTTTATACTGGCCTCGCAGCCCAACAAGACTGCAGGCTGGTGATCGTTATCCCGTGCAATCGAAAAACATAAAGCTAAATTCGCTTAAGGGAAAAATGAAAAAAAAAATTGTGAAATGCATGATTTGTGTTTTGAATGATTTATTACATATGAAAGTGCATATTTGAAATGATCAATAAACTGTAAATGAATGTATATGAAATGAATATATATATTGTATTGCATTGATCATTCAAAAAAGTTAAAAGGGGCATTGTTTTAGAAAAATGCATGAGTTGATTTAAATTGAAATGGAAGATAGTATTATATAAAACCACTAAGCATGAAAATGTTTAGCTCGTTGTTTTTATCATCGCGCAGGTATCGAGTAGAAAGTGGCAGGACTGAAGATCGTCGGACGTAGAGTCACCTTCAAACAGAGCGGAGTATAAGTAAATGCTCCATCTCATGCATATCATTTCATTCATGATATTTTGTAATTATTTTGAATTGAATTCAAAGATGTAAAAGTCTTCATAAGAATATCACAAATTTTTTTTACATATTTTTGAAAGTATGGAAATGTATTTTACATATTCTGGACAACCAGGGTAAACTCCCTAAATATTTTGTACTTGTATTTGAAAAAGCATGGAATGTCAATTTGTATAAATGTGTTATTTAAGAACAATTATGGACCCTATTTAAATTAAGGAATGTATATTTTGTTTTATCAAAATTATAGTTAAATTGTTATAAAAAGGTCGCATTTGCATGATATCAAGATTCAATTATTCAAAAGATCGGTGATACGGACGCTACAGCTCTCTACTGTGGATCTCTCTGCTAGAAGGCCATCCGATAATGGGCTAGCAGAGGGACGCCTGTGGTTATCGAGAAATCCGCTTGACAAAGCTCGTTAGCACCTCATGGATGTCGATACCTTCAAGCTGTGGCCGCAACCGTTGCGTACCAGACGATCACACACCTATAGAGCTCAATACAAGAGGCCGACGTACGCCCCGTCGTCGATGACCATTTAGGTTTGAAAATAAATGGCTAAGAGAACCAGACCTGGATAAAATAGTATTGGAAAGCTGGGAACATTTGCAAGGCAACTCCCTAATGTACAAACTGACATGTTGTGCAAACTCCCTAGATGAATGGGGAAGGAGTTTGGCACGTCGATTTAAAGATGAGATCGAGGGGTGTAAACGAAAGCTCTACCGTCTACAATCTTCAGCTGAACATATGGATATGATTTAACATGTTAAAACCAAGAGTTTGATAGAATGACTCATACAGTGAGATTTAAAATAGAGTAAAATGCCACTCTACTGATGGGGTGAGTCCAACTCACTAGATTTCCATGCAATGGCTTCATCTAGGAAAAGAATTAACATAATTGAAAAGCTTTGTGATAAAACAAGAGTATGGGTGTTGAATCAGGAGGATCTTTGCTCAATGGCAAAGGACTATTTTAATGCTCTATTCGCAGTTGACCCGAACTAGCAGGAGCTTAATTTATCATTCATTAAATCTAGAGTTCCTATGGATGAGAATATTAAATTATCTGCACCTTTTTCTACTGACGAGTTTAAACATGCTTTTTCCAGATGCACCCTGACAAATCTCCGGGTCCGGATGGGCTTAATTTGTCATTCTACCATAAATTTTGGGCCTTTGTGGGGGAGGATATCTTTAAGCAATGCACTAACTGGTTGAAGGAACTGCAATTTCCTCCATAACTTAATAAGATCACTTTAACTCTGATACCTAAATGTACCCATCCTACTTCAATGAAGGACCTGAGGCCAATTACTTTGTGTAAAGTGGTGTACAAAATAATGGCTAAGGTGTTGGCCAACCGACTAAAAAGGATTCTACCGCTCCTCATCTCTAATGCTCAGTCTGCTTTCGTTCCTAAGAGATCTATATGTGATAACATACTAGCAGCTTTTGAAGTAATTCACTACATGAAAAGAAAGACGAAAGGCAAGAAAGGAAGTGGAGCCTTAAAGTTAGACATTAACAAAGCCTATGATCGTATCAGTTGGAGGTATTTGGAGGCAATCATGCGAAGAATAGGGTTCGTTTCTCACTTCATATATATGATTATGCTTTGAGGTAACTGGCTACTCAAGAAACACATGTATGTATAAGTGGCGAAAGAAGCTCGGGTCCCATCTCCCTTTGGACGGACTGAGACAAGTGGAGAACCTTTATCTCGTACTTGTTTATTAGTATGTACAGAGGGACTCCTCGCATTGCCGGGCGAGGCAGAGGCGAGGGGTGATTGCATGGATGCCGCATCAATAAGAGGTGCCCCTCAGGATCTCACATCTTTATTCACGATGATAGTTTTTTATTTTAATGCCGTTGATCAAGAGTGTTGTAAAGGGCCCATTCTCGAGTCAGATGGAGAGAATATCGGGCAAGTAATTAATCTCCAAAATTCTGAATATTTTTCAGAATAATGTTTTGATTCCCCGAGAATGAACATTTCATCAGATTAGTGTCACTCCTCTCAATACAAGAAGATATCTGGGATTGCCCTCGCTTATTGGCCGGAACAAAAGATCGATATTTGCCTTTCTCCAAGAAAGGATGTGGAATAGACTCCAAGGGTGGCAGGCAAAGTTATAGTCCCAAGCAGGAAAAGAGGTTTTATTAAATACAGTGGCCCAAGCCATACCCACGTTTTGCATGAGTTCCCTTTTACTACCGGTGTCCTTATGTCAAGAGTTAGAGAAAATGATGAACTCATTTTGGTGGGGTTTGAAAATGAATGGGGAAAGGCGCATTCACTGGATCAAATGGGATACCCTTTGTTTGAGAAAGGAGCAAGGAGGTATGGGTTTTCGGAGTTTTCATGCTTTTAACCTAGCCATGTTAGCCAAGCACGCTTGGAATTTCATTTCTAACCCTAATAGTCTAGCTAGTCGATTAATCAAAGATAAATATTTTCCGCATGGGAACTTCCTATCCGCTCAATTGGGATCAAACCCGAGCTTTACCTGGAAGAGTATTTGGATGTCACAGTTCATTCTCAAGCAAGGATGAAGATGGCATAACGGAGATGGAAGTTCAATTAATATATGGTACGAATTGCTGAAAAAATAATGATAACCCTCAAACTGCCATCCCTATCATTGAGGGCTTAGGAAGCGCTATGTTAAAGACCTCTTCATACTGATCCCGTGACTAAGATATCGAACTCCATGTAAGAATCGTTTCTACTCAACATGAATGCAATAGTCGAACAACACCACTGTCTCCCATGACAACAGACCGAATCATTTGGCACTATGCAAAAATGGTATATACTACCAAGTCAAGACATCGAATTGCCATGACAGCATATCCCTAATTTTCCTAGAAACTGGTCAACCATGTCACGCTCCTACCCCCACCTAGGCGAAGAGTGGGGACGCGGCACGAGACTAAGACTCTTTAACCTGTTTTTCTGTCATTGGTGGACCCAATTTATATATATTTTTCATCAAGAAATAAAACTTATAACATATACATATAAAACAACTACCGTAGTAGTGTTCATAATATTCTGTACATATATCCGAGTCTCATTTACTTGTTCTTACAATTTCACTATTACAAAAACTCTACATTACATATACAAAAACAACCAAACCTACTTGGGTGGTGGGCTTCTATTGTTGTGTCAGGTTCGACTGATGCGGAATGCCATGAATGTCCCCTTCAGCATCTACACTCCGATGAAACACCGTGCTAAACTTTATAAGAGGAAACATATAACATATATTTACCACTCGCAATGATCCCACTTTAGTATACATATACAATAGCTTATAAACATATACTTCTTTTACATATCATATGCATCTTTCATATCATTTGCATATTTCATGCCTTTTTCATGTGTCATGTTTCATATTATCTTATATCATCTTGTATCATTTTTTTTTATGCCTGTATATTCCAAAGACGTGGATGGGAGGAACTGTATATACCCGAAGGTATCATCATTGTAATGAAACAATGAATTCCATGTATTACAAAGGAACCCAAACTAGGGTCAGATATACCCAAGGTATCATCACCTGCATCGAGACAAATGACCTATGTCCGTATTATGTGACCCAAATCCAAGCCGCTTTAACGGACCCAAATCACAACTTATAGCTTGTAATCCCTCATAGGCAATGCCTACTTGTTCATCCATTTAGGAATATATGCAGGAAATCAAGCTTATTAGGTTTTTATCTGAGTTAGAGATATCATACTAGTCATTTACATGTTTGTATTACTGTTCATGTGTTCATGTGTTCATATATCAATCCTTCTTTTATTTATTTACTTCAAATACTTTACACCAAAATATTTCCTACAAACAGCACTTCACTTTAACGAATTTTCTGGATCCAATGGGGTCCAAATTTGAATACACTTATTTCAAGGAAATTTATTCTCCTAGAAGTCTAGTTTACCCAGAAATTTGAATCACTAAATTTGGATAAAACCTCAACCTCAACATTTGGAAAATTTGGAAACTTTTTGGAAAATTTGGAAAAATTTGACAACATCTCCCCTAAAACCTCAACATTTCCTTTATACAAACAGTCCTTGATTAAGGACCACAACCAACTCAAACAACTTCAAAACAACCACAAATTGAACTAAACAATTAAAATCACACTTATACGAAGCTGTGGTCCCCATGAATCCCAAACAAAATGTCAAAGAAGTTAGATGAGTTTAACCTTAATCTTTCTTCAAACTCGCTTTTCCTCTCCTTCCTTGATTCTCTTTGCTTGAACAAATAAAACCCAAAGATGACTTCTCCCTTCAACAACCGTGTCTCTCTCTCTCACTCTCTCTTTTCCCCACATGAGCAAATGCTCATTCAATAGACCATTTTGGTCTTATCCCAAATTTTGGTCTAAGGCCTTGTTTGGCCTTGCATTTTTAGTTAGTTTTCCCATTTTTGCTCAAAAGCCTTTCATCTCTCTTCATTTGCACTTCAAATTATCTAATTATTAAATAATTTTGGCATATAAACTTCTTGTCTTATGCTCTTTGGGTCCTTATTTTACAATTTACCCTTTTACCCTTGATTCTTGAATTTAATTTCCGAGTTGTTATCATTTTCACACTTAACAAAGATAAATTCCGTAAAATTTCAAATTTAATGATATTATACCCTAAACTTTTATAAAACGACATATTTCTGGGTATTACAATCCCCTCCCCCCCCCTTAAAAGAATTTCAGTTTTAGAAATTGGTCACCCGAACTCGAACCAGAAGGCGCTGTGCTCCCAGCAGCTGCTTCCCGGGCTCCCACGCTTCCCTCCCTTACCATGGTGCTGCCGCAGTACTTTCACCAACTGCATTCTGCTTATTCCGCAACTGCTTCACTTCGAGCCAATATAGCTTTTGCCTTCATCATAGGAGAAATCCTATCAGACTTGCACTCCTTTTGCACAGTCAGATATACACTGGGTCCGACCGTATTTCCTGTCATGGGACATACGATCAAAAACATCATGTAAGTTAGCAAACTCTTGAGGGAGTGCCAATCGATAAGCAACATGGCCAATTCTTTCTAGGATTTCATAAGGCCCAATAAATCTTGGACTCAGCTTTCCTTTCTTGCCAAACTGTAGAATCTTCTTCCACGGTGATACTTTATCTCCGACTTCATATTCAATAGCTTTCCTCTTCAAATCGGCATATGATTTTTGTCAATCACTAGCAGCCTTTAACCTTTGCTGAATAACCTGAACTTTCTCTTATGTTTTTTTCACTATATCATGACCAATAACCTTATGCTCGTTCAATTCTATCCAACATACAAGAGTTCTACATCTCCTGCCAAAGCTTCATAGGGGGACAAACAAATACTGGACTGATAACTGTTATTATAAGCAAATTCCATAATAGGAATATACTTATCCCAACTTCTGGAAAAATCTAGTGCACAACCTTAAAGCATGTTTTCTAACACTTGAATCACTTTCTCCGACCGCTCATCCGTTTGCGGATGGAAAGTCGTACTAAAATTCAACCTAATACCCGCTACCGACAATTCCTTCCAAAACCTCGACGTAAACCGTGGATAGTGGTCAGACACTATAGATATCTAAATACCATGTAACTTGACAATTTCATTCACATACAGTTCCGCTAACCGATCCATGGAATAGTCAAGTCGGACTAGTAAGAAGTGAGCAGACTTTGTCAGTTTGTCCACAATTACCCAAACATAATCATGTTTATTTTAGGTGAGGGGAAAACCAAATACAAAGTCAATAGTGATGTCGTCTCCACTCTTATCGGGAATTGGAAGAGGATTTAACAAACCTGATCTGGCATTTGATGTTCAAATTTCTACTTGTCGACAAGTCGACATTTGTGACACATACTGGCCATATCATTTTTCATCCCTCGCCACCAATAGTACTATTTCAAATCTTGGTACATCTTGTTACCTCTAGGATGCATGGTAAATACGATATAGTGGCTTTCATACATCAACTTCTTTTTCAACTCCATGTCATTTGGCATACATAATCCGCTCTTGTAAAACAAACCTCCATTTTCATCTATAAAATAGTCAGTCTTGTCTCCATTTTCGACTAACTCGCATTACATTCAGAATTTTTGACATCATTCTTCTAAGCATCTCTTATCATCATTTTCAAATCAGGAATAACACTCAGTTTAGCCAACAAGGCTCCATTAGATTCAAATCTCCAATCACAATGATATAGGGACAAAGCGGAAATCATTTTTCTACTTAAAGCATGGACCATCACATTAGCTTTTCCTGGGTGTTAATCAATTATGCAATCATAGTCCTTAAACAACTCTAGCCACCAATCTGCCTCACTCTAATTCTTTCCGAGTTAACAGATACTTAAGACTCTTATAATCTGTAAAGATTTTACATTTTTCACCATATAAATAGTGTCACCATATTTTCAAAGTGAACACTACCGCTGCCAACTCTAAATCATGTGTGGGATAATTCTACTCATGTGGTTTCAACTATCTGGAGGCATATGCCACCACTTTTCCGTCTTGCATCAATACACATCCCAAACCAATTTTTGACGCATCACTATACATGGCATATTCTCTACCCGATGCAGGCTAAGTCAACACCGGTGCTTCAACCAATATTTTCTTTAATTGTTCAAAACTTGACTGACACTTGTCATCCCACTCGAACTTTACCCCTTTCCGGAGTCACTTTGTAAGCGAAGATGCTATGATGGAAAATCCCTTTATAAACCGTCGACAGTATCCTACTAAACCCAAGAAACTCCTCACCTCGGTTACATTTCGAGGCGGTTTCCAACTCACAACTGCTTCAATCTTTGCAGGGTCAACTCTAATACCCTCTGCATATACAATATGGCCTAGAAATGGCACTTCCTTAAGCCAAAAATCACATTTGCTCAACTTTGCAAACAATTGTTTCTTTCTCAGAATCTGTAACACTCTCCTCAAATGGTGTTCATGTTCCTGTGCATCTTTAGAATACACAGGATGTCATCAATGAATACCACTACAAACTGGTCCAGATAAGGTTGGAATACCCTATTCATCAAGTCCATGAATGCAGTCGATGCATTATTCAACCTAAATGGCATTACTAATAACTCATAATGACCATATCAGGTTCTAAAGGCTGTTTTCAGAACATCAACATCTTTCACCCGAAGTTAATAATATCTCGATCGCAAGTCTATCTTTGAAAAGACGCTTGCTCCTTTCAACTTATTAAAAAGATCTTCTATTCTCGCAACCTGATATTTATCTTCATTGTCACTTTGCTTATTCGCGATAATCAATGCATCCTGAGAGTGCCATCTTTCTTTTGACAAATAAAACCGCATAACCTTGTTAAACACTAGGTCGGATGAAACCCTTGTCCAATAGCTCCCGTAGTTGAGTCTTCAACTATTTTAGTTCGCTTGAGCCATGCGGTAGGGGCGCCTAGAAATCGAGTCGCTCCATGTACACCTTCAATGCATGTGTCTACTTCTCTTCTCGTGGTATTCTGTGAATCCTCGGGGAACACATCAAGAAATTCCTTGCACTACTAGAATATTTTCCACACATATACTTGACCTTTTACTACTACACCAAAGCCAAAAAAGGCTTCACAACCTTCATCATCAATCGGTCTGGGCCAGATTGCTGAAATTACATTTGACACCTACCCAGATCGATACCATGTATCATAATTTTGACAAGTCAAAACATTTAAGCCTTACTGTTTTCTTATCACAATCAACTATAGCCCGGTTTTGGATAACCAATCCATTCCCAAAATTAATCAAACTCATGAAATGGCAAAGCAAGTAGATCAGCATAAAACTCTCTATCATGAGTCATTAGGTTATAGTTCTTATATTCTCTGGCTGACTGGCTAATTATGCCCCAGGACTAGTAACAAGCATATCATATGGTAATTGCTCTACTGATGGCATTCTATCAAACACATGTTCGGTACATATATATGAATGAGTAGAGCCAAGGTCTATCAAAGCATGCATCTCAATATCATAAAGAGAGAAAATACCAGTAATCACTTCAGGAGCATCCTGATCCTCACAAGCCTTCATACCATAAGATCGTATTGGGGTTGTAGGCATAGGACGATCCACTGTCTTTGACATTGTATCTCCATGTCCCCTATGCTGAATCAGGCCACCTCGACCCATACCTCGATCCCGAGTCAAAGGTGGTGTAACAGATCTCCCTCTGCTACTAACTTGCAAACTCCTATTATCCTTTGACTCTCAGGGACAATTCGCTATCAAGTGTTCAATGCTTCCACATCTGAAACATCCTCCTGTCAATAATCTACACACGCCTAAATGTTGTCTATGGCAATGAGGTACTGACCCTCCTTTGTCCGGGCTTAGCACCTCTACCTAATCCAGTACCACCGTACTGTCTTCTACTTCTTGTGGCCTAACCCTGTATTGACTCAACTTGGGACTCTCTAGCTCTTTTACCCAAGGAGGAAGAAGCTTTTCAAGAAAACTTCTTTTTCCGAAAAATTTCTTTACTACTTGCTTCATATCTGTCTACTTTCATTGCCGCATGCACCAACTGATAGAAATTTACTTGTTGAAATATTGTGATAGGCGCCATATATCTTTTTATGGACTCATGTAGTCCATCTTCGAACTGTCTACATCGAAATGCCTCGGTGAGAACTGACTCTGGTGCATACTTACTGAGATGGCTAAATTATTTCTCATATTCAACCACTGATAAGTTAGCTTTGCTTCACTAGGAACTCGGCTTCACTTCGCTTTCCCCGATACATATCATAAACATTTAGCCTCGAACTCTGAAAGCAAAGAATTCCCATGGCATGTGATTTGGAATCCTTAGACTCCTCACCACTAGCTTCCACTAATCATATGCCCTTACTCCGCAATAGTGAGACTCAGCATACGATACTCCGATCGGAGGGCATCTAACTTCCTCCAATATTCTTTGTAGCCTTTTCTAACTGCACTCGCTATCGACTCTTCTATGTTTGTCCCATGGAATTCCTCACCCCCATGTCTTCTTACCTACGTCTATCGGGGCTTCTGAGTCGCTAATCTTTCCAATACCCGAGCCATGTCCTGAGATATCCTCAATAAGGCTTCATTTGGCTCGGTGGGGGTATTGCTTTTAGAGGGCTTAGAAGTTGATAACCCCTGATCTCTAGGACACTCTCCCCTATTTCTTCAACTGAATTCGAAGGATGATCCATCTATAGAAAACACAAGACACAAGGACATCCACATTAGGCCAACATATTACTAGACACACGCTTTTCTATCATATACTCTATGCCAGAGCCACCTAAACCCTGGCTCTGATGCCACTTAATTGTCGTGTCCCTCCCCGCCAGTAGTATGGGGGCGCCGCACGAGACCAGACTCTTTAACCTCTGCTTTTTCTATCATCAGGCCTAATATATATATATATATATATATATATATATATATATTTTCATAAAGAAATAAAACTTATTACATATACATAAAAAACAACCACTGTAGTAGTGTTCATAATATTCTATACATACATCCGAGTCTCATTTACTTGTTCTTATACAATTTCACTATTACAAAACTCTACATTTACATGTACAAAAACAAATCTGAAACTTACTTAGGGTGGGCTTCTATTGTTGTGTTAATCCTGGCGGATGCGGAATGCCGTGAATGTCCTCTTCAGTACCTACACGGATGAAACACCCATGCTAAGCTTATAGCTTAGTGGGAAACATATAACATATATGACCACTTGCAGTGATCCTTAATTTCAATATACATATACAATAGCTTATAAACATATACTTCTTTTACATATCATATGCATCTTTCGTATCATTTATATATTTAATGCCTTTTTCATGTGTCATGTTTCATATTATCTTATATCATCTTGTATCAATTTTTTTTTATGCCTATATATTCCAAAGACATGGATACTCTGAGATAACCGTATATACCGGTTGTATCACGCCTAAACAAAGGACCTATATATACATGTACTGTATGACCCAAACGGGGTCGTATATACCCAAAGGTATCATCACTGTACGAGACAGTGACCTATGCCTGTATTATGTGACCCAAACGGGGCCATTGTAATGACCGAAACGGGGCCAACTTATAACTTGTTATCCCTCATAAGCAACGCGTACTTGTCCATCCACTTTGGAATATATTACAGAAATCAAGTTTACAGTTTTTATTTGAGCTGGGTGATATCATACTAGTCATTTTCATGCTCAGACATCGCTTATGTTCATATTTCATATATCAACTTTTCTTTATTTATTTACTTCCAAATACTTTACAACCGAAATATTTCCTACAAAACAAATTCTTCACTTTAACGACTTTCTGTGATCTAATGGGGTCCAAATTTGAATACACTTATTTCAAGGAGATTTACTCTCCTAGAAGTCTAGTTTACCAAAAAATTTGAATAACTCAATTTGAATGAGTGATGGCCAAGACAAAAATGTGGGTTTTGGAAAAATTTTGACAGCATATCCCCTAAAACCCCAACATTTCTTTTATACAAACATTCCTCTCTTAAGGACTACAAACAACTTCAAAACAGCCACAAACTAAACTAAAACAATTAAAATCACGCTTATACAAGTTAGGGTTTGATGAAACCCAAACGAAATGCTCAAAGAAGTTAGGATGAGTTCCTAACCTTAATCTTTTCTTCAAACTTGGTTTTCCTCCTCTCCTTCCTTCCTTCTCTTTGCTTGAACCAATAAAACCCAAAGATGGCTTCTCCCTTCAGCAACCGTGTCTCTCTCTCACACTCTATTTTCTCCACATGAGCAATGCTCATTCAATAGACCATTTTTGGTCTATCCCTATCTTGGTCTAAGGCCTTTGCTTCGCCTTGTATTTTTAGTTAGTTTTGTATTTTTACTCAAAAGCCCTTAATCTCTCTTCATTTGCACTTCAAATTATCTCATTATTCTATTTTCATATAAAATCTCTTGTCGAAGCCCTGGGGTCCTTATTTTACAATTTACTCCTTAATTCGATTCTTGAATTTAATTTCCAGGTTATTATCATTTTCACACTTAACAATATAAATTCCAAAAAATTTCAAATTTAACATATATTATACCCTAAACTTGTTATAAAATGATTAGGGTTTATTTCGGGGTATAACAAACCATATGGAAATTAAAGTTGCCTCCACGCATTCAAGAAATTCCTTGAGAGCCAGATAGCCGCATTCTAGTCCATGATGTCTTGTAATTGCAGGGTATGTAGGTGAACTCAAGCCACTCTTTTGTGTAATAAGGAGCCCGGAGATATCCATCACATACTCCTCATGCGACATGATTAGAGCATATGCTACTTTGACAACAACTCAGGAAATCAACCCAGACCGGTTCCAGTTCCCTAGAGAGGCCTTCTTCTCAAGCATCAACCATCTCATTGAGGAGAAAATCAATGCCTTTGGTACAGCAACATGGAGCGTATGGAAGCAACGAAATGCTTAGGTTTGTTCGAGTCATTGCCTACCCATCCCAACAACTGTTCAATAGGGACTCTCCTTTGTAGAAGCCTAGTGCCAAGTGCAGAGGCACTTCACGGGAAGTAAGTCCCCACAAACCTTGGCCCCTGCATGATGGTCTCGGCCCGAACAAGATTGGCTTAAATGTAATTTGGATGGAGAGATCTTTGGAGACACACGCCAAGTTAGGGTGGGTGGTGTTATCATCACTGGCCGAGTATCTGTGGTGCTTGCATTCTCCAAAACACTCCTAGGTTGTTTCGCTCCAACTGAAGTCGAAGCTTTAGCCCTTCGCGAGGCACTCCAACAAATTCACCAACTACAATTGAACAACAATTGTCGAAATGGATTGTAAGAGGATGCACGCCACCACAAGATAACTTCAATTCGGTGTCTAATAAAAGAGTAAATCCTTTCCTTGGTGCAAACTAGCAAATTATGTGCTTTCAGAAGAAGGTGGCAATGGTGTAGCGCATGCTCTTGCTAGAGCTTCCCGTTTTCATGATAGCTCCTCGCTTGGCTCGAGGCCCGACCGGTCCCTGTGGATGCCCTAACGCCTACTGCCTGCTAGTAATATTCCCTCCTTGGGAAAATTTTCTTTCAAACAAAAAAAATATCACTAATGTAAAATTGGAAATGGCAGGTAGGGATACTATCCCGCAAAGGAAACCCACCAAACTTAGTTTGCTATAAAATCGACCTATTCTCTTCTCCATCTCCATGTCTACATTTGTCTAATGATTCTTGAATGCTTCTCCATTAATCCCAGTATGATTCCTAACCTCAAAAGGCTCTACATGATAGAAAATAGGAAAAACTTTTTACCCCTTTTCTTTCTCGCATTCCATGATCTCGACGAGTTCATCCAAACACCATAGGGAATTAGCATAGGTTTTTGAGAAGACGATAATGGCGATCCTTGATCCTTCAATGGCTTTTAAGAGCTGGGGTGAAATCTCTCCTCCACTTGGAAGTATTAGAGAATATTTAAGGTTATCTTTATTAGCACTATACTTTTACTTATTTGCCCTTGAGTTGGTATATTTATATGCCTTAATCCTCTCAATAATATTCAAGTCTCTTTCATAATATAGTATCAGAGTAATAAGCTTAACAGCAAACCCTAGTCGTCTCCATTGCCACCACTGCTCATGATCCACCTCCTTCGTTAGCCCTTATCCCCAATGGTCAATGCCTCTTCTTCCACCACTATCGTCGTGCCCTATTGTACCCCCACAGTCCTGACCAGAATTGACTCACCTCAGAACTTAATCGTTCCCAATGTTAGTGCTAAGGCACCACTCAAACTCACAACCACAAATTACCCTGCATGGCGGCTACAATTCACATCTCTCTTATTTGGGTACAACTTACTTGGGTTTATCGATGGCTCAAAGCCGTGTCCTCCGGATAACCCTGCCAAATACTGATTCTCCCTCCCCTAATCTAAATTATACTCTTTGGCTCCAACATGATCAATTGATTCTTAATGCGATTATCGAATCCGTCTCTCCCACGCTCGTGTAGTTTCTCTCCACCTCCACCACATCTCGGGCTGCGTAGACCACCCTCGAGAAGACATATGCCTCTCCCTCTTGCGAACGGATCATGGTCCATCGCCAGAATCTTGTCAGTCCTCAGCACAGTAATCGGGACCGTCGAATATTGCAGGAATGTTTAAACACAACATTGACTCTCTTACTCTCACCAAATGCCCCGTCACCGACTTTGATGAGCTCTATCCCGTGTCTTGAACGGTTTCACGGCCGAACTCGCGAAACTTATCTCAACGCTCCAGCAGTTCGGGGGCTTGGGGTTATGTTCAAGGAATTGTTCTAGTACCTCTTAAATTAAAAGGCCCAACTTCGACATTCGGTTCCTATGGGTACGCCGCCTCTATTTTGAACCAAGCGCCTTGAATTACTTTGCACGATTCTTCCATCCATACGTGGCCGAACAATCGTGGCGACCTGACCCGCAATGGAGTCTAAAAAATCTTAGATACTACCTGATGTCCCCCAACAATTTGCCCGACCTTCTCTACCAACCCATGGTGGAGCTTAGTAACTTAGGCATGTCTTTCGGTGTCTCCCACGGCACCGGCTCGCTGCCATCCGGACATAGTCATTTACCTCGGCGCTATCATCTTTATGGTATAACCACACACTCTACTCAGAAATGCAGTCTCCTACCCACCTCGACCCTTAACTCTCTTCCGCCCACTCCTGCCCGTGCCCTATTCTCGATCTTTACTACACCTTATGCCCACACTGTAATTCATCCCTCCACTCTTGGTACCTCTCTAGATCGGGTTGTTGATTCGGGCGCCTCTCACCATGTGACCACGGATCTTACCCTGGCCCTTCAAGCGCCGTACACCGCCTCTGACAGTGTGATTATTGGTGATGGCTCAGGTTTATTGATTGCCAACATTGGCTCCTTCTCCCTTACCTCTCTCCCTACACCTTTACTTTTCTATAATGTCTACATAACCCCTTTCTACATGTCTAAGAATCTTATTTACAAATGCCAAACCTCACTGTGTCTATAACCCCTTATTAATGTCCCAATTCTTGTGTACCGCTTCCGGTATTAGGATCGTCACCGCAGTCACCTTAGTTCGCAGGCAGCTTAGAGACGGTGTCTATTACTGGCTGGCTTCAGTCCCCCTTTAGTCTTCAACCCTAGCTCTATCCTCCCTTGCCGCTATATCTATGTGGCACAGTTGTCTCAATCATCCGCCTTACCAATTTTTCGAAATTTCTTAGTGTTTTAAGTATTTCTTTTCCTGAAGAACATTTATGTTCCTTCTCTTGTCACTCCTGTAATATTAATAAAAGTAACAAGTTATCTTTATCTAAATCAAGCATCACCTCTTCCTCTCCACTTGATGTCATCTTTTCTGATGTGTGGACCTTACCCATTTCCTCTTCTGATGGTTTTCATTACTACGTTATTTTTGTTGACCATTTCACAAAGAATATCCGTTTTACCTATTATGTCAACCGATGTTCATTCAACCTTGTTGTCTTCAAGCAACTGTTGAAAATTATTTCACCACCACTATTAAAACACTTTACACTGATAATGGGGGTGAATTCCTAGCTCTTCGATCATTCCTTGCGACCCATGGTATAACTCATCTCACTACAACTCCCCACACTCTTGAACATAATGGGTATTCTGAACGCTGGCATTGGTGTATTATCGAAACGGGTCTTACTCTCCTACATCAAGCCTCCATTTCTCTAACCTCCTAACCATATGCTTTTGCTACGGCTTTTTACTTAATCAATCAAATGCCCAAAGTTGGTCTCTTTCTTGGTTCCTTGTTTGAAAAGTTATTCCACAAAGTTCTGACTCCACCAAACCCGTGTCTTTGGTCAGTTATGTTTTCGTTACGTCCCTACTCTTCCTCGCCAAACTCAACCCCAAATCTAGTCCATGTGTCTTTCTCTGTTTTGACCCATTCTAAAAAAAAAAAAAAAAAAAAAAAAAAAAAACCTTTGTGTCCCGTCATGCCAAGCTTCCTAGGAGACTCTTTTCCGCCTCTCACCCCTAACCCCACATCTCTAATCATAGACACAAACTCTGCTCTCCCCTCTTCATCATTCACCCCGGGCGACCTTCCAGCAGTGCAGAGCTCAACAAATCTCTCGAGTCCCTCCCTTCACCTCGCCCGACCTCCCGCCGGCCTGCATTTTAGACCTCGCCCCCACCTTTCCATCAACCGTTCCTTTCGCAATCAAGGTCCGACACCCTCCTCCTCACTAAACCCTACCCCATGCAAACTCGATCTAAAAGTGCCATCATAAAACCCAACCAGAGATATGGCCTCACCATCGTATTTCTACCTTTCCCTGAACCCTGCACTATCGCCTGAGCTCTTCGAGATCCGGAGTGGGTTCGGGCCATGCAAGACGAGTATGATGCTCTCATCCAAATGACACTTGGTCTCTCGTTCCCCCGAGCCTAAGGCATAACATAGTAGGCAACAAATGGGTTTTTCGCATCAAACAGAATTCTGATGGCTCTATTGCTTGGTATAAAGCTTGACTTGTTGCTAAAGGCTTTCACCAATAGTCAAGTATTGATTTTCATGAGACCTTTAATCCCATGATAAATCCCATCACTGTCCGTACTATGCTCAGCATTACACTCCATCGTCAGTGGGGCCTTCGCCCACTTGATGTTGATAACGCCTTTCTCAATGGGCATCTCACCGAGGAGGTCTATATGGCGCAGCAGCAGGGTATGCACAACGCTGAGTAACCACATCATGTCTATCGTTTACACAAGGCTATTTATGGGCTCAAACAAGATCCCCGAGCTTGGTATTAGGAGCTACGCACCTTCTTGCTCTCTCTCGACTTTGTTACATCCCATGCAGACTAGTCTCTCTTTTTCCATTGACGCGACACTACCCTTATCTACTTCCTGATCTATGTTGATGATCTGATTATTACAGGCAGTCACGCCTCACTTTTTGACACTATTATTCGACAACTTGACTCTAAATTCTCCACTAAGGATCTCGGGCCACTGTCTTACTGCTCTGGAGTTGGTTTTGGCTACCTCCTCGGGCCTTCTACTATCTCACCAAAAGTATGTTATTGATCTTCTAAGCAAACATAACATGCTTGGCTCCAAACCTATCTCCACACCACTTTCGCGGGTACTGATCGCCAATGATGAAGAAGCAAATAATGCCACCATGTACCATCAAGTGATTGGTGGCATTTAACATCTCTGGATGACTCGATTGGATATTTTCTTTGCCGTGAACAAACTCTCTCGCCTTATGCAAGCTCGCCGAAAACCACATGAATGCAGCCAATGTTCACTGCGACCTTAATGGCACGATCCCTGCATCCAACTTTGTTGCAAACACTCCCCATTACTGCACGGTTTCTCTGATGTGAACTGGGCTGGTAACCCATATAATCATACCTCCACAAGTGCTTTTCTCATATTCCTTCGTGGTCAATCCACCCGAGCTCTGCTGTGCCAACGTATTGTCGTCGCCTTCCATTGAGGCAGCAGTATCACATTGTCACCGCCGCCGCGCATTGCAATGGGTGAAGTTGTTGTCAGAACTTCTTGTCTTGGTGCAATCCCTGCCTCTGTTCTCTAACAACCTTGGTGTCACTTATCTCTCTATTAATCCTGTTTTTCATTCTCGCATGAAACACCTTGTGATTGATTATCACTTTGTTTGTGACCTGGTTCAGTTGTTTGAGCTACGTGTTGCTTATGTCTCTGTTGGTTACCAACTTGTTGATGCCCTCACCAAATCTCTCTCTCGGCCTCTGATGAGTATCTTAAATACTCAATTTATCCCCATGTTTTGCTTAGGTTTTAGTAGTTTTATGACATAAATAAGTGTCTGAATGCTCTCTTTTTTCAATTTTGTGATTAGGCCGACCATTGACAAATAAGCTTAAATCAAGAAAAATCAAAAAGCCATCATGCAAACAGAAGAACATATGTGATCCTTTCGCCTACATGATGTACTCTTATGGCTCCCTCATTGAAATGGGCGGCATTCTAAACCCTGTATAGCTGTAGACACCAAGACTGCTATACATTCGAGTCAAAATGAGCAAGATACTACATCACAGCTGAATACACGTAAAAAGACAAAATTCGATAGTATATCACTCACGCTTTATATGAGTCCACTCTGTAAACTAGTGTATTCAAAAATAAAAGAAAATTAAAGAAAAATGCATAAGTCTAAGTTTAGATCATATTTTGCATATTATGCCTAACTCAAGAGATAGTAATACCACCGGTTAAAACAAAAATGTATGGTATAAAAGGGGTCCAAGTTCAGTCTTATAGAACATTTTACTACTTTGAAACTAGAGTGTATTCAAAAGAAAAGTTTAGATCATATTTTTAGAAATACCTTTCAAAAATTTAAAATATTTAAAATTGACTCTTTCTTAATGAGTAGATTTTGGGTATTTTATATAACTTACAACTATTTCTATTTTTTTAAATAAACATTAAATAATAAATACTTAGATACACTTCTTAGTTTTAGTTTTTAAAATAAAAGACCTAGATAAATAAAAATAAAAAAATTAGTTTTTATGTAAAGGAATTAAGAAGATATTTTGTAATAGAATTTAATTTTTTTTTCTCTTATTTAATATGAATATCATAATCATCCCTCTCACGTAGATGATTCGTGCCACAGTAGGCTGAGCTAAAATCAACAAAATTTATATACACCTAAGTTTACATCTGTAGTCAAGCTACCGGCAAAGATAGTGCGGTCTAGGTCAACACGGGGATGGGTTTTCATCCTAAAAATGATACTGATGAGTGTAAAAGGTAAGGCTTATTTGACTTGATTTGCTTCAAAAAACAAGGGAAGTAGTTTGAAAATCGAGAAATTGTAAAAACCTAGCGGCTATGAAAAAGTTAACTTTGAAGATTTAGGTCACTAACTTGGTAAGTTAGGGCAAACAAGTGTCCTCGGGTTTTATCCTCGCGTTATGACATGCAACCTATAGTCCAAGGCATAACCGGATCTATGTTTAACTAGCAAACCTAACCCTAAAAACAACTCCTATTTGAGTCAACACAGGTAGCATGCAGCTATGGCCCTTTTTCAGTTTGAAACCCTAACATTCAATATCATCTCAGTGGCTCGTAAAGACCATCTAAAACCACAAGCAGCATCTAGCACAAGTATGCACCGTGATCTTAAAGCATGGAGAGTATCGCCAAATCAATAACATTAAATGCTATTCAACCCTGACTGGTAAGACGAGGGCTACAAATACAAGACTGCAGCTTTTAACACAAGAGGACAACATGCATATGCCCCACTACTGCTTAGCTACCTTCCTCTTCAAAGAAAGGAGGCTTAGCCAAGCATCTCTTGAGTCATTATCCTCAAGAAGGGTGTTTGGGGCCTAGAAAGTAAGGGAAAGAGGAGAGAGAAGAGAGAAAAATAAAACCCTAAATAAAACACGAGACTTTATTTACAAAAATGAAAACTTACAAATTCTTCTCTCCCCCAAATTGTTGCTTTCTTCCCCCAAAATTCTCTCTTGATTACAAAAAGAGAGGGGTTTATATAGGCCACCTCAATACATGAAAATACCAAAAAGCCTACAAATTTGGCTAAGTTAAAGGACAAGAGAGTAATACACCAAATTTGAAGTCGGTTAGCATTAAATACAAAAACATGACGAGGCGAAAGGAATTTCGCTTAGAGTGAAGAATTTCGCAGGTAGCGAAATCACCATGCATACGAAATAGAAAATTTCACAGGCTTGGCAATTCAAGTAGTTAGCGAAATTTCGCAGCTTAGCTAAATTCTTTTCGTGAGTAGCGAATCATGAAATTTCGCTAGAACAAAGGCTCAGCTTAAAACCCCGTGTCTAGCTTAAAATCCACACTCACAAGGCGTAAATTTTCGCTACACTGCTAAATTTTTCGCAATCCCAAATTAAATTTCGTAGGCTTAGTTTAAAAATTGCCGGTTTGTCGATTTCACCGCTTGCCTCCCGTCTTCTATCGCATCAATTTTTCTTCACTTCGGGCTTTCGCTTTTCATTGATTCTAGGGGTCGGGTCGATGGTCGACACTTGGGATCAATCTTCGTGATTTATCATTTGACTCGATATTGAACTTCCAAAGTGCAAAAACCCGCAAACAAACCCAAAAACACTCTAAATGGTATATACTACTAAGAAGATCAACACTTCACCGTATAATGACATGACTAACGCGCAAAGCACCTCAAAACCTATCTAATATGTAGGTTCAAAATTGCACTTTTTGGGCATTAATCACACCCCCCAACCGAAACGTTGCTAGTCCCTTAGCAATGCAAAACTAAAAGGAGATGAGGTGATTTTCAAAAAGGTTATGATTCAAAAAGGTATATATACATATAAACATTGCCTTTAAACTGAAAAATTGACATCAAAATCAGAACCGATATGAAAGAACTAAATCCATAAGAACACCTGTGTCAATCTGATCCATGATTCTCAACTTGAATTTCCACCTAAGTCTAATGGTTCTTTATATAACCAGATTAAGCCAATAAATTGCAAAATTTGTTCCCTCCCCCCCCAACCTAGCACTGACATGGCCTTAAGCTGTTGAACAACCTAGATAGGGATAGCTACTCTTTTCTTTCATTATTCAATTACATTGTAGGATGCAATGCTTAAAAATTCGACTTCACCAAAGTCCGTGTAACGGGGGTCCACCGATGACTCCCAACCACTCAAGGTTTGGTGGCATCAAGTCAAAAGATCAACAACGACCACTAACTCCATTGTGCTTCACCTCGACCCGAATGACTTCAAAATCACACCTACAAATCGCTAGACTCTACCTATCCACCCATGTAACTTAACACTAAATCGATGACTCCTAACCAATTAAGGCTTAGGGCAACGAAGCCAAAGGCTTTCATACACCCTGACCGTGCTCTGGTTTCAAGGCAAAACTTCACGACTTTATTTTTCTTTTTCTTCTTTTCTTTCTTTTTCTTTTTCTTTTCGGGAAGACGACATCGTCTTCAAATACGGGTAACACAAACTCTATCCTAGGTTGCCAACATGTCAAGGCCGGGCTTTTGCAAAGCAAAGGAGGCATACACCACAAATTTATCAAATAACTGAGGCAAAGGTGTGAATTAGCATAAGGGAGAAATTTTTCAAGTTGAGTATGCCGAACTGTAATTGACCAAAATTAATTCAAGCATGGAATTTGTTCCCAGCATGAGGTGATACAAACAAAGGCTTCCAATTTCCCAACATGTTAACCAATTGTCCACCTAAGCAAAAACGACTATACATGGTAAAGGCACAAAACATGGTATGCAAAATTACCTTAAGAGGTTTGGGGAACCAGCAACGGAACTATAAAGGAAAACAAAATTTGAACATCCAGGACATGTGGAGCATGAAAATTACCTTTAACCAGCTCCTCAAGTATGTTGGGGAGATGTAGGGCTCAGGGAGGATCCAGCAGGAGAATTTCTTCACTGCTGGCCTGCTGCACCACATAAGGTTTCACCCTTTGTCCATTGACTTTAAACACCCTGTTATCATCTTGATTGATTAAATCTACCGAACCGCTAGTATGCTTACTGACAATGAATGGACTCGTCCATCGTGACTCGAGCTTGCCCGGAAATACATGAAGTTCGAGTCGTATAAAAGAACTTGGTCGCCTCTCTTTAAATTTTTTCCCATTATCATTTGATCATGCCATCTTTTGATTTTTCCTTTGCAATCTTCGAATTCAAATAGGCATCATTCCGCATTCTTCCAATTCATCGGAGATCAAGGAAACCTTTGACTCCAGGCTACTACTTAGGTCCATGTTCGCCTTCCAATCGCCCACCATGCTTTATGTACCGAACTCCACTGGAAGGTGACATGCCTTACCATAGACCAATCGATAAGGGGACATTCCCAAGATTGTCTTGAAAGCTGTCCTGTAGGCCCACAACGAATCAAGCAGTTTGATAGACCAATCTTTCCTGTTGATGCTTACCACCTTCATTAGAATGGTCTTGATCTCCCTGTTGGCAAGTTCTACTTGACCACTTGTTCGAGGATGGTAAGGGTGGCCACTTTGCTTTACACCATATTTAGCCATGAGGTTTTCAAATGGTTTGTTACGTAAATGAGAACCTCCATCACTAATAAAGGTCTCAAACCTCGAAAAGATATCGCTTTCAAGAATTTAATTGGCCACCCTACTGTCATCGGTCTCACAGGGATCGGCTTCAACCCACTTTCGTGAGACACAGTCTACTCCTACCAAAAATGTATGTATGACCATGACGAGGGAAAGGTCCCATAAAATTGATGCCCCATACATCGAATAATCTAACAACTAAAATTGGGTTCAAAGGCATCATATGACGGCGAGACAGCTTCCCAAGCCTTTGGCATCTATCACATACATCAAGACATTCGTGTGCTTCCTCAATAAGGAAGGCCAAGAGAAAACCCGATCGTAGCACCTTCATTGTCAAGCTCGAAGCAAAATGACCACCACAAGCACTCTCATGGCAATGGTTTAAAATTCCTTGTTGTTCCTCCTCCTCGTGCACACATTTCCGATGATTTGATCTGCACAAGATTTGAATAGGGAAAGGCTCTTCCCAATAATAGAATGGATTTTGTGCTAAAAGAAATATTTCCATCTCATCCTTTCTTTCCACTCACCGATCTCTCCTCAGAGGAGAAATTGGCAATGCGAGCATACCAGTGAGCCTAATCGCATTAGGGGACTCTTCAGAGTTCATCGTTAATAGGTGGACTCAGTGAGTATCGTAATATAGTTAATCTGGACAAGATGGCTCGCCACCACATTTTCCACCCCTTTCTATCTTTAATTTGCAAAGCCTGAACTCCCGAAGCAATGTAACCCAACCTGATGAGTCTTGCTTTTGCATTTGTTTGGTTAGAGATATTTCAAAGGTATCGATCTGAAATGACTATACTCCGCCTCCAAACTGGGTATGCTAGGAATGCCCAAGGCATATACCACCGCCAAAGAATTCTTCTCTCAGAGTGGTATAATTCCTATGTGCTTCATTCAGGTTTTGCTTGCATAATACAATCACATGAGGTTTCCCATCTTCTTGGCCGAGCACGCTTCCTATAAAGAAGACCACTGTGATCACATATCACTTCAAAAGGTAGTCGCGCCAGGGGTGCCCTTCGTATCATCTGGGCAAAGAGGTCAAATGAGATTTTATTCTTCAAAACTATCCCCGCATTCTCTCCCCAAACAAATTTACATGCCTTTCTAGGAGCCAGATGTGGGTTTAGCAATCTTCGAGAATTTTTAATGAATCGTCTATAGAAGCTCGCATGACCAAGGAATTGCCTGTTAATCATTTTTGAATTGTCAAGTGCAACTTGGAAATAAGTTCAATCTCGCTTATCAACTTCATTCCCGCTAGAAATAATGTGCCCCAAGATAATTCCTTTTGGTTAACCATAAAATGGCATTTCTCCCAGTTAAGCACCAAATTCTTTTCTATGCACCTCTGCAATATAGCTTCCAGATTGGCCAGACATTCTTCAAAATTGCCTCCATATATAGTGATGTCATCCATGTAGACCTCCATTATGCGCTCTACCATATCACTGAACATACTAAGCATACATCTCTGAAAAGTGGCCGGTGCGTTGCAAAGACCAAAAGGCATCCTCCTATACATACGTGCCAAATGGACAAGGAGTGGTCTTTTCCCGATCTTCTCTCGGAGCAATCTCTATTCAAAATATCCCGAATACTCCATCCAAAAACAATAGAATAGGTTTCCGTGAGACTCTTTCAAGGAGCTGATCAATAAAGGCAATGGAAGTGGTCTTTCGTGTTACCTCATTGAGCCTCCTATAGTCAATACACACCCCTCCAACCTGTAGTTAGCCTGCAGACAATTCTTCACCCTTCTCGTTCACTAAGCAGCTACCCCCGATTTCTTAGGCACCACCTGAGTTGGGCTAACCCAAGTGCTATCAGAAATGGGATAAAATGATACCATCTTGAGCAATTTTAAGACCTCACGCGAACTACTTCAAGCAGTGGGGGTTCAACTCCCTCCATTGGGCCAGTTTACGCTTCTTTAGGACTCTCTTCTAAATAGATGTGATGGGTACGATTGATGGATTTATGCCCTTCAAATCAGAAATTTTCCATCCCAATGCTTGTTTGTTTCTTTCGAGAAGGTGTAGCAAATTTCCCTCCCGTGTGCTAATAACAAAGGAGGAAATTACAATCAAGTACCGTCTATTTTCTTCCAAAATGCATACTTTAATTCCGCTTGGGAGTGGAGCTTTGAGCTCTAATCATTAGGTCCCTTGGTTCATCTAATAGAGGCAAAATTTCGTTTTTCTTCTCCAATACCCTTGCACTAAACTCATGCTTTGAGGTTCTGTTGCACTTCGGGCATTCGTACACTGGAAGTTAATAAATCTTGCTCCTCGTTGCTCATTAGCTTGCTCTTCCGTGATCGCATCTATTACAATGCATTCTTCACTGGCCATCTTCCTCCTGAAAGTGCATATGCCTTTTACTCAAATGAAAATATTGAGTTCTTAAGGTCTATTCCCAAAGTGAGTTGCATGTAACCCATTTCATAGCTTATTATGGCATTTGAAGTGGCCAAAACGCCTCCCAAAATAATGGGCAAATACGTCGGGTCCTAATGCAATCGGTTCTCAGATTAAGCACAACAGTCCACTGATAGTAAATCGGTCCACTTGTATTAGAACATCCTCAATGGTCCCTTTTGGTATTTTAACAGACCGATCTGCTAATGACAGTGTGATGGAAGTGGGTTTCAGTTCACCCAAACCCAATTGCTTGTACATGGAATAAGGTAAAAGATTCACACTAGCTCCCAAGTCTAATAGAGCTTTCCACACTAGCCTCCAATATTAACCGAGATTGTAGGACATCCTGGGTCTTTGTATTTCACCGAAGTCTTGCATTCGATGATGGCACTCACTTGCTCACTAAAGGCCCGCTTGTTCACATTAAGACCCCCTTTACTCGTGCATAAGTCCTTCTGCCCTTGCATAAGTGGGGACTTGTTTGATCATGTCAAGGAGAGGAATATTAACTTTCACCTCGCAAAACTTCTAACATTTCTGTTTGGTTAACGGAACTTTTCTTTTCTTGGAGAGCTTAGAAATGGAAGAGGCACATCGATCTTTCTTCCCTATCGGGGCATCGTTTCAGGAATAATCAACCGTTGTCGATCCGATCAATCCAGAACTGACCGCGTGGCTTCAATTTCTTACCACTTCTAAGAGTCACAACCGCTTTAACTTCATTAGTTCCATTTGATCATTGGTCAAGGCAAGTTTCATTCGCCCTTTGACGTGCTGTCGTGACCGGAGGGAGCCTTTCCCTTTTCTACATCCTCGCACCGGCCGGGTAAATAGTTTTGAAATTGCACGCATATTGTCCGCTTCGTTTAGTGAATTCTATCGCTCTGTTCTTTCTGGGATTAGTTTGAACATTCAAATTTCTTCTCGTTTACAAACGTACTCTACCACTTTACTTAAGTTCGTAGATTGCCTCGTTTCAACAGAGATGAAAGTGGAAAAGGCTGTTGTTGTATTGAAATGGAACCAAACTGCTGCTGTGCTCCTGGAGGGGCATATGCAAGGGGTTTGGATTTCCATGACAGGCTTGGACAATTTCTCCAGTTAGGATTATTGGTGTTACCATATGGAGCATCTATGGGTGATTTATTTTGACTTATGGCATGGGCATGCTCTTGACAGTGCTCCTCAGGGTAATTATTTGACTGAAAATTGAAGTAAGAAAATTGGGACGATGATAACTCACTTACTGTTTGCATTTCATGCTGATTTTTCATTTCCGCATCATCCACCTTGAGTTAACCGTCAATTCTCGCTTCATCTCGTGATCTTCGTGAAATGCATACTGTCTCCCTCGTGGTTCAATGGTCTAATCTTCTAGCTTCCCTAGGACTAGGTTCATCCCAAGTTTTGGAGGTTTCAACTACATAGTTCATAAAATCCATAGCTTCATCGGGATGCTTACTTAAAAAGTTACCCCCACACATGGTTTCCAACAATTGTTTCATAGGTGGGGACATTCCATCATAGAAATGGTTTACCAACATCCATGTATCAAATCCATGGTATGGGCATGAACTGATGGTCTCCATAAATCTCTCCCAACACTGGTAAAATCTTTCACCATCATGAGCTGCAAAGGCGTAAATTTGTCTTTTCAAATTATTGGTCTTATGAGCACTCGCACTTCTTCAGAATTCTCGCCGCAAACAAATTTCAATTTCTAATGGTTCTAGGCCTCAATGAGTTGATCCATATCTTCGCCTTGTCTTTAGAGTCAATGGAAATGCTTAGCTTCAAAGAATCCATGTCCATCATACCTTCCTTAAAGGTAGTGCGCACTCCTCAAAATCCCCTAATATGAGCGTATGGATTTCATTTTCCATACCATGATATGTGGGAGTAGGGGTACTCAAATAAGGCCTCACTGCTACATCTTCGCCAGGAGGATGATACAGACGGGCACTAACTCTAGAGGATGGATGTGATCCTCATGGTTCTATAGGCATTTGATTCATGGGGGTTCCCTTGGTTGACTTTGTTGTTCCTCAAAAAGGGGATCCATGGTGAATAGTATGCACACTAACCTCACTGTTTGGGCCTGCTGCGCATTAATTTATTCAGCCTACCCGGTGTGTCTCTATCCCACTGTTGCATAAACACCTATTACAAAATTCTATAGAGACAAAGAAAGAGCACCAACAAAGCTTACAAAAAGGTTAATATTAACTACAAGAATCAAACCGGATCAGCAAAAACAGGCAAGCATCGCAAAGTGATGAAAACCGCGCCTCCTTAACCGAAAGTGACAAAAAGGGCAAAAGCAGTTTACCCACTCAGGATGTCGATCACAAGTACACTTCAACTTACCATTAGTAGTTTGCACCATCCCCGGCAACGGCGCCA
Source organism: Tetrastigma voinierianum (assembly GCA_016808115.1). Lineage (NCBI taxonomy): Eukaryota > Viridiplantae > Streptophyta > Magnoliopsida > Vitales > Vitaceae > Tetrastigma > Tetrastigma voinierianum. Next base: position 208,861 of record JAEQBH010000989.1, on the reverse strand, counting down.
TTTGATTCATGCCACAGTAGGCTGAGCTAAAATCAACAAAATTTATATACGTCTAAGCTTCCTACCACGCGTAGTCAAGCTATCGCAGTGATAAAGGGTCTAGTGGTCGAACACGGGGATGGGTTTTCATCCTAAAAATGATACGCATGAGTGTAAAAAGATAAGGCTTTCTATTTGGACTTTTTGGATTTGCTTCAAAAACAGTGGAAGTAGTTTGAAAATTGAGAAATTGTAAAAACTGAAAGTGAAGTGGGAAAAAGTTAACTTCAAGATTTAGGTCACTAATCCTGGTAAGTCAGTGGCAAACAAGTGTCCCTGGTTTTATCCTCGCGTTATGACATGCAACCTATAGTCCAAGGAATAACCGGATCTATGTTTAACTAGCAAACCTAACCCTAAAAACAACTCCTATTTGAGTCAACACAGGTAGCATGCAGCTATGGCCCTTTTTCAGTTTGAAACCCTAACATTCAATATCATCTCAGTGGCTCGTAAAGACCATCTAAAAAACCACAGTGCATCTAGCATTAAGTATGCACTGTATCCTAAAGCATGGAGAGTATTGGCCAAATCAATAACATTAAATGCTATTCAACCCTAATTTGAGAAGATAGATGAGGGCCATAAATACAAGACTGTGAGCTTTTAACACAAGAGGACAACATGCATATGCCCCACTACCAAGCTAGCTACCTTCCTCTTCAAAGAAAGGAGGCTTAGCCAAGCATCTCTTGAGTTGTCATCCTCAAGAGGGGTGTTTGGAAGCCTAGAAAATAAGGGAAAGAGGAGAGAGAAGAGAGAAAAATAAAACCCTAAATAAAACACGAGACTTTATTTACAAAAATGAAAACTTACAAATTCTTCTCTCCCCCAAATTGTTGCTTGCTTTCTTCCCCCAAAATTCTCTCTGATTACAAAAAGAGAGGTTTATATGTGCCACCTCAATACATGAAAATACCAAAGCCTACAAATTTGGCTAAGTTAAAGGACAAGGAGTAATACACCAAATTTGAAGTCGGTTATACAATACAAAACATGACGCAGGCAAAGTGAATTTCGCTAGGAGTGAAGAATTTAGGTAATAAATCACCATGCATACGAAAATAGAAAATTTCGCAGAGTCAGTACTCGCTTATTAGCGAAATTTCGCTAGCTTAGCGAAATTTTCGTGAGTAATAAATCATGAACTCCCGCTAGGAATGCTCAGCTAAAACCTCGGTGTCTAGCTTAAAATCCACAATTTCACTAATTTCATAAATTTTCGCTACACTGCGAATTTTCGCATCCTAAATAAATTTTCGCAGCTTAGCGAAATTGTCGGGTTTTGTCAGATTTTTCAACGCTTTGCCTCCCGTCTCTAATGCATCAATTTTTTCACTTTGCCTTCGCTTTTATTGATTCTTCAATGGTTTGATGGTCGACACTTGGGATCAATCTTCGTGATTTATCATTTGACTCGATATTGAACTCCCAAAGTGCGCAAAAACCTGCAAAATAGCCAAAAACACTCTCTAAATGGCATAAGTACTACTAAGAAGACTTGAACACTTCAATTGGTATAAATGACATGATTAATGCGCAAAAAGCACTCAAAACCTATCTAATATAGGGTTCAAAATTGCACTTTTTGGGCATTAATCAGTAGACAAGTACTTATTCACAAGAGGGAAAGACCAGCTTTCATCGCCTTTTCTTAGCTATCACTATAGTGCCTTTCCAGACACTCTTTCTCCATCAGTATCTTTTTATGTCGAATTCGCTTGAATTCCACACCCTAGCTAATTAAAGTCTTTTTTTTTTCCTTTATGCATCACCCATACATAACAACTATACACGGCTTGTAATTAGTATGGGGATAGGGTGTACAAATGCCTTCGATTTTTGCTACATATGTCTCATTATAGTTGAACTTTTTTTTGGTTCCAAGATGCCATAACATTTACTTTCAAAGTGGGACATACACCCAAAATTTGGGAGCATTCATGCACCTTATTTTTTAAGTTTGCAGCTAAAAGTTTGTCACATCAACATCAATACAGGGAGTATGTTATATTATTATTGTAAGTATTTGATTTCAATAAATGTGGGGCATTTTTGTCTTAATTTTGTAGAGTCATCATGTGTTTTAATGGTTTCAAAAGGCATAAGGAGGGAGGGTTCCAGTTTTGAGTTCCAATAGGGATAGTTGAACACCTTAAAATTGAAATTAAAATTAAAATGTATTAAAAAAAAAAGGGAAATGATATCAGGTGCATTTAAGTTCTTGGACCGAAATTTCAAAATGATAATTGATAGATTTTTTTTTTATGTTTCTACATCTCTTCCTTGCATGCAAATGAAGCAGTTTGTGGGTCCGTCCATTAAAGTAAAGCTTGTCCATATTTCAAAAGGATAATTTGGGTTTCCTCATATTCTATCTGATGAGTGATGACCCCTTCATTACCATTTATTGCAGAAGCGGCAATTAGTTCTTGTACGTGTCCAAGATAAATAATTGAAAGAGACCCATGCATTAATCCTCTTATATCCAAAACCTGCAAGTGCTGGTTGTGACTGTTTTTTTTAACGGGATGTACATAGATGACTATGAAAGTAAATATTAAGGGCATCTTGAAACTGAAAAAAAAAAAAACTAGGAACAAAATAAGATATACACGTAAAACTCAGGAGCATTCATGTACCTTATCCCTTAAGTTTTGAGTCAAAAGTTTGTCAGATTAACATAGCGAGTATGTGTTATATTACTATTGTAAGTATTTGAGTTCAACATATGAGGGGTATTCTTGTCTTAATAAAAGAAGTTACATTTCTATGCATGTTTTAATTAATTTGGTGGAGTCTTCATATATTTTAATGGTTTCAAAAAGTTGTCTTTTATTCTTATTTTGTTCTTTCATATATATATATATATATATATATATATATATATATATATATATATATATATATATATATATTGCTTCTTTCAAACTCATTTCTTAGATATATAATCAAAATAAATAAAGAAATTAAACAAGTAAAGGGTATAGAAGAAAGGCCTCAGGTTCGAGTCTCAGTTGGAATATTTTACTATCTTGAAATTAATGTGTATTAAAAAAAAAGAAGGAAATGGCATGAAGTGCATTTAAGTTCTTGGACTCAAATTTCTAATTGATAATGAATAGATTTTTTTTTTAGTGTTTCTACATTAAGGTGTTTGTGTTGGAAAAAATGGGTTTGAGCACAATAATTTAGCTATCTTTAAGCTAAAATTACATTGGGTCCCACAAAGCCTTTTTGGTGGGTCCACATGGGAATGTGTTCTCCTCCATGAGGAGATGAAGATTATATATTGAGTTGCTCAAAACCATTAAGGAGTGAATTAGAAATTGCCTCCAAACATCACCTCTTGAAAACGGTAACTAAAGGTTTGTTTGGTGGAAAAGTCATGTCCCACACGGATGGGGAACAAGACTTTTAAAGTGGTGGTATGAATACACCCACTCAGAGGTTGGGCTCAGTCCCAAGGGGCACCCTGGGGCCAGAGAAAGGGAAGGACCTAGATCATGCTTGGTTCACCACACATGAGCGCGCGCCGCCTCCTAACCGAGCCGGGTTCGGAGCTAGCTTAAACTCACCTGCACCCGCCGTTAAGGTAGGTTACCGCTGGATCCGATGTGTCTTCTCCAACGACGCCGACCGTGTCCGTTGGCCATGAACGCATTAATAACCCTTCCAAGCTTCATGACATGACCCTCCCAAGCTTCATGACTGTACCGAATAGTCATGAGCAGGTCTATATAAAGACCACACCTTCTCTCATTTTGACATACAAAAATATACATATTCATTCATTTTCATAATGCTTCAGAGAGACTGAATGATCAAAACGCCGCCGCTTTTGGGCGAGGTTACCGTTGGATCGATGCGCTCTTCTCCAACAGAGCAGTGTGTCTCGTTTCTCGCCATGAACAGACACAACCCTTCCAAGCTTCATGACATGACCCTCCCAAGCTTCATGACTGTACCGACCAGTCATGAGCAGGCCTATATAAAGACCACACCTTCTCTCATTTTGACATACAAAAATATACATATTCATTCATTTTCATACGTTTAAGAGAGACTGAGTTATGCAAACAGTTCGGTTCGATAGCCAACAAACGAAGTGCTTTCTGATTGTTGGGAGATCATTTCATCCTGGGAGACAAATTGCCAAAGACTCGAAGCACCACTACGAGGGCAATAATTGTCTTAAGGAGATTGTGTCCAACACAAGACTTGATCTGCAAACAGGTTCTCATTAATTTAATCTTTATTCTGGTTTCCCTGCAAACAATTTCATATACTCGGTTTGTTCTTGTTCGATTCTACAAGACAGGTTCAACAATCTTAAGAGAAATGAATTTTTTTTTCTCTTTGCAAATAGAACGTTTCTCGCCTCGTAAAACCTTTCACGTGATCAATTTTTTTTCCCCGCCTCGTAAAACGTTTTGTCGAGACTGCATAACCTTTCTTTTTGTCGCAATTTTATTTGTTTGCAACACGTTCTGTTTACGTTTGTTATATAGATATCAGTATGTTTGTATAGACATCAGTGTTGTTCTGGACTACAGAACAACTGCACTCGTTTTACGCATTTCATTTATACATTTGAACTACAATTCTGCAAAACGAAAATTTGTATTTTACTGCACTGTGTCTTTATTCTTACATATAGACATCACCTTTCACCATAGTTTGCATATATAAGTTGTAATATATTTTATTTGTTTTGCTAGAATTTGGCTAAGCAATTTTTTTGATAATCGTATTCCTCGTTAAAACTTTTTTTGGTTTCTTGCCTCTTAATTTGGCTAAGCAATTTTTTTAAATCTTTATGCTGCAAAAACATTTTATTAACCAGAATTTAGCTAAGTCACGTTTGTTAATTTTTAAGATCTGTTTTACGTGAGCAGTAGCCACCTTTTGATAGCGGTTTTATTTAACATTTGGCTAGGTCATTTTTATTAATTTAATATCGCATTTACGGAAATAGAGTCGGTTGATAGAATGACTGCGATTCTACCCCAACTGTGGTGCCTCACTCCGGCGCGTCATGGCGCGATAGTAATGAGTCATGGAGCCGGAAAAGTTCAATGGGCAGAATTCAAAGGTGTGACAAAGATGTTGTTACTGACCACCTTGAATTTGGCTCGTTTCCTTCGAAGGATGCTCCGCGTAAAGGAAGATGGCCCGGCGAGCGAGTGGTTTGCTTAGATGTAGAAGCATGGACGCATGTCGATTTCTTGTGTCGAAACTACCTCTTGAATGGCTTGGACAACACACTGTATAATGTGTATTGCGCCTTCACTCTTGAAAAGCGTAGGAATCCTTGAATGAAAAATACGGGGAGGCCCAGAGGATCGCGGGGCTTCGAAGTTTGTAGTGGGAAAATTCTAGACCTTCTGAGATGCTTGATTCGAGGCAGTGATTAGCGATTAGGAATCAGTGATTACGCAGCGTACATGCGAGAAGGGATGTCTCGGTGAATCCTTCAGTGAACAGTAATTATTGAAAAATTGCCACCCTTATCGGAAAAGTGAATTACAAAGCATAGCGGAAAGAAATGAGACTTGAAGACTTGATAGTGAGGGTGAGAATGAGGAAGACGGCCAGGTAAATGCGAAGAAGAGCGGGCAAGGGCTTCATAGAATCGAGGAGCGATGTTGTGGAGCAGTGAACCTCCCACATTCACGAAGAGGAAACGCAGTGCAGCGGTCCCGAAGCGAGTCTACGAAGAGAAGTTCCCGAAGCCCGAAGTCTTATGTGTGCGGCAGCGAGGTACCAGTGCTGGGGTATCGTAGTCCGCAGGAACAGAATCGAAGAAGAAAGCAGCCATCGACTTGATGTGGCCGAAGTATCTCGATACCGGACATGAACCTCTCGGTAGTAGTCTCAGGAATTGAACTTCATTGTTAGTATGATACGAGGAATGGTGGGTGAACCGAGGGCCACTGCGTCATGTTTGCTGAACGAGAAGATTTTCTCATCATATCAAACCATGAATAATGAAACAACTCTTTATAAATGACTCCTCTTCTTTGAGTTGAAGGCGAGGAAGGTAGTAATATTGAAGATGACATCAGGCCCGAGGAACTTACTCTCGATGATGTGTTGCATGTGCAGAGGAATTGAAAAGAATCTGGAATCTGGATCATTGTTAAGTAAGAAGGGCTGAGTTGGTGTTTGTCTCGAACGACTTCATCCTCACAAAAAATGGGATGTATGTGGGAAAGGGGTACATGACAATAGGCTCTTCAAAATGAATGTAATGATATTGTACCTCTATTAAGAATATCGATAAAAATAGCACGTCTTAACATATGCTTGAATCTTCAAATGTGTGGCATGGTAGAGTAGGACATGTTAATTATGATATTCTTGTGATTAATTAATATGGAATGTTTACTAATTTTAAAATAGATCAAATCATAAATGTGAGATTTGTGTGGAATCTAAACTTCTGAAGACTTCTTTCAATCAATTGAAAGAAGTAGTGAACCTCTAGAATTAATACATTTAGATATCGTGATCGAAATTTATTCAAATGCGAGGAGTGGTAAGAGATATTTTCTTACATTAATTGATGATTGCCTGAAGATGTGTTGTTATGTTTACTTATTGAGAAGTAAAGATGAGGCATTGGAAATGTTTGACATTTCAGAGTGGTGGAGAACTGACTTGATGAAAGATCAAGGTGATAAGTGATAGGGTGGTGAATATGAGCGCCTTTTGGTGATTTGTTCACAACATGGTATAATACGCAACGGCGCACCTATTCACCTCGGCCAAAATGGGGTTCTTGAAACGTAGAAACATGCTTTAAAGAAATGATGAATGCATTCTTATTAAGTTACGGACTACCTCGAAAATTTGTGGGGAAGCGATTCTTTGTAAATTATATTCTCGTGAGGCCCCTCTGAGAAAACGATAAACCCCATGAGTTGTGGAAGGGTCGAGACCTTCTTACAAATAAAAGTGTAGAGATTGTCTGGCTAAGTGTGGGTACCTATAAAAAGTTAAGAATAGGACCCGAAAACGGTTGATTGTGTTTCATTGGTTATGCACATAGTAGTGCATATCGTTTTACGATTCATAAATAAGAAATTATCGATATGCATGCAGTCTTGTGTGAATCAAGGAATGCATCTTTCTTTGAAAATGTATTTCCTTACAAATCCACACAGTCGAACTCGAAGTAAAAGGACTAATAATCGCTGCGATGAGCGTGAGTCGAGGCCAAACAGATGATGATGTGCCTGAACCACGGCAAAAGCCCAGAGCGTCGAAATCTTTTGGTCTAGATTTTCTAACGTATCTTTTAGAAGATGAGCGCAGAAGCTTTAAAGAAACTATGTGAGCCACTGAAGCTATATTGGAAAAGTATAAACGGCCAGTAGAATCCATCCTTACAAAAATCATGCGTGGGAACTGGTGGATGTTTACAGTGAGCTTCTAGGATAAATGGATGAGAAGAAAATGGCAGATGGATCTGTTGATGCATCTGAAAGCCGGTATTGGATTATCGAGATTCTGAAGCAAAAGAAGGCTTGGTATTTTGACACTAATCTCGATGTGAGAATATCATCCATTCGAATGTTAATAACTATTGCGACTATACATAATCTTGGAATACATCAAATGGTCTTAAGAAATGACTTTCTTAAATGGTGACTTGGATGAAGAAATCTACATGGAACAACAGAAGGGTTTATTGTTCGGTCGAAAAGAAAGTTTATTCGACATTAAATCCCTTTATGGATTAAAAGCGACGCAATCACGTGCGAAGAAATTTGGCGGTGTAATGATGACAAATGGATTCAAATGATAGGTGCGACAAATGTGTATATATCAAAGAACGCAGAAGCGGTGGTTGTCATTATTTGTCTCTATGTTGATGATATACTCATCATGGGTAGCACCATGGAAATCATTAAAACTACGGATATGTTCAGCAATAAGTTTCACATGAAAGACTTAGGTGTTGTTGATTTGTTATATTGGATAGAATATCTGAAACATCGGATGGACTAATATTATCTCAATCACATTACATTGAAAATTCTCAGAAATTTAAACAAAATGATAGTAGTCAGTAGAGAACACTTGTAGATGTAAATCTACATCATCTAAAAAATAATGGCGAAGCCTTTCCACAGCAAAGAATATGCAAATAAGTGGCGGCTACGTGTATGTCATGGCGTACTACGTCGGACAACTTACGTTGTCGAAAGTGAAGTAGATACCGATAATCCAGTGCAGACCATTTGGAAAGCGATAGGTTTGGTATTTGAAATACGCAGTATGGATTGCCTTTTCCGAAATATCTGCGGTTCTTAAAGGATAATGTGATGCGGAGTGGATATGGGCGCAAGACGCGATCCACAAGTGAACATCTATTTACGCGGCGGTGGGCGGTGTCTTAGAAATCTCTTCTAAACAAGCGTGCATTGCTAGATCCGTGATGGAATACGAGTTTATTACCTTTGGATAAAAATTTGGTGAAGAAAGCGAGTGGCTTCGTCATTTCTTAGAAGATATTCCAATATGGCCACGACACATTGCACCTTCTCGCATTCATTCGCGATGGTGATAAACCAGATTGGAAGAACGCGAGTCGCATATATAACGGTAAGTCTCAATATATTAAACCGAGAACTATAATGCGATAAGACCTTCTCTAATGGTATTATGACCCTTTGAATACATAGGTCGAGAACATTGGTCAGTTTCAACGAAGGTTTAATGAGAGAAGCAGTAAGTAAATCATCGGGGGAATGGGTTTAAAGCACATGCACTAAGAGTTGCGAATGGCAGCCCCCGACCTAGACGGCTGGAGATCCCAGATCTGAGTTGAAGGGCCCAATAAATTTTTGTGTGACTCGTGAAGATGCTGGAGAACAAATCTCCTACTCATTCTATAATAATCGGAATGAGTGATGCGACGTTGAGCCGAGTATGCAGCTTGTGAAGTTCTTATATCTTGTTAAGAAGAGTGGGGTATAAGCCAGAATACCTTCCATAAGAAGTCACATGTGAGTGAGAAGCGGGCCGATTACATGAGGAATGATAAAGGTTACATTCTCTAGGGCACTCATGAAACCGAGGTGTTCGGGCAGAAATGAACACGGCCAATTATGAGAACAGTGTCGGAAGATTACCGTGTGAATGTTATTGTCTTGGTTTACTGAATGATTGAACGATTCAAGACATCATGTTCATTGATCGATGGTAACCAGATAGCATTTCCAGGAGGTTGAGGCCGCGAAGCTACCTTCCTCTGGCAGAGAAAATTTCCAACTGAACTCTCTCTCTTAGTGTCAGCATGTCATTCGCATTAATCTCAGTCAATTTCATTCATGTGGGGGACTATTGGAAAAAATGGGTTTGAGCACGATAATTTGGTATCTTTGAGCTAAAATTGCATTGGGTCCCCTGGCTTTTTGGTGGGTCCATGGGAATGTGTTCTCCTCATGAGGAGATGAAGATTATATATTGAGTTTATAAAACCATTAAATTAATTAGAAATTGCCTCAAACATCACCTTGAAAACTAAAGGTTTAAGTTTGTAGAAAAGCTTGTGTCCCACATCGGATAGAACAAAGACTTTTAAAGGGTATAAATACACTCACCTTGTAGTTGGGTTTGAGCCCCAGGCACCCCGGTTTTGTGGAAGGAGGACCTGGCTGTGCTTGGTTCACCACACCTGTATGGCCAGCCGCCGCGACCCCACCACGTGCCGGCCGGTTCGGGTTCGAGGTTGTAGGCTAGCTTAAACTCACCTTTTTGGCGTAAGCCTTTGTTTAGGCAGCATTTGTGTCTGATGCATGAGCAGACACAGCCGCTCAAGCTTCATGGCTTTGTTGCCGGCAGACATGCCTTGACCTCCCAACTTCATGGCGTAGAGCAGTCATGGCAGTCTATATAAAGACCACACGCTTCTCTCGTTTGACATACAAAAATATGCATATTCATTCATTTTTCATACGTTTGAGAGGCCGAGTTACACTTGGCAGTTCGGTTAAGCGACCCGACAAGCGAAGTGCTACGATTGTTAGGAGAGATCATTTCATCTGAGGCTCAGTGCGAATTTCGAGCACCTTTGTGAGCGATGGTAATGTAAGGAGATTATGTCCAAACCGCGAAGACTTGATAAACCAAGCGGTTCTCATTAATTTAATCTTTGATACGATTTCCTATGAACAATTTCATATACTCGATTTGTTCTTGTTCGATTCTACAGTACTCGGTGTCTAACAGTTTGTGGGTTTGTCCATTAAAGTAAAGCGTCATATTTCAAAGGATCATAATTCTATCGTGAGGATGACCCCTTCATTACCATTTACAAATAGTTATTGTACGTGTCGAGTCGACCATTTGAAGAGACCAGTGCATTAATCTCTTAGATCCAGAACACAACCAGTCTTTGATGGACAAATACTTCCTTTCATATCTCTTGTCATCCATTTGTCAATTCCATGAAGAGAGCATTTGTAACAGTGGTGCTCGGGTCGACTATGTAGAGATTGTTGGTTTGGGACTTAAAGGGCCCCCACGACTTTAAAACACTTTTATTAAATTAAGAGGAGTCGATACTTATATAATGTAAAGAACTTTCTCCCATATCCGATGTGGGATGTAACAGTATTGAAAATGCTTAATTGGAAAAAAAAGAAGTAGAAGTAAAATAAATAACTAAGAAGACAAATAGTAACAAAATGCTACATCAAATTAGCCTTATGTGTATAGAATTGGTGTTGTGGTAAGGTCCCTAGAGTTGACAATCTCGACAATTTGATCAAGCCCACATCGCATCAAGGGAAAAATCAAACATGGTCAAATCGGACCTAATTTACTCAATTTTGTCATTTCTTGACCTATGATCTAATTCGAGTTTGTCAAGCTATATGGCGAATTAGAGCTCAATTACTAACTAGCATAAATTTAGAGATGCAATCCGGGTGATCGATTGAGCCCCGGACTCACATTAGGCGAGGAAGCGGAAGGCGGCGGACCTAATTTACATCAGGGCTATTTTAAAGTCCATTAACCCGATTCCAAGTTGGCCAGAAACTATTATAATGCAGGAGCTCAAATTACCAACTCTAATGGTCCTAATTAGGGTTAACATTCTTCCATAGTTTGTATTTAATTATTTATTGATTGAATCATGTATTATTTTATAATTTGAATTACATATGTGACTGTGGTCTTAGCTGGGACCACAAGGCTATAGATGGCAGTCAAACACACTAACTAGTAGTTGCCATAAATCTGAATATATATTAGCTTTTTCTAAGATGGCAGTAGGCAGTGCTCCGCCATTTTCCTCTATGGCGGAAGATAAATATTCTTCAAAATAGAGAAAATTAAAAATGGGGAAAGAGAAATGGGAGAAGTGGGGTAGTAGACGACCACGTGAAAGCAAGTCAAAGAACTAGAAATGATTCTGTTGCTTTTCCTTATTTTATTTTTATTTTTATTTTTTTAATTGTGTCATATATACATTTAAGCTAATTTTAGCATATATTTTTCTCACTATTTTTAACAACATTTAGCTATTTTTAGCATATCATTATTATTGCTTTTAGGCACACGTCATTTTTAATGCTGAAGTGCAGAAAAATGGGTGGGGGGTTAAGCAGCTATTCAATTTCACATCCATGAAATGGAGTAATGTCCCAAAAAACTATTTGAATAAAAAAGAAAAAAATTTCAACGTAATACATGTTTGAAATTAATCATTAAATTAGTCTTGCAAATTGCATTAACAATTGCGATTTTGATAAATAGCCTTAATTGACTATGATTTTAAGGTTAATTTTCAAAACCATGGTTGATGAATGTTGTTTTAAGATTAATTTTCAAAATCATAATTAGTGAATGTGGGTTTCAAGATTAATTTGATGATTATTTTGAAACCATATATTGCACAATTTAAAAAAAAAAAAAAAAAAACAAGATTGTCTTGGGACCGGACATTACTCCATGAAATGAATACTCATTTCCTTTTTTGGTTTGCAGAGACCAAGGCTTAGTAAGGTTTACTGAGAAGGAGAAAGGAAAAAGAGGGTCCTTAATTCTTTCATTTGATGAAAAATACTCTCGGTTCCTCGTATGTTTCTTTTCCATAATTCCAAAGGAATAAGGTAGATAGATGTCTCTGAGTTTTGCGTGTATGTCCTACTTTGCACCTGATATAGATGGACAAATGCCTGTTAAACTCCCCATAAGTGTCAAAGTTTCCAACTTGATAGTGACTTTTTTTTAACAAGATGAGCATGGGTGTTCAGTATAAAACGTCGAGAATTATCTTGGGGTACGAAAAAAATTAGGTGTAAAAGTGGAACATATTATAGAAAAAGACTTAATTATTATTGAGTGTTACAAAGTATATATATATATATATATATATATATATATATATATATATATATATATATATATATATATATATATATATATATATATATATATATACCTAAAAAGGACAGTAGTAAAAGCATAAGGCACAATAGAGGAAGCTCAAAATGCTAATAACCCTCGAGATGGTGTGCAGAAATAACACCCGATCTTGTTATATGGAGTAAAGAACAGTAGAGTGAAATTTAGTAAAGTGTATCAATAATTTGGTCACTAAGCGAAGACATAACTGACACGGAGCTTGAATGGTAAACCGAACCTGAACAAAGTGATGTCAATCCTTAAGGTATTTCATGAGAGAATGAAATGCTGGATTAGCGGAGAGATAAGTTGCACCAAGGTTGTCCGAGAATAGGGTGGGAGGCAACCGCACTTGAAGGATATGTAATTAAGGAACAACGATTTCACCCTTTGCTGACTCGACAACATCGACGGCAACCACGATTGCACGATACTCGGCCTCGGTGGAAGAGCAGCTGACAATGCGTTGCTTTTGTGAACTCTAGGAAATGGGATTAGCACCCGAGGAAAATAAGAAAAGTCCACATGGAGTAGATCATCAGGGTTCCTAGCCTAATCTATAACACCTTGAATTACACCCTAGTAGTTTTATTACATGTTTAGGGTATAATATAAGTAAAATTAGCATTTTCGAAAATTAAGTGTAAAGTGGGAAAAAGGTTAAGATGATAAAAACCGGAATTAATACAAGAGTTAAGGTTAAAATGGTAAAATATCACATTAAGGACCCAAAGGTCATAACATAAGAAGAGTATATGTTAAAGTAGGAATTGTGATAAGTTAGAATTGCAAATAGAATGAAATAGAAGGACCTAAATGCAAGGGGTGAAATTGACTCAAATGGATAAGACCAAAAATTGGTCTATGGATTGAGGAGAAGATATTTTTGGCTTTGGAGTGCTAGAGCATATGGTTTGGAGAGAACCAGGTGTGGTTTGTTTTCTCCTTTGTCTTAGATACTTGTTCTTGTAAGGGAAGAGAAGTGGAGAAAAGGAAAATGTAGTTAAAAGTGTTCTTTTTGAAGATCGAGAGTATGGAACATATGTATGGAATACTAGTATGGAAACTATCATAAGCCTACTTATTTATGGGTTGTTAGGAAAAACCTAACTTCCGAGTATGAAAGTGTTCTTCGGTTGGTTTTTGTGGGCTTTAGTGGTTTTGGTTGGTTGAAGTCAGTTGGAGTTGTTTTATTTGATGTGTTTGGGTTTAGGTTGAAATTTAGTTGAAAAATTAAACACCCGCGCCATTCTGTAGAAATCGCGATTGATGCGTCTTGAAAGTTGGTCACCGTGCTGAAAGTTGTTTTTACAGTGCAGTATATTAAGTCTGGAGTGCGAAGTTGGTGTCGATTGCTGTTTGTTTTGGATGAAGGATGTTGGTCACGAATCTTGAAGTTAGTATTGGTACTCAATTTGTTTTTAGCTCGAGAGGGATGTTAGTCTTTGTCTTTAGTGCTTTCGAAATAGGTGGTTATAAGTACTCACGAACCCATCGTTGAGTAGACCTTGTTTCCTACATCTACTTTATTTGTTTGCACTATATAGATATAAGAATGTGAATAAGAACAAAATAACAAGCTCGGAAACACATATGAAAATTTATACTATCGGAGAGGCTGGATTAGTGAATGAATAAACCGCGTCACGTTGATCACGACGACACTCCCGCATTATGTTCACGACACCTACATTACGTGGGCGGAGACACGTCTACATTAGTCTTGACGACACTTGTATTTAGTATAACGACACTTACGATGCGTGCGGCGAACGCGTCTACGTCCAATCTTGTAGTGCTAGCTGCTTAGTGTTCACGACATACATTTATGTGGGTAGACACGTATTGTTCTTGACACCTCTGTGTCTTTTTATGCGGTACCTTGAATTTTTATTGTCGCTGCGTCCCTCTCATTCATTATTCTTGTTTATGTAAACTAACGTTTATATGATAAGAATATGAATAATGAGCAAATAGAAAAAGCATAAAGAATGGGATTACCTTTATGTTCTATATTATACCTATAGGTACCTTCTATCTGAATCTACTGATACGAACTCCCCATGGGAGATATGAAAACACATCCTTAAGAATGATAAGAATCTAAATAATGTGAACAATAAGAAAGCATAAGGAATCGAGTTACGTGCATGTGTACCTACAGGAACCTTACATGCAAGATCTTTGTTTGAACTCCCTCGGGAGATATAGAAAACCTCGTCGTAAAATTATGTTATATGAAAACTACATTTATAGGGGATACATTATCGTAAACTACAACATATGCATTTTTGTTATATGTGTGGACTACCCCAGTGGTCGTATATGCATTATATGTTATTTTAAGTTTATAAACAGCATGAGTGTTTCATCAGTATAGGTATTGAAGAGGGCGTTCGGGGTAATGCATTAAGTCAGCGAAACAACGATAAGTCCGCTTTAATGTAGGCTTTTTGATTTTGTTTTAGAATGTAAAAGTAAAAGTTTTTGGTAATAGTGGAATTTGTTTATGTCTGATAAATGGGACTCGATAGTACGGTCGGTTTAAGCACCACTTGGTTGTAGATATGAGGTTTTGTTGCTGGGTTGCTGCTGGAAGTGGTTCCCACGAGTTAGGAAGCGGGTTAAAGTCACGAGTCGTGTCACGCCTCTCTTGTCTAGGCGGGGTAGGGGTGTGACCACAATCCACGATAGAGGAAACCATGCAGTGTTGGGAGTGTCGACCAGTAGCTAAAATCTTGGGGATCTCGTGCCATTAAGATAATGAAACAGATGTTTGACCGCTCCCTAATTTGTTCGGATGGCGTGTGCATAAAGTGGGAGTTCATTTACTATAAAGGAAATATTTGGTCGAGTCATGCGGACATCCGAGATGTTAAGGCCACCAACCACCTGATCTGCACATGGTAGCATTGATCACGCATTACCATCTTTAAGGCCGGGGAGAAGTACTTCCTTACGATCAGCGTTGTAGAGACAAAGCCTTGAGCCTAGCATGTTGTGTTTGCTTAGAATATCAATAACATACTGTTGTTGAGATAGTAGAAGACTTGTTGGAGTGGCCGCAACCTCAACTCCACAAAAGAAATATAGCACCCCAAGATCCCTTGTGGAGAATTTAGAGTCAAGTTGTCAAATAATAGTGTCGATAAGAGAGGGGTCACTACCTGTAATAATCAAATCATCATCATAAACCAAGAAATAAAGGAGCGCATTACCGTGGGAGTAAACAAAGAGTGACAAGTCAGCACGGGATGTGACAAAGCTGAGAGAGAGCAAGAAGGTGCGGAGCTCCTAGTACCAAGCTCATGTGGAGCTTGTTTGAGGCCATAAATAGCCTTGTGTAACCGATAAACATGATGAGGGGATAATCGGTCATGGCGCATGCCTGCAGCCTACAATTCATACGTATCTTCTCCGTGAGATGCCCATTAAGGAAGGCATTATTGACATCAAGTTGCCGAAGTCCCCACTCTGCTATTGGTGCAATGTTAAGCACGCATTTAACGGTGATGAGATTTATCACAGATCAAAGTCTCATGAAAGTCAATGTAAGTTAGTCAGCCAGAAATCCTTTAGCAACAAGGTGAGCTTTATACTATGCAATAATGTCTTGGGATTTTGTTTGATGTGAAACACCAATTTGTTATCCACAATATTCTACCTCGGTCTCGAGGGAACTAGAGCCCAAGTATCATTCCGAATGAGAGCATCATATTCTTCCTACATTACCTTAACCCACATGGGATCTTGGAGAGCTTAGGCGACAATGCATGGTTTAGGGATAGGTGGAAGGATGGTGGTGAGGCCATATTTAAAGTTGGGTTTTAGGATGACATTTTTAGAGCAGGTTTGCATGGGATGATGGTTTAGTGGGAAAGATGAATTGAGAAAACTATTGGGAGGATGATGAGGTGAGGGTTTGAGGGTTCAGAACTCCAACAAAGCCAAAGATAAGGAAACAATCAGAGCAGTAGAAGTAGATGAGCCTCCCTACAGACGCAAGTGAGCTCTGTGAGGTTGGATGAGGTCATTAGTATGGGAGTGGGGAGACAAGTCAGCGGGAGGATGAAGTGGTGATTTAGACAAGATTATGAGTGCGGCAGATATCAATGGTAGGGGTGGGTGAGATGTAGCTCAACGGGAGGATGTATGGGGTGATGGGGATGAGCTTGATAGGTTGGGTGAAATCAACGGTATGGGTGGGTGAGAGGGAGCTTGGTAGGAGGTCGGGTGGGGTGATGGGGATGAGGTCGATGGTGTGGGATAGTCTCCGAGATGAACAATGAAGCGAGGAGTGCAGAGTATGTGTCTATTAACAATGTACGGGAGGGAAGGGGAGACGCAAACAGGAAAACATTTTCTACAAACTTGACATGATGGGACACAAAGGTTTTTTTTTAGGATAGGGTCAAAATAGAGAAAGAAACTCTGAGTTAGGGAGTAACCGAGAAAGACACAAGGTGTGGATTTGGGATCAAGTTTATGGGAAGCATAGGGACATTACCAAGGAAAGCATAAACAATTCAAGATTTAGGGGTTTAAGAGCAGAGCTTTGTGGAACAACTTTTCAAAGGAGGAACCAAGGGAAATACCAAATTTAGGCATTCTATTTATTAAATAGACAATAGTAGCAAAGGCATACGACCATAAGATGAAAGGGATGGAGGCCTAATGTAGGAGAGTGAGACCTGTTTCCACAATATGTCGATGCCGACGTTCAGAATACCCATTATATTCAAGAGTGTGGGGATGTGTAGTGAGATGGATTACACCATGTGTTATGAAAAGGATTGAAAGGCTAAAAATTCTCCTTATCAGTGTAAAGTGTTTTACTGGTGGTGGTAAAATAATTTTCAACAAGGTGCTTGAAAGCGACAAAGATTAAATGAACATCCGATTTCCAACGAATGTAAAGCTTACATACTTTGAAAATGATCAATAAAAATAACATAGTAGTGAAAACCATTAGAAGATGAAATGGTGTGGATGTCTTAAACATCGAGAGAAACACATATCAAGAGGAGAGGAAGAGCTAATGCTTGATTTAGTAAAGGTAATCCCATGGACTTTTAATAATATCAGAAAAAGAGGTACAAGAAAAGGAACATAAATGGTCCTCGAGAAAGGAAATATTTAAAACACTTAGAAATTTATGAAAAATAGGTAAAGACGGATGATCAGGATTGCATACAGAGCCATGAAAGTGAGGATCGAATCTGTAGTTAGATAGAACGGCGAAGATCGTAAAGGGACTAACGTCGGCCAATAATAGACACCATCTCTAGGCTGCCCACGAACAAGGGTGACCCCCGTGTGACGATCCTACACCTAAAAGAAAGAGGCAAAATGAAGTGGTATTAATGTATATCTTGCATAAATGTAGAGATTCAAATAAGATTCTTAGACATGGCGCAATATGTAACACATTGAAAAATAATAATGGAGGAGAGAGGGAAGTGGTGAAAGAAATAATGTTAGCAATAGATAAACTTGTAACATCACCAATAATAGCATCATTGCATGGCGTACTACCATGAAGGGTCAAGATGCTACATCCAATACACGTGATGAGGCGCCTTTAATCAATGACCCAACTGAATTACTGCACGAGGGTAATGGACCGCAAGGGTATGGGGTGGTGAAGGTCAGGGTGCGGAGCTCGTAGGGGGTGGAGAAAGGAGGAAGCAGTGCCGATGTGGAAAGAAAATTGCTTTACTAAGCAAAGTGCCCAGTTATACCATAAATTTGGCAATGCCCGAGGTAGCACTTTTCAAGTCGCAGCCATATGAGTTAGATGTCACGGTGACAATAGAGGAGGAAAGCAGTCATTATCAGCTTCGAGCGCCGACGGAAGGTGTAGTCCCCGAACTATGGAGACCAATTATGGTTCCGTCCACCATGGTTGCTCGTCGACGATGTGATGAGGGCTAATCAAAGCAATTCAAGGCGCAGGTCGAGTAGAAGAGATTTCCGCGGTGGCGTGCGAAATGAACCAAAATCTTATTAGGCCTCTCGGTGAATTCAAGTAGGGCTCAGCCATTCTTCAAAAGTATGTGAGTATCCCGGAAGCCGGCGTGAAGGATATGTTTAAGCAAGTAGGCCAGACCAAGTCCGTTCAAAACACGAATGGAGAGCTCATCAAAGTCAACAAGGACATTCATAAGGGCAAGATGGTCAATATCGTGTTTGACATCTTGCATATAGTCAGTAATAGTTTGATTACCTTCCCTAGGTATGACAAGATTTTGGAAATGGAGAGGCATGCGTCTTTTTGAGAGTAGTCCAAGCCGCACGAGATGTGGCGGAGGTAGAAATGAATCGCACTGCAGGCGTATTTTGACTCAACAATTTCATTGAGAAGCAATTTGATTGGTCTTGTGCAGGCAAAGAGAATATGGTCGGATTGGGGAGGGATGCAACATCGACGGAAGTTAGCATTGTTGGAGGACATGGCGAAGTAAGTTGGCAAAACCAGTAAATCATACGAATAGGAGGCGTGAATTGGGTTGCTCACGCGAGGAATAATTTGTGGTTGTGAGTTTCTTTGGTGCACGAACATTGACATTGAGCGGTCGATTATAGAGACGGATTAATACTGTTCAAGAGCGTCGAGAGCGACGGAGAGCACAATAGCGGTGGTGGAAGAGGATTGATCGGCCATTAGGACCAGAGCATGTGATTAGCAAAGCATGATGGGCGGTGGCGGCTAAGGGTTAGGATTTTTTTTTTTTTTGTTAAGCTTGGCGCTTTGATACCATAATATGAAAGAGACTTAATTATTATTGAGAGAGTTGAGGTATATATATATATATACCTAAACAAGGACAAAGTAGTAAACGCATAAGGCGCAACAAAGGAAACCCTAAAATACTCTAATAGAACATAGTTGTAAAACTCGGGAGTTAAACTTTCAGAAAAGTTGGTACCTGCACAATAGATTTTAGTGTCAAAGTAATTCATTTTTTAAAAAAAATTATATTAGTAGCCTTCTTTGCAAAATAATCACCAAACTAGTATTTCACATGTTTTGAAAACTGTATTTACCAAATACGGTTTTAAAAATTAATCTTAAAACTTCATTCACTAATTGCAATTTTATAGTTAATTTTTCAAAAACATACTTAGTAAATGCGATATTAAAGTGAATTTTTAAAACCGTATTTGATGAATGCGGTTTCAAAATATGTGGGAGGTGTAGTTTGAGGATTATTTTGAAAAGAATCTATACGTAATTTTTTTTTTTTATAATAGCTTGCTGAACCTGCATCCTATCATTGTCTTACCCATTAAGAAGACGCATTAAGTTTTGAACCATTTTTTTGCTATTCTAGTTGAAGTATAGGGATTTGGCTCCTGGATCCTCTTTTCAATCTTTGGTTTGGTGGAGCTGGCAATCATGTGTTTTGACTCCAAACCTGAACAGTACTTTTAGATAGTGTAATTAGTACAACAATATTAAGTAGATAAGCAACATGATCATTAGGGTTTTGGAACAAGTTATACTGATGGCTTAATCCCTAGAGCCTTTTTTAAATGATCGAGAGACCATATATATATGAAAGCAGAAAATCCAGGCTGGAAGCTGTAATTTGGAAGGATATTTTTCATGTTGGATACAGCTAGCATTTATGAAGAAATTAAGAAGTAAAGAAGAAAGTTTAAATTTGCAGTTTATGGTGGGAATTTGAAACTGCAAAGTTGTTTATAACTTTATTAGAACTACTATGTCTTGTTTGTGATTTTGGGTAGTTAACCATTATCAAGTCTTTTTCTTCCTCAACCCCTCTCTCTCTCTCTCTCTGAAATTAATTTTCTTCATCTACACCACCCAATCTCTCTCTCTCATCTCTCTAGAGTTGTTTGTCTATATATAGGCTCAACGCAACGAGGCTCTGCACAGCCCGAAAATTTCCGAAAGCTGAAGTAGTCACCGGCCGGATTTTGGAAACAAGGTGTGTAGTGTAGTGTAGGTGATTATCTGGTTTACCTTCTTTAATTAGTGATCATTTTCTTATTCTAAACTTTTTTTCTTCCCTTTCCTGTTGTTTTCAATATGTTGTTTGATTATTTTGCATTTTTTTCATCTTAAAAAAGCAGTTTCCCCATGAAGTAATTCTTAGTCTCAGAAAACTCTTGAAGAGAAAAAAAAAAAAACAGAAAATTTTCTTTCTAGCTAGCTAGCTTTCTGGTCTTAAGATTCCCAGCATCCATGTCATGGATTTATGGGAAATCAATGTGTTAGAGGTTCATGGGGGTTTTTGAGAAATGTGGGTAGAAAAGAGGAACAGAACCCACTTTATACTATCATTCCTAGTTGATTTTTCAGAAGCTAGATCATGTACGTTTTCCTCTTTTCATCTCACCTCTTCATGCTCATTTTCCTCAGTAAAAATGTGATTATTTTCCTATCACCCAATCTTTTGGGTTTTATCAACATTCTCCAAGATCCCCTCTGTATTTTCCAATTTATTCATTATTTATCATATACACAATTATAACATATTTTCCAAACAACCTAAAACTTTCTGATCATTTCTCAGTTTATCATATACCCCCCTACCAAAAACATACATTTTTTTTTTCAGTAGATCTTCCCTCCCTCCCAACTCCCATCCTTCATATTTCATCCTGTTTTTTTTTCTCCTCTTTTTCAAGCTTGGACAGATCTACAACCGTTTCTTTAGTATTTTGCTTAATGTTATCAGCTTCATACATATTCCATAATTTCCAATATTGAATGCTTTAGTAAATTTCTCCTAGATTTTACAGTTGATGATGCAATATTCCAATATACAGTACTACAAAATAATTAATATTCGTATATACTTAGCCATTTTTCTTCTTGGCTGCAATGAACCTAACAGTGGAGTAATTAGCATAGGAAAGGAAAGATCCAAGATCAAGAAGAGGATAGAGAAGGCTAATGGATTATCGGTGTTATGTGATGCAGAAGTTGCCCTCATTCTCTATGAATACTCCAACCACAAGTAAGAATTCTCACCACCCACATTTCTTCGCCGTTGATTTTTTCTTGTTCATCTTTCTATGTCCTTGAATAATAGAAGTTGCAAAAAACCAGTGAAGGTAGGAGACGCAATAAATTTATAAATCTAACTCAGTTATTATTTTTTATGAGTGGAGTCATATTCCTTTTTCTTTATTTAGGAAGGGGTTACATGTGTATCAGCTTTGATATTTATGGTATGTTCTTTTATCAAAATTCAAATGAAAGAAAATGGAGATCATGTTCTGATCTTGGGCACCCTTTTTCTAGGTAGCCATATCCCGTTTCACACCCGTTCTCGATAAGTACCTAAGCCCAATAGGAGAGCTTAACTCAAAAAGCCAATTTGATGTGTGGAAAAACTTCTCAAGCGCTTAAGTACCACTCCACACTCTTAAATGAAACCGATGTGGGATCGTATTAGCTTGCTTGGTAGCGATGCTAACAATTATTTTTCTCTGCATTGTAGTTGCTCTGCTTCTATGCTGCCACCGGAAACAGGTCCACCAAATGTGGGTATGATTCTTGTTCTTGTCATAATAAGTTTTAGCTTGTTAACTCATGGATTGCATGGAATTTTTTTTTTTTTAAGAGAGCCGTCAAATTGAAAAGTTCACTTTTTATACCGGGTTGATTTTTTTTTTTTAATTATATTGAATAATAAATAGATTCAATAAAGTATCTAAATTATTTTTTAGCTTTAAATTGTTTTTAAAAAGTTATAGGCTTTTATTTTTTGACATCTATTACTTTAAATTACAACTAGTATTATATTTTCATGAAGACTCAAATCTTTTTCTTCCCTATATCTCATCCAACCATTAACTACACTAAGAGGCCCATGGACAAAAACTGCTAGACTTATAAATGAATGTGATGCACTGCACTAAGCTTTCCTTCTTTTTTTTTTTTTTTTTTTTGACATCAAGGGGTATTACAATGTGGTTCACTTAACCACTAAGCTTTTCTTGATTTAGTTCGTTTGTCTATTTTTTTTGTTTGAGAAAAAGAAACTTGGTATAATTTATTCCTGATGTTTTCCACTGAGGTCGTTTTGATTTGCTGTACCTCACTATTTTAGTTTTCGCATTTACAAATTCTTCTTTTTCTTCTTTTTCCAATAACTCATATAGAGTTGTTTTAGTGATTGTTTGTTTTCATTTTTTAGATTTACTTACAAGTGGAAAGTACAATGGCATGGCCAGTCGGAAAAAGAGCGAATAAGGTATATGGTTTATATTTACATTGTTTTGATTGAAGGTTGTGTTAAGTTAGTCATGATTTTTTAATTTAAAATATTTATTGTTTCTTTTATAATAATTTTAAAATTTTTCATTTATAAATAATTGAAATATTTTTAACTTTAACAACCATAGACACAATAATTAAATTTTACATTGAAACTCATTTTCAAGTTGTGATATATTATTGTTGATTTTAATTTTATAAAAAAATGTAAATATTAAAAATAAATTTTTGTATGTTTTTTTTTAAAGTTTTATATGTATTAGTTAAAACTATTGGTTTATGATTTTGTATTAAAAGCTATGAAATAGAACATAATTTAATCAATAAAAAAGAATATAATTTAATCAATAAAAATGAATATTGCTATTAAACTATTAATACTTAGATATATAACCACATGAAAATTTGTTTCTGTAAATAGAAAATCCTATAAGATTACCACGTCCTCAAACCCTCTGCAGGGATTTGTTGTCATGTTTGAAAAACCACCAAATTCCAAGACTTTTTAGATAATTTTTCATACAAGTGGTTCCCAGAAATATCAATTTCCTGCAAAACAGCTGGATCTTGTAAAGTTTATGTAACTTGGTAATGGACTTGGGGAAGTTTTGCAAGATGTTGTTGATAAAAAAAAATCCATTGATTGTATTGTTGTAATTTCAAAAAAAGACTTTGGAATCTCACCTCTCAATTGAGAACTCACAAAAAGTTTCTATAAATTTTATATTAACACTCATTTTCAAGTTGTGATTTATTGTTGATTCAAGTTTACATATTTAGGAATGGTGAATTCTTTTTGCTTATTTTACTTGTTAATTTTCAATTTTTCTCAATTATATTTGTGTTCCTATTTTTCAAATATGTTTTATCTTTTCTTTCAAATGAAAGAGAAATACTTGTTAAGAATTTAAATTTATTTTTATTTTCCAAATATATTATTTAATATTCTATTTCAAATCATTCAACATATGTCTAAAATTTCTATTAAAATAATAATTTCTATTAAAAATAATATATTGTAAAAGTTGTAGTCATTCCAAGTTATATATATATAATTACTTTAAAATATGTGAAAATGTTTAGCAAACCATGTCTTGGTCTTTTCTAGTAATGAGTAATTAATCATACATTTTCTCACGCAAATGAAGAAAGTTTTCACAGGTATCTATTCAACAATCATGCTTTCTCACTTTTTTTTTTTTTAATAATTTGTCTCCATTGACAATATTGCCCACAAATTGCCATTCATCTAAACGAACTTCTGCAGATTAAGCCATTTTGCCACACAAATTTTAATACAAAGCTAAACTGATGTAGTTAGATAGGTAGCTATGAATTAATTAATATTCAAAAGAGTGTCTTATATTATTAGAATCATTCAAGGGGCCCTCATGTGTTTTCATTCTCACAGGATCAATACCTGCTGAATTGAAAATTAATGTGCCACGTTGGTCGTTCTGAATAGCCCAGCATAATTTTCAGTGGTAACATCTTTGACTCATTTTCATTGTTGACCAATTTTTGTGGTTCACTTTCTGTTAATTTGAAAAAAAACTTCAAGTTAATTCCTCTAAATTCATCGGATCTTCTGCAAATAGGTGGAGACCAAGCTTTTATTGGGATCAAGGGAGTTTGTGTTGAACAAAGTTCAAATGCATTCAAGGTGAAAGGGAAAATGATCTAGAATGTAACCTGGAAGACGAAAATCTCATTGGAATTGGAGGAATATGAAAATTTTAATTACCTATCACATTAGAAATTATCTCACACTGTATATCTGATGGGGCATGGAGTAGAGTATATGTTGGGCTAAGCAGGATAGTAAGCCCAGTCCGATGATGAATTTTATTCACGTAGTTATTTATTTAATTATAGTACTCTTTGGATTTATCTGTTAGGATTTTTGGATTTATCCGTTAGGATTTTCTGTTGGTGCCTATAAAGTACCTTATGTTATTGTTTTTAGGAGATTTGATATGATATTGAAAAACTTGAGAACTTCGTTCTATTTATTTTATTCGCTTTCTTTCAATTTTATAATTTTAATAGCCGAGCTACATTAATTTGGTATTACAGCATAACTTCGATCCGAGCTAAGTTATTATTTTTGTCCTGCATTTATTTGGTATCAGAGCATAATTTGATCTGAGATCAAGTTATTATTTTTGTCCTGCATCAATTTGGTATCAGAGCCTAACTTCGATCTGAGATCAAGTTATTTCTATTTGTTTCAATTTAATTTATTTCAAATCGTCCACAGCCTTCCAAATTTTTGATCAAGGTGTTGAATCAAAATAAAAATCCGGATCGAGTAGCAGACGAGATCCTTGATTGGCTTACGCCCATCGCCCGCCCACGACCCGGGAAATCCTTTGACGGGGTCTTGGGGTGATGCATCGTCAAGCGGCGATCACGTCACGAGCTATTCATTTGCTGACATCTTAAAGACATGTAGTGCTAGGAAACAAGTAGAGCTTAGTCAAGGCTGACCCCGAAGGATTACATAAGTCTTCATAGGAGAATACATCCGCGCGGCCCCACCACACCGAAGATCCGCGGCTGCTTTGTTTAGCTCTCTGCTTGGCCGCCTGCCCAGGCGGCCTCCGCTCTGCCTCCTGGTCTCTGCGAGGCAGGGAGCCTGGGCCGGCTGGCTCGACGAGGCTTGAAGCTCAGCGAGTCTCGTGGACACCACCATCTCTAGAGATTCCTCTCTAGAAACTTGGGTATTCTAAATAAAGTGTGCCTACGGTATTCTTGGGAATTAGGTTGAAACTTGATTCTTGTTTCTGGATTTCTATCTTCATTGGCCTTGATTTTCTTGGGAATTGAAGGCGGAAACGTGGTGGTTGAGATCTACAGTGAGCAAAGCCGTGGAGGTGGGCAACAAGACTAACCTCACTTGCACCGTTAGAAACTACGCCGACTCTATCGTCCTACACACCAAGGAATTATAGCCGTTTTCAAGGGTTTTCAACAAGGTATATTTTCTTTTACTTTGAAAACTCAGTTAATATTCGAGGTATTTAAGTATATCTTGTTTGATTGTTTTAGGTTCCAATTTTTTTAATAGAGCATAAAGAGTATTAATCGAACCCAGTTTTTTTAGCTAAATTGTGTTTGTTGCATTAGCATATAGTTTATAAATTTCCTTACTCAGTGAAATTTTAGATTTTATCACAGCATGTCAGTCACCAAAAGTAATATTGTTGCATCCTCTTCTTCACCTAACACAAATGATCAAACTGAGAGACTTAATAATTTTGACTTAACACTACAAGCTTTATCTCAAGATCTAAATGATAGTACAAATCTGTATTGCATGCCATGATCTGAATAAAGGCGATTTGATTCAGTCACTACATCGGTAAGTAATTTAAATTCGATGTGTGGTAAATTGACTCAACGTCAATCTTCCCTCGAACAACAAACTCATGCAATAAATCAAAAAATGGACATGCTTTTAAAACATCTGGGTAAACATGAGATAGGTGAATATGTTGATGACGTTGAGCCTGCGTTAAGTCACTACACATTAGGGGCTCAAAGAGTCAACACGGCGGTTCACATCAATCTAATGAACTCACAAATGGTTTGCATGACAATCTGGGTAAAATGAACTTGGGTAGTAATTCGGTTGCTCAACCTCACGTGAGGTTCACGACGGGAGACATGGAGTTCGAAGCCCTAGGTGATCGGTTTCAACTGCTAATATCAGCCTGGAATTAGATTCACCAAGCCACGAACCACGATTCACCATCTGGCTCCTCGGCGATACGATAGGGTTCTGCGCGTGGTGGGGTAGAGATCGAGATAGGCCAGGTTAGACAACTGGCCGAGGTACCTAAACACTCATATTATGCACTGCGTCCGGCTTTATGTTTAGTTGTTTTACATTTAAAGTATGCATTATAGCCCCGAATCTGATTCACAGGTTTTGTGGTGTAGGTCAGGATCGTGGTTTTTGGGCGATGTGGAGCTAAACATAAGAAGCAAGAATATTGGCTACCATGTTGCCACGTCGCGAAGCTTGGTCAATAGAGGAAAGTCAACAAAGTGACCCAACATCAGGACGTCGCAACAATTTCTGCGCCAACATCATTAAAAGCAAGGGGAACCTAATGTTGAGGGCATCGAGGAACGAGCGGATTTGAGGGAGGAAAACAGAGCAGCAGTGACGCGGATTGTTGGAGAAGACACTACCTTTTGTATTTTTTTCTCTTTTCTGATAAACTACGGATGATTGTTAGAGTGATGATGTTTATATCCAGTTCTAGTATGTTCTAGATTTCTATCTAGGGTTTTGTTGAACCCAGTCACGATTGCATGGATTAAGATTTTGATTTTTATATTATTCGAGTTATTTATGACTTATTAGTATACGCTATCTCGTGAGTTTATATACATGTGATGTCGACCAACATTGGCATGATTTTGTTGAATTATCAGAGATCGAGATGGGGATGCCCAGGGGATCGAATAAAGGCGTCCCTCGGTCGATTCGATCATCTGGGATATCCAGGTCAGGAACAGCGATTAAAGATTAAAACATTTAAGCGTTTGAGACATTGGGTTGGGTGAGAATGCATAAACCACAACAAGCGAGATGAGGCGGATACACCTCGAGAGAGGTACATCTCATGACCGATCACCCAGCCATCAATAAATTAGCGAATAGTGAATAGTAATTTCTCTCGGTAATCCATCAAAAGTGGCGGGAGATAAAGCCCTAGTCTCCACAACATTGATTTACTAAGATAATATAGTTTAGTTTAATCTACTTTTATGGTCAGCTAGTCATTGAAGTTTAAGTCCGAGGATAATGGGGCGATTTAGTGGATTCTTCTCCTAGTGGATCGATATTAGGTACCCTAGGTACACTATATTACTTGATACGACGTGTGCACTTGCGCACATAGGCGTACACATTTTACACATTACGCTTTCGGCCTATCAAGTTTTTGGCGCCGTTGCCGGGGAGTGTTTTAGAGTTGATATTGAAAAAAGTGCAATTACATATTGCTTTGTAAGTCTTATTTTTTTTATTTTTTTAGTTTGCTTTTACAAGTGCTTGTAATTTGGTTTTTGCGTTTTGTGTGTGATTTCAGATTAAGGTTATTGTGAATGTATCTGGCGGGGTCAAGTTGAACTCGTGCGTTTGATCTGACAAGAAAAGACCACCATTTACCTTAGAGAACAAAGAGAAGCTACAACCACAAGAGAAATTTAAGATCATAACAGGGCGTTGTGAGGCGAAGATCATGACGAAAACGATCCGCAAAGGGATTCATAATGGGAATAATGGAAGGAATCGGGCCTTGGACCATTTATACAGCACAGTGATCCATTCATGTTGCTAGAAGAATTTGCCTACCACCCACGGTTGTTAGGGCGATATCAGAAGACCACTATTGGTGAGCAACTTGAGTAGTCGGTGACCTTCTGGTCTTGAGACATCTGTTCCATGGGTGCGAATGAGAATACAGACCATGCATCGACTGGCTTCATCGAGGTGTGACTACGAAAGTTGGTTTTGCTGCCACCATGGAGGTATGATGCTTACGGAATTCCAACCCACAGGTGATCAGATCTGAAATATCGCGAAAGCGTGGGTGAAATGAGCCCTCCCTTATCAACGACTATTGTGGTAGTACGTTACCTTTAGAGAAGGGAGCAATTCGGGTGATGCTCATTTGGTGGTTTTCTTGCAGGCAAAGTAGAAGTTGGAGTCTTACGAAGAAGAGCATCCCGAGAGCCGCTATTAGCGAATTCAACAATTTGAATACACGTAGAGGGTGTATCTCGAGAATTTCAAGACTGTGTGAATTCAGTCTTCCAATTTTCTCTCGATAGCGAGAAGGCGTTGGGGAGTGGCCATGACAACACGCTTTTACCCATAAGCTATCTCCATGTTATTCTTGCTCTGCGGTGGGAAAATAAAAATTCAATCTCACAAAGGGTTAGTTGAAGTATAGGATAAATCCTTTTACATTGAGACACGGGATACAGATGATAAGAAGGTTTATATATTTATAGTTTGATTACATTAATGAATAGTAAAATAAATGGAATACATTAAAAGTATAAAGACCTATCACGTAGATGAGTAACTTGTTAATATTGTTTCCATCATATATACTGTTAATATATTTTTTTTTTTTTTTATTGAGTAGAAAACTTGTTCTAACTATTACCACACTTGTTCAAAATCTTCCACAAAACAATTTTCTTCCCTTTTTTTAAAAAAATTTCATGATATCAAAGACTATTTTCTTCCATTTTTATTTTGTAATATACAAAGGTGATTTCCCTTTTTTTTTTGTTTTGGAAATCGTCTTTTGGTTTTCAAATACGCCTTTGCAGAGATGAATTCTATTTGTTTCTAAATCATCTTTTTATTTTTATTTTTAAGATTAAGAAATCATCTTAGACCATTTAACCAATATTATAATTTCATAATAAAAATTATTATATATATTTATTTTAAAATGATGCGATTTTATTTTTATCATTATTGATATATTATTTATGGAAAATTATGTTATGGTTTATCAATATGATTAAAAGAGGACATGAGGAATGGAAAACCAGAAATGAGTTAAACTCTTTTAAAACTAATTCCCTATTAGTAGTTTTGTTAAAGTAATTCCTATTAGGTGTTTTGTTTTGAGGGAGAGAGTTCTTGTTTTAAAAATGACATTTTTGGCAGCGTTAGAAAACCAAAAAAGAAAGAAACATATATTTTTTTTTAAATAAGAGATTTTGAAAGATTCTCTTAAGGATTAGTTTCCTTAGTATAAAACCAAACACCTGAAATCCTTTGGATGTTGAATTTTCAATACATCCCTTTGAAACTCATTCCTATCAAGTTCTTAATAGAAAGCTGTAAATACGAAAACAAAAAAAAGAAAAAGAAAAAACTACTCACATAGAATTTATCTCTACTCCTACTTTTATAACATAGCTCCTCATAAAGCTTCTGTTTACGGCCTTTTTATTTGTTCTTGTTATAGAACAATCATTCTTTGGTAGATTCAGGGTGATTTTGTGGACTTTCATGCGAGCCCGTGGGATAATCTATCATGACATTAAAGAGTATCTTGTGAACATTGTTCCTTCTCGATTGTGTCTTCAGCATTGTCATGGGTTGTCAGCTCTGATCCATTGATGATTTTTTCTCTTGAAGCCCCAAATTGACATTGTCATGAAATTATTACAATTTAATGGTAATAGTTCCTCTTGATGTTCAACTATTGATCTTTAAGATAATGGTTCTTGACATAGTAAATTTGTCGCGCATTATGAGTTGCTAGGCCCGATCTCGAGGGTTGTTGTAGGTTTGGCGGCTGACAAGCTGCGCAGCGTTCCTCCACGGATTTATGTCGCGACAATTATGTGGTTGTCGCGACAACTTTCAATTGATTCTTCAGAGACTCCTTTCATTTGTGTCGCGACATTTCTTTCGCCTTCTGCCTTCTGCTGTGTCAAGACAAGAGTTACAATGTCGTTATATTTTTAATAACCTTAGTCTTTTAATGCCTTTTAATATTTTTCTTTTTTTCATTAATTCCGCATGAAAACAATAACTTTAGTGAAGATTCCATAATCTTGCATTAAAATGGCATTAAAAGTTCTCAATTCATACTTGTGGACTTTAAGCTATAATAGTTTCACACTCATCTAGCCTCAAGTTTGTGGACCTTGATAAGAAGTACCTTAGCAATTGCTAAAATCGGGTTTTGTATAATTAGATGGATGACTCAGTTAGTCCCTTTTCATACCTTTCAAAGAAAGCTGTTTCTTTTAGGGCTTTGTACATACACTCTAGATACGGTTTGTATACTTTGATTTCCAACCCCTCTGCAGTTGAGTTTACCTTGAGTTAATAACTCTTCAAGTGAAGAGGATTACTGATACATTTTATCCTTAGAAAATTTGCAAGCAAAAAGAAAAGCTGAAAAAGAAATAGAAAAGCAAAAAGAGAAAGAAAAATGACAAAAATAAAAGAGGAGAGAGAGAGAGAGAAATAAGTGGGATGATCCAATTGGAATCCCAGACACAGTCTGAGGAGCCATTCAAAGCCTAATGCCCTGAGCTAAATGGCCGGGAGTCATTGACTTCACTGCCCACTATAGGGGATAGAAGATAGATCATTATAACAAGTATGTGCTTCGGTTTCTCTAGTTAAGTGTTCGGGGTGAAGTTCGAGGGGAACTTAAGGCTTGTTGCCTTTAACCAACTGTTGGGGAGTCAAAATGGATCCCCATTACATGGACACTTCTCTAGGTTATCTTAGGATTGCATCCTACTTTAGGTGTTATTAGTTGAATAAAATGGTGTGTTCTTATCCTTATTTAGTGAGCTTCTTTCAAAAGAGTGGCCCAGGTAAAGTTGGAAGTGTTGAAACCTTTGGGATGCTTTGCTTGCACACTTTCACGAGTTCCTTTTGGAAAGGACATTGAGTATAGAGAGATATCTTTGCTATATTCAACATGTTGATTCTTGCCTTTTCATGATGTTTTAATGTTTTTGTTTCCTCCTTATTTGGATTTACACTTGATATTTTATTATTTTTATTGTCACTTTTAGATTAGTTGGATAGTACCTACGTCAGCTCATCTTTGTCATGTGTGTCTATTTTTGTTTACGTTGTTTAGTGTAGCTTAGTGTTTTTGTCTGTCCTTTGCTTAGGGGCAAGCAAGGATCCAAGTTTGGGGTGTGATGAGTATTCAATATACTCATTACATTCTCGGTCTTTTAGTTGTTTTTAATCGGTTTTAGTCATTGTCATTAGTATTTTTACTCAATGTTTTCTCCTTTGTGCATTGTAGACTATAAATGGAGGCTTTACAAAGAAATTAGGTTTTTGGAGGAAAAAAGGGATAAAAAGGGGAAAATTGTGAAGATTCAACCTCACGTTGCGACGTGGGGTCTCAATGTCATGATGTGGTGATGCCTAGACGTCGCGATGTTCGAGCCTTGATGTTGGGACGTCGAGTGTAGATCTTGAAGAATAGCCCCCTCCACGTCGCTTAACGCAGGCGCATGTTTGTGCGTGTGTGCTGCGCTCTAATGATTGCTTTAGCCCATGGAATTCTTTGCCCTTCCAAAAGGTAGCCTTGGGATTATAAAAGGAAAAAGCTCTAATTTAGAAAAGGAGGACGTTTTTGATAGAAGAGGCTCTTGAGGCTTTGGAGAAGAGAGAAAGGGAGGAAGATCAAGATTTGAAGACTATCTTTCTTTTAGAGTTTCTCCTACCTTGTCCATGCTTTTGGTTTACTCTACTATGTTTTCCTTTCTCATTATTTTCTATTTTCTTAGTCTAGGATTTTGGAGGAAAATTACACATGAATTTTGTAATTAGTTATTGAACCTTCTTTTAGTTCTTATGAAATGATTTTTGCTTATTGTTTCACTTTGAGTTTAATGCTTTATTTGTGATTGATTACCATAGTCGATTTGTGATGCATTCTGAATCTGAAAAGGAGTAATAGACTATACCTTAGTGAAATAAAACAATTCTTCGTGACTAAACATACTCATGAGCTTTGTGTGGTGTTAAGGCCATCTCGGGCTTAGTGCATTGATGAATTTCAAGGTTTGAGTAAATGCAAAAATACTAGATCTATGGGATAGGTTATAAGTTATGTCAGAAATTTGTGATATTAAAAATTGGAAACCCACCATTGTAAAATTCTTAGATTGATCTAATTGAAAATCATTGTTGATTACTTAAAGGATTGTGTAAGTGAATCAAACCTAGCCCTTCCACAATCGTTTCATTTACCTTCTTTAATGATGGTTCATTTTAGAGCTATTTTTATTTGTTTAGACCAAGATTTCATTAATACATTCACTTGGATAAAGGAAAATTCTCCTAATTTCAGTGATTGACAACCACTTCCTTGTGGGTTTGACATTTGTACTTTTACAAACCACCTCCTTTCTTTTTTATTTTTATTTTTATTATTTTTAGGTTTTAATTAAAACCTTCAACTAAAAAAGAACAAACTACACCACGAAGAAGGTGGAAAGTAAATATAATTGGTTTAGCCATTCTTAAGACATCCTTTTCTCACCTTCTTTCTCCTTGATTCATCGACCTTCAATAGAAAAAGGGAAAAACATCAAAATCGGATATGTGAGAATGAAGAAAATGCATGCCAGAACTAAAGAAACCTCTTTAACTCATTCTCTTCAACCATAGTCATTTTCCAATAAAAAATAAGACGCATTATCATATCTATCTCTTATATGTGGTTCAAGAAAAAAAAACCCTCAACTTTTATACACACACACACACACACACACACACACACAAACACACACACACACACACACACACACACACACACACACACACACACACATATATATATATATATATATATATATATATATATTTCCAAACATCATTTATGGAATGGAACACAAACACTTCTTTTAAGCATTTGCTAGCTAGCACCTTCACATTTAAATACACAGTGAAATTAGTAGTTATATAATTTTATGTCAGATCATTTCGTATGAACCAAACAATGTGATTGAAATAGTGAGTATCAGAAAATGAAGTAATGTACACATAATATTAAAAAGATAAATAGTGAAGTATGAGAGTCATGGTTTGTTGGAAGCGAGTACATAAGAGAGAGAAGACATAGTGATGGAAGAAGGCACTGCAAATGTGAGGAACACTCAAGGCCCCATCATGAGTCATAGAAACCTTTGCTCAAGCGAGTAATGGGCGAAGGGAGCTCGGATGTCTTGAACGTCTACGACATAAAATCAAAATTATTTGGTTAAATAAACATAGAAATTCATATGATAGCTCGGGTTGATGTCTATAATGACATGCAATTACCAATTTACCAGTATCATGATGAGAAGAAGTTTTAGAAACATCATAAGCCTCAGTAGTCTTGAGTAGGTTGAGGCTACGAGCTTGGGTTGAGGAAGAGGAATGTAGTAGTTTCTCGACCTTGAAAGTGGTCATATATATAATGGGCAGCCAAAGGACCCGAGTTTATCATGCTTTCACGAATTTGTTATCCCAGTTGCATGATGCACATCTCATGCTTTCGTCCAACTCAGCCTTCTCTCCCTTGATTGATGGCACATCTCTGTTGAGTAAATTCCCATCAACCTCATCCAAATGTTGATAACGAGTAGGACTATTCTTGTCGTCAGAAGGGATCTTGGCGGCACAAACAGGACCACGACTGATGTAGATGAAATATGTCATTGTATGCAGGCACAAACTTGACACTGAGGCGTGAAGAGTGCGGGACCAGGTAACTCATCCGCTAATTTCCCGACCGACTTCGATGTCCATCATTAACATTATGTAAGAATAATAATAATCCACAATAGTCGGCTTCGCTCCTTGATCCAACACATAAATGGTGGTTCCCACGGCATAGTGATAAATTACCTAAATATTTGAGAACTGGGCGACATTCCTCATGAAGGGCTCGAAGGGGCTTCCATTTGTTGTCGTTGAATCATAAACGAAGTTGGAGTTGGGAGTAGACATAAATTGCCGTGGAGTTCGGCCCGACACGTAAATCTTGCCTTCAATCTCCTCAACTATAGAATTGGTTTCTTGCCCGACATGGAGGTATGATGCTTCTGTGATCCATTACAATTGATGAGATTTGAAAGATTTGAAGCGTAAAGTGTAGAGAGCTATCTCCAAATGACTTATTGTGTCCCGCCGCCCTCGGTTGCCTAGGAAACAATTGTGGTGATGCTCGTGGCTGTGGTTTTTCACCGTCGACCATGTACAGTTTGGAGTCTCTTATGAAGAAGCGCATTCCAAAGAGAAAATCCTTCTCCCGCCAAATTCAACATATTGAATAGAGGTAGAAGGAGTACATCAAAATTGGGAGACTCGTAGTGATTGATCTTCAATTTGCTCATGTCAATGGCAAAAAGACATTGGGGAGTGGCTACAAACAACAAGGGTTTGGGTTTACCCTCCATCTCCATCTCCATCTCCATCTCCACCTTCTTCCGACGTTCTGCACAACACAAAGAATTAAATTTCTAGGGTTAACTTTAATTCGTCCGATTTGGTGGGCCTTTATTTTTATTTTTATTTGTTTGACATCTTTTGCATTACATTGTTTTACATCCCCTTTTACCATTTAGTAAGGCCTCAAGGGCATAAATTTTTTATCTTAAAAAGAGTTTTCAACTTAAAAAATATAAATATAAATTAGTTTTTCCATAATTCCTTTTTATTTGACATCACTCATTTTAAAACTAAGATAATTTTTTGGAAATATGAAGTATAAGCTAAAAATTGCATTACATAGATGCAATATATTTCGTCGTTTGTCTATTCAAATTCTCAGAAACAACCTCAAAACATAATTTTTTATTTTCTCTTTTGAAGTAAAATCATAGGTGAGTTAACCACCAAACATGTATGTGAGATGGTTGGGGTTTCTCCTAGCTAAACCAGAAGTCTCGAGTTCGAGCCTTAGGAATGCAGTTGTCTTATGTGATAGAGCTTTACCACACTTGTGGTCCATCCCGGCTCGAATGGGGATTAGTTTGGGTGAGGTATGGCTTAAAGGTGCCTTGGAGTGTGTGCACGGGCATTTCGGAGACACCTCATGGCCTGACCCAAAAAAATAAAAAATCACTTAAGGGAGTTTTCAACTAAAAACTTAACTAAAGTGTTTAAAAAAGTTGAGTGCGGAATAGGTAGGGGAGGGGTCGAGTTCTGGTAGAACAGATTTTGAAGAGAATACTAAGATTGTAATGCAAAGTGAATAGAAGTAAAAAAACATAAGAAGTTGGTAGTTTTTCATCAATATAAATAATTTTCATATTACTTAATAAAAAAATAGATCTACCATCTCAAAAATATCGATAAACACATATATCTTGGATTTTATGAATATATCGTGGATATTTTTACAAAAATATCGATAAAAAAAAAATTATATTAAATTATGTTAATATATTTGTATTTATTTATGATAAAATTAAAGTTATTTTATCAAAACATGTTTTATAAGTTAAAGATAAAAATAAGTAATTTTGATATTGACATTAATTTATTTTAATAATTGGTTATCTAAAAAATTATTTTAAAGGTTACATTAATGCTTATCTCATTGAAAATTATATCTATATATTTTATCTTATCAAATTAGTTTTAATTTATAAATTATAATTTAATTAATTACTTGATTTTTGACTAGATATATTTTTTAGTATTTCTCTAAAATAAAATATTAATGTGAAAAAATAAAAAATAAAGTGATAATTAAAAAAAATAAAAGCAATAAGGCGTTTAGGAGTGGCCTGACAACTGCTCAATTCAATTTCTAGGGTTCTCAATCATATATACAAATTTTATATTCCTATAAAATAAAAAATAAGAGAAAATTATTAAAGTAGTCGAAAAGGAAAAATACAAAAATAGATTTCTGTTTTTTTTCCTTTAAAATTTAATACACGATCAAGAGAAAAACTTAAATGGGTAATGACAAATTGGTATTAGTGGATGAAATATAAAAATGGAAACATGTGAGAGTGTAAAATTCGTTTTATAATAGAGTAGTCATTGAATCACAATTTAGTAATGATGGTGCTTTTTATTTCGGTATTGGGCTGGAGCGTGCTGGAGTCGTTGGGCCAATCCGTCGATCTTGTGTGATGTACCACCTACAAGAAAGGCAAAAGAAACAAGGTGATCCGGCGGGAGGCGTCGTAGCCTCTCAGATGCTGAGTCGAGTTAACTCCTTGTGGGAAAAGATCAGTTGCTTAGGGCGTAAGATGAAAGTGTGCCTTTTCTAATTAGGTGGGTCGTATTTATAAGGGGGATAGTGGTAACTTTCCTTGTTAGATGGTGATACTATATATCTCTTATTAGGTGAAGGATCTTCCTTTCATTATCGTGAACTGATTGTTTGAGGTAGATTAAGAAACTGTGATCCTGAGAGATCTTGCCTCCCTAATTCGCGGAGCGTGGATTTCGAGGATTGGGCTCTTTCCTTTTTATGTGGGTTTTTTGGGTGTCTACGTCACCTGCTTCTCCGATAGGGTGGACCGGGTTTTCGTCTTGGGCCTATGTGCTTGGGCATATGTGGTAGGCCGAGCTCTTTTATGTCCTTTACTGGGCCTGCTTCTTTATCGTCTCTTAAACCTAGCTATTGGGCTTGCTTGTGTGGTTTTGGACCCCATCAAGTAAAGTCTTATGTATTTATGTAGACATTATGGACTGTCATTAATAATAAATTGA
The DNA here is from genome assembly GCA_016808115.1 of Tetrastigma voinierianum. Lineage (NCBI taxonomy): Eukaryota > Viridiplantae > Streptophyta > Magnoliopsida > Vitales > Vitaceae > Tetrastigma > Tetrastigma voinierianum. The sequence goes on along the minus strand of JAEQBH010000989.1, from coordinate 171,887 downwards.
ATATATTTATATGGTAAAAGGAAGAATTAAATCCCACTTAATTTTATCATAAATAATTTTATATAGTTATTTTAGCTCATTTTTAAGTGCGAAGTTTTTATTATTTGTAAAAATATTTAATTATAATTTTCTATAATTCATATAATTTATTTTAAATTTTTAAAAATTCAGATATTTATATGGTAAAGGAAGAATCAAATCCCTTAATTTGTTCTCTAATAAAAATCCACTTAATATTATCATAAGCAATTTAACTCTTCTTTGATTTAAATATCTTATTTCTATTGATTTATGAAGTTTTTGCATGGCTCAATATGTAAGTAAACTGTTTTTCTCTTTTCTTCCATTCCCGTATAGGCTAGAGGCTATAAGCCTCTATACCCACCCTACCATCTTCTTCTTCCTCCCTCTTCTCCTCTTCTTCTTCCTTCTTTTCTCTTTTTCTCTCCCTTTCCTTCTCCATTGCGTTCCCACTGCATCTTATATATTTAAGTCTCTAAAAAGTGAGTAAATTTCTCTTTATCATTTCTACATTTTAGTTTGTACAAGTACTTGTTTGAAGTATTAGATTTCGTGGTTGAGGACTTTCATGGGCTTGATTATTGTGAGATTTGGGTATGCTAATGGATATGAAAATATGTTGTCAGGGAAATCTATTTGATTTGAGCTTGAATCTTGTATTTTTAGCTTCATCGATTGGGCCTTAATTTTGGGATATTTGTGCTTAATGATATATATATATATATATATATATATATATATATTTGTTTTAACTTTTAAGATGAAACATCTTTGATGTATTCACTTTCTTCACTTCTAACTTTTTATTCCAATATTCATTAAAGAAAAGTTTTTTAATGATATTCAAAACCTCCTGAATCAAATATAGATAGATAATTGATAATTTGCTTTAGAAATTCATTTGGTAACTACTTAAATACAGGACGCCTTTAGTTTTTGCACCATTTTTTTCTCCCAGTGTGTTCTATAATAATTGAAGCAACTGATATTGGTTGGTGTTTAATTTCTTATTTTATTTTAACATTTTGGGCAGGGTTTTCATGTAAGTAGTTACAGTTTGAATAAAGATCACTTGCTTCCTCTCAATTCTTCTTCCTCCATGAAGATCTTGAATGGAATGAGAATGGGTGGTTAATGTTAGTTCCGTAATACTTATATTAATTTATAGTAATTAAATAATATTATAACTATATTAATTAGAAAGCAATTAAAATGAATAAAGTTATAACCAAACAAGAAATAAATATCATAAGCAAATGCAATAAATAGCAGACCCATGAGAATTCATGTTTAGCAAGAATTTTATTCTCCTCTCGATACCCAAGGTTAATAGAATAATTCCTCCCAGGATAGAACGGTTTAGAATCTTACCGGTGTAGCGGTACTTCAAACGCCGGTAAATTTCGAACGCAAAGAACGGAGTGAATCACACGACTCGAAGAATTTTTGAGAGGAGAAAGGAAAATGCAATGTCTTTTCAAATGCATGAAAAATGTAAGTGTACAAATTTGTGTGGGAGGTCTGAATTTATAGGAAACCAAGGGGTGCAACTTGAAAAGTTGCAATGGTTCGAAGGGGTGCACCTTGAAAAGTTGCAATGGTTCGAAGGGGTGCAACTTTTCATCATTTCCATTCACACTATATATATATATATATATATATATATTATATATATATAATTCTGACAATCCCATGGAATGGAAGATGTGACAAGTTTGAAAACTATACATAAAAATTATGTAGGTTCCACAACTAAGAATTAGCGACATCTGAATAAGTGGTTTCCCTTTGGGCTTTAAATTAGTGAACATATATCGAAAGTATACTCGTCAATCGATAGATCGATATCTTTACAGGCGTCAGGCTTTTAGTGTATACTAAGACAATATAAGTCACCTGACTAACTCTTATCTACTTTTTTGGTTCTCATTGTTGTGTTCGTTTTATCCATGAACCTTTGGTCTCATGAGTGTTTAGAAGGCGGCCTTCTTTTATTCTCCTTGAAGCGCTCACACTTCACACTCACTAGGTGATTCCTAAGCGTATTAAAGTAAATACACCATTTGATCAATCTTATGTCAAACTTAGAAATCATTAAAAACCTTTCATTTTAGGTTTATCCTTATTTACGAACATTTGTCTCTGCATCATGAGAATGGATTTAATAAATTTGACAATGTTGGACCATCAAACCGCAGACTTTGTTTTCTCTTTGAACTAGATCTTGGGATCTCAGTCTACTAGGTAGAGTTCTAGTCATGATGATTTGTCCTGGGCCACGGTCCCATTACCTCGATGATTTTCAACTAACTCTCTAGATAGGCCTTTTGTTAATGGATCAGAGCACGTTATCTTTTGATCTTCGTAATCAATTGGGATAACTCCATAGAGATGGTGTCTAACGGTGTTATGTCTTAAACGTATGTGAGATTTTCCATTGTACATAACACTTCCGGCCCTTCAGATATTTCTTGACTATCCTGTGTATGCTATCGGAGTGCGGACGGTTTTGGTGAGCGGAATATCTTCTAGAAATTCCGAATCCATTCGACTTCTTCCACCCAGGCTTTATCAGCTATGAATTCGAGCTTCCATTGTAGAGAGCCGGGCGTGCAAGGATTTGTAGAAGATTTCCAAGACCTTTGCTCCCCACGATCGTAAACACATATCCACTAGTGGATTTGCTTTCGGTCGAGCCGTTGATCAATTTGCATCACTATAACCTTCAATCAACTGCTGGATAATTTTTGTAATGCAAAACCATTTTGGGTATGTTTAAATATCCCCAAAACCGTCTCATTGCCATCAATGCGTTTTGTTTGGATTACTCGTGTATCGACTAAGTTTACTTGTTACGCAGTGATATGCATTAGAGTACAATTCATGTATATACATTAGACATCCTAAAACTTTCGCGTAATCACTTGAGACTCACTTTCACCTTTGTTCTTTGCAAGAGAAAGGTTTAAGTCTATTAATTTTCACTTCTTTGAAATTCAAATACTTGAATTTGTCGAGTACTTTGTCAATATAGTGAGGCCTTGATAGTGGCCCCAGACCTTGAGGAGTTCTATAGATTTTTATACCTAGAATAAAATCTGCACCTCCTAAGTCTTTCATATCAAATGATTTGGATAGCATTCGTTTTGTTGCATTTATGTAATTATATTTTGCTTATTATTAACATGTCATCCACATATAGACAAACAATCATGATTAGAATTATTTTTTATATATACACATTTATCGCACTCATTAATCTTAAATCCATTTGATACAACATTACTTTGTCAAATTTTGCATGCCATTGTTTAGGTGCTTGTTGAGATCCATACAAAAGACTTAACAAGTCGACGGACTTTATTTTTGCTTGTCTGGGGACGATAAACCACTCCGAGGTTGTTCCACATATAAATTTCTTATCAATTCTCCATTTAAAAGAAATTTGTTTTCATCCATTGATGGATTTAGAAGATCATACGATGGCAAGCAATTAACAATCGAATAGATGTAATTCTTGTGGCCAGGTGAGTATGTATCAAAGTAGTCGAAGACCTTCTTTTGTCTAAATCCTTTGGCCAATAGTCTTGCCTTATACTTGTCAATAGTACCATCATCTTTCAATTTTCTTTTAAAAAATCCATTTATATCCTAATGGCTTATTTCTGGAGGAAGATCAACCAATTCCATTATGGTTATTCAATATGGATTCAACTTCACTATTGACTGCTTCTTTCCAATATTGAGCTTCAGAAGACTTCATTGCTTCCTTAAAAGTTAGAGGTTCATTTTCTAACAGAAATGCTAGAAAATCTAGACCAAAAGATTTAGGTACCCTTTGACGTTTACTACGTCGTGGTTCCTTAATATTAGGCACATTTTCCTCAGTAATTTCGAGGTCGCTTGAACTTTCACCAAGTGTTTTGCCTTCATTCTTATACGGAAAATGTCTTCAAAAATTCAGCATTGTGCGATTCTATTATTGTATTAGAATGAATATCGAATTTGGTTATAAGCCAGAAAAGCGATATACTATTGTTAGCATATCCAGTAAAAATACAATCTATTGTTTTAAGTCCACATTTTACTTTGTTTCGGTTTAGGAACTTGTACTTTTGCTAGACACCCCCACACTTTGGAAGTAATTCAAGTTTGGTTTCTACCTTTCCATTTTCATATGGAATGATTTGTATCTTCTTGTAAGTGCTATTGAAATATACATTGTAGGCTGTAAGACGGCTTCCCCCTGAGTTACGAGGTAAACCGGGCTTGTAGCCGCTTCGCCATTTCTTTCAATGTTCGATTCTTCTTCGGCAACTCCGTGCATTTGTGGTGTATACGGAGCTGTCATTTGATGAATAATTCCATTTCTAGACATATTTCTTGAAATGAAATTCATATTCACCACCTCTATCACTTCTGATCATTTTAATCTTTTTATTAAGTTGATTTTCAACTTCAATTTATATTGTTTGAATGCATCAATTGCCTCATCTTTGTTATTAAAACAAATATACATAACAATATCTAGTCTGTCGTCGATAAAAGTTATGAAATACTTTTTCCCACCATGAGATGGTATTGACTTCATATCATAGTCGTATGAATCAAGTCCAAGGGTTCGAATTCCTTTCAGGCGAGATTATGAGAGATTATTGTTTTTTAAAGATGCCCATTCAACACATGTGACATTTGGATTTGTACATTCAAACTTTGGCAATATTTCCATGTTTATCATTTTAACAAAGATTTGTAATTAACATGTCTGACGTGCATGCCATAAATTATCTGACTCAAGTAAAATAAACGAGAAGAATCATTATTCTTATTATTATTGATTGTCATTACATTGAGCTTAAAAAGGCCGCCGCTAAGATAACCCTTTCCAACATACACTATCATTTTACTTATTACAAACTTTATCGAAACAAATACAACCTTAATCAGTTCTTGGCAGTGATGTCGAGACCAAATTCTTACGGTTCCCGGGCACATGGAGGACATTCTTTAGTGTCGGAGTTTGCAGATGTCATTTTTGGGAGAATATTTTCAGTTCCATTCTATCTTGGAAGTTGAAGGAATTTCCATATCACGGCTCTTCCTCGAGGGTCAGGAGGCCAAAGCATAGGAAGAGAACATCCCTTTGATAGCCTGAACATGGCGGGTGCGTGAGTCGATCCACGTTCCTTTGGGTTTCCTACCAAGTTGCACTCGGAAGAAAGCACACAAATCTTCAATATCCATATCATTGGATTCGTGATATTAGTGACCTTTATTCTTATTTTTTATTTTTAGGTGCCGCGACATTAGAGGACCTATGTCACGATTTACCACCGATTATAGCAACTTCCTTTGAATTTTTATTGCTATTATTGTGGTTCTTTGGACCATAGTTCTTCTTTCTTTTCTTTGCATTAGGAGCAAATTCAACTATATTTGCTCATGATATGGATGATTGCCTAAGGCTTCTTTTGACCTTTGTTGTCTTCTTGATTTTAATGGACAATCGAGTCTTAAGCGTCATCTCCCTTGCAGCTTGTGTTTCAAGTAATTTTTTTTTTTTTTTTTTAAAGTCGCTACCCATGCGGGAGGTAACTTTTCTATAAATCTGACCACTTGAAGCGCTTCATTAACAATCATTCCTTCGTTGAGAAGATGGGCAGATTACTTGAAGTTCTTGGATTTGTGTCTACACTTGACCTTGGTATCAACCATTTTATAATCAAGAATTAGCTGCCACAATTTCTTTAAAGCAACGTCTTCGACCTTATACTTTTCTCGAAAATTGCTTCCCGTAATTCTTTGGAAGTATTAATATTCTTTGTAGACATTATATAGGAATATCATCTAACGCTCCAAAATATAATTCCACGCAAGAGGAAGTCGAATATTTCAGGCTTCAATCCTGAAGATCTATCTTTTCGGGCACTTGTTCATTCGGGTTGAGACACTTCTTTGATGAACTTTGCGGACTTAGAGTCGTTAGATAGAAGAGCATCTTTGTTACCATCTTTTTGAAGTCTACGGAAAACTTGCCGGGTTTCTCTCTTGGGTTCGAATCGTGTGCAACTGGTTTGGAACGATAGTGTTCATTTCAGATCCCATTTATGAAAATTAAACCAATACTTTATTATTAAAAAATTACTAGTATCAACTTGGAGTAGAAAATCACAAGATTTTAATCTCCTTACGAGAAATTTCTTGAGTAAAAAACCGCAAGGTTTTAATCTCAATAGGAGTAGAAAATCAGAAGATTTTAGTCTCCTAAATTTTGAAGTAGAAAACCCTGAAGGTTTAATCTGGGCAGGAGTAGAAAATCACAGATTTTAGTCTCTAAATTTTAGTAGAAAACCACGAAGGTTTTAATCTCGGTAGGAGTAGAAAATCATAAGATTTTAGTCTCCAGCAGAAATAATAATAATGAAATAAATTAAATAAATGAATGAATAAATCCAAGTAGAAAACCACAAGGTTTTAGTCTTGGGAAACGATTTAAAATAAAGTAACTTAAAAAATAATTCCAAGTAGAAAACCACAGGGTTTTAGTCATGGAAAGAAATTAAAATAAGTAAGACGGAAAATAATAATAAATAAAAGAATAAAATTCCTTAAGATTTAATTTAGTTAAGTAATACTTATATTAATTTATATTAATTAAATAATATTATAACATATTGGTGAAAGCGATTAAAATGAATAAAGTTATAACCAAACAAAAATAAATATCATAAGCAAATGCAATAAATAAGTAGAATTATGAAATTCTTTATTTTAGCTAGCAGGGTACATTCTCCTCTCGATACCCCGAGGTTAATAGAATAATTCCTCCCAGGGATAGACGGTTTAGAATCTTCTACTAGGTGTAGCGGTGCTTCTTATCAAATTTCGAACGCAAAGAGCGGAATTGAATCGCTGACTCGAAGAATTTTGAGAGGAGAAAGGAAAATCTGATGTCTTTCAAATAAACAGAAAATGTAAGTGTCTGAATTTGTGTGGGGAGAGTGCAGATTTATAGGAAACGAGGGGTGCAACTTGAAAAGTTGCAATGGATTCGAGAGGTCACTTGCTTGAAAAGTTCTGCGATGGTTGAAGGGTGCAACTTTTCATCATTTCCATTCTCACACCTATATATATATATATATATATATATATATATATATATATATATATATATATATATACTTATATATATATATATATATATAATTCCCAACAGTTAATCCATGACAATAAGAAGATATTTCCTCAACAATTTTCTATTAAAAGCACTTATTTTTTTACTTCTGCAAATTATTTTTTTGGGATCTAGATCTTTTTATTTATTTGATTCAGATTTTTTTTACATAGATTTTTTTTATGGACGTAGGAAATAATTTTTTTAGATATGTTTTTCCATTTCTTTTGTAAGTTTATATTTCTTTTATTTTTTAATGTAGTTTTGATTCTTGTCTTTTTTTTTTCAATATTTTGGTGCCATTATTTGCCTGCCATATTTATAGTCATTATCATTAATTACCATATAAATTTGTATATGTTATTATTTGCCTAATTTGTATATTATTGCTATTACCTTTTCTAACAACAACAATTGCCCTTTTTACAGATTTGAAATTTTCTTAGTAAATGTCTTGTGACATATTTATATTATGTGAGTAATTTGCAAATCGTATTATTATCATAAATTGCCCTTATCTTATTACCATATATTATTTTTATCACATTTACCCTATTACTATATCTTCTCATGCTCATTATTAACTCATTTCATAAGCATATTAATAATAGATATTAACTTTGTATTTGCATATTAGATATTTCTATTAATTATGTATTTGCATATTTTATATTCCTTTGCATATTAATTCCGTAGAGTTAACTAATTTTGGCATATTATTAACTTAATTCTTCAATATTTTCCTATATTATGACATCATCACCAATATCTTATATTAATGATTAACAAGAAAAAAATATCCACCTTTAAAGAATGTCTTCTGATTATTGTTATTCTTTTTAAAATATTTTCAAGGGAAGTTATGCCCTTTTAAGCTTAAATTTCTTGTTTCTTTTTAAAATTCCCAGATTTTCAAAAAAACCTTAGGCTATTATTATATCATTCCATTTATTCAAATTCGTTTTCTAATTTTAAAAATAATATTATTATCCATATTTCAAATTAAAATCTAATTTTCTAAATTTTATAAATTCAAATTTTATTTTCTTTTAATTTCAAAAATAAAAATTCACATTCATTTAATTCTCCAAAGTCTCTCTCTTTTTTTAAAATTTTCCTAAATAAAAAATTTGTTTTATCAAAATTACAAAAAACCAAATTCTCTTTTTTTTTTTGTTTAAAAGAAAAAATCAAATTTCTTTTTTTAATTCCAAAAAGTCAAAACTTATTTCCTTAAAATTCCTAAGTCAAAACTAATTATTATTATTTTTAATTATTGTAGTATATTGGACCATCATTAGATCACTAATCGATCTAAGCTTGAGAAAATTACGATGGATGCAAAATCAACGGTAATGTTTCTTCTTCTTTTAGTTTTTGCAATATCCATTAATTTTACCTATAAAAAGCCCATATGTTAAATTTTTTATAGATACATTTAAATTAGATGAAAAATGAAATTTTATTTATTTTAATAAATTTGGTTCATTTTTAGTTTTTTTTCATAGTGAACCGTGGATTTATACTTCATCTGACAGTATTGTCGCGTGCTTGATGTAAGGCTCGAGAAGTCGATTTACGGAATAAGAGTAAAATCGTAAATTCGATTACAAAATTGTAATTTAGGTTAAAAAATCGTAATTAATTCTCTAGATCTCGGATGATGAAGCGGATTTCCATAGTTGAGATCGTCTCTAGAAATCTAGTTAAGCGTAAATTTCGTAATATTCGGGAGCGGTCGGGTCGACGTTTTTCGAACTGTCGAGCTTGGTCTTAGTAAAATGATTTTTCGATCTGACGAAAGTCACATATAACATGTACTCATATGCCGTAAGTGGCATGAGTAGAGAAATGATAATTTGGACGTCAGAGATAGTGCTAGGAATGTCGAATCCCAGTAAATGAAGGGCATAATAGGCATTTGGATTTTGATTTGAAATCATTTAGATGACAAAATTTTGAATAGTATCAGTCTCCTTCCTTAAACCAAAAACGTGAGGAAGCGAAATGGAGAAATGTCCAGTAGCGAAATGGGAGTTTTACGGTGTGAGAAGGTCTTCATGCCTGCAGAAATTTGGGCGTCCAGGCCATCGGCGGAGTCTTCGGAGGTGAAGAGGAAGCATACGCGGAGAGGGCTTCGCGTGGGTACCGGATTTAGGGAGTTTCTTCAAACTCCTTGAGGTAGGGGTTTCTCCCTACTTGAGTTTTATTCACATTTTCAGTACTTTTCGAATGTTTGAGTCGATTGGGTAGTGAGTGGTTTGATCGATCCCAGGCCTTAGGACGAATTAATATAAAATTTTGAAACCAAATGGACGTAGTGGTACTCCACAGTGATGTTGGTGTGAAATTGTGTGTTTTTGGTGTTAATCACGTATCGATTTGATAGAGTAGATGGCGAAGCAGGAGTTCCTTAAGTGAGCGCAGGCGTTTAATGATTTTAAGGATAGTAGCAGGGTTTCACTATTCCTGGAATAGTGTTCTCAAAATATATTTTGTGAAAATATGTGTTTGGTGAGTGATTTAAATTAAATTGCTGGTGTTTGATCATTATGAGTGAGCTAATTTTTGAGTGTGATGGAAATGTATAATTACATAACATGATTGTGTGATTTGAATTATCTGCAGTATATTAAATGTTTATATATTTGCATGTGATTAGGCTTTATTGGAACTAGCATACATGCATTCCATATGCCTTTGGAACACCCTAGGATTATAGGGAGTGAGTGCATGAGATAAAATCTAGAGAAAGCGGTTCGGAGGGTTGTCTAAAAACATTAATTATCGGAGTAGTCGAATTTAAAATATCAATCGTCGGACGGTCGATTGATATTCATCGGATAATCACAAACAAATAATATATACTCCAATCGTCGGGCGGCCCGATTGATATATATACATCGGAGGGTTGTCCATTAATAAAACGTATAATTCTCTCATACAAGGCTTGGCGAGTGTGAGAGAGTTAGTGAGGACTCGGGATACGAGTTGGTCGTGTAGACATTAGTAGGATCATGCATTTGCTTGAATGTGTGTTTACTTTGGAACATTGCCTTTGCACTTAGGTGGTGAGTGGCCAGCAGGCGATTCTCCCTCACGAGCTTTGGCTCACCCATCGTCAGGACCCCCTTTTCTGGTACGAGGAGCGAGACGGTTCGATCATGAAGTACATTTTAGAAGAAAGTAGGGATCTGGCTTTGGTGTCTATTTGTATGCATGTGATAGAATGCCTTTCATTTTAATATATATGTTGTATAAAATGGTTATTAACTCTTAAACCATTGGATATAGTTTGGACATATCGTGATGAGTGGTAATATTATGGGCCCCGAGTAGTTTTACTCGTGTTGGGATTATATTGGGTATTTGGAACGGTATATGCAGTGCTGTATTTGGGTAGAACTCTCCATCTGAAAGGAGACTACTGCTGGGTTTTAAAGTGAGCGTCGGAGTAACTTGGAGGCATCCCACTTGTATTCAGCGGGTTGATGGGGTAGTCAACGGATTTGGGAAATGGGCGTAACGAGCAATTATGTTTCTAGAATCTATTTATTAACTGGATTTAAAAAAAAAGTGGATGTACATTTTTTATTATGAATTTAACTAACATGTTTTTTGCTGTTTACATATTCCATCACCCAAAATTACAAGGTTTTTTATAGCGAATCTGAAAAGAAGACGGGGGACTTTAATAAGACAGTATTGTACAAGATCGGTCACATAATGACTATCCTTGCAAAAGAAGTTAGGGATAGGGATTTTATTTTCTCATATGACTTAGCATCAAAACTCGATTCGGAATACATCTTAAAAACTATTATGAAGCATTTCATAGAGCGAAAGGGAAGGGAAAAGGAAGACTCAAACTTGTTGGTTTATGAACATTTTGATACCACCTTTGAAGAATGGTTGGGGAGTCGTGAGTTCGTGAAGGGTAATCCTAACAAGGCTTTTTCTACAAATTCTTCCGATGGGTGAGAAGACTTTCATATTTATGTCGTTTTGAGTTTTAAACATTTAAAAATATTGATTTTTGATATGTATTCAAAATTGTGCAGGGATGTACTTAGAGGCCTCAGTTGCAACTGGCGAGAATGAGGAAGACACTACTCGATTAAGAGGCGCTGGTAGAGCTTTCGGCTATCGGGGTATTTGTCATAAGCAAGGGGAGAGCTAAACTAGCGAACATGAGAGCTGGTGGTGGTGGCGCCCTGCTGCTGTTGGGTGGTAGCCTTACTGGCTGCTTTGCTAGTGGAAGAGTTCTGGTGGTGGAGGTCATACGCTCCTTAGTGGTGGAAATAGTGACAATAATTTTTAAAATCAATGATAGAGGGCATCTTCACTGGAAAGGAGAAACCATATGTTCTTGAACTATTCATGTACTTTTTGGAAGGTAACACCAAATCTAAAAGGTAAGATTATTAATTAAAAATTGGTTAACTCTTAGTTTTTTTAATTAATTTATGTTTTTAGAGGACCACTAATATTTTCTTGTATGCGGGAAAAATATATTATCAAATATTGATAGTCACCCATTTTGGGACCTCGAGTAAATTTGTTGTACTTGGTACATGCTAAAAGCGATGCTAGAAGATATTACCGAATCGTAAGAGAGTCGTGGATGATATAGTCATTCACGCACCCAATTTGGATTCAGATTTGAGCATGCTAACCCTCACCTTGAGAAGAAAGTTAAGCAAAAGGCAGAAATAGGTTGAGATCTCTGATTTCCTAATATTCGACGTAAAATGTGTCGTACATGTGAATGAGGTTAGATTCATTTTCATTTGAATTTAATGGTTTGATTATAAGAGACTGACCAATTGATTTTATTCTAAATTTTTTATAGGATGCAAGAAAAGCATATGATGATGGATCCACAGAAGCATTAAAAATATACACATATGAAGAACTTGCGAAACTTTTGGATGATCTGTGGCCTAGTTTCATGCTCTGACTTCCTCTGATTTCTGTTCACCGTATTAAAGTCCATGTTTTGGGCGATGCGTATTATTTTAACTTATTTATTTTTAAATTTTAATATTGAATTCATTTTAGTTAGAATAATCTAATATGCCTTATATTTCTATGGTTTTTTTGGCAGTTTCCTTTTGTGACAACCAAGATAGAGTGTTTATGTAAAAGAATTAAGAATATATTTTGTAAAAGAATTTAACTAGGGAGCGTAGACTTGTCCAATAGGTCATGCCAGACTAAATCGGCCCAACTTTGCGGGGGCTTAACATGTCAACGTGCAAACGGGTTGGCCCATGCATGTCAAATGATTGGCACTACATGGTCCATAAGCCCGACAGGCCGTGCAAGGGCCGTGCAGACGAGCCGTGCTAGCTCACCAAGAAAAAATTGATTTATGACTTCAAAATAGTTGAGAGATGGGCTGATTGCTTTGTAGCTTACTTATAGGGGCCTTCAGGTGGCTCTCAACCTGTCGATGGAGGTCTCTGTGGATCTTCGATTCAGGAGAGGTGTTCTTGAATCTTGATGCATAGAGTTTTTATGCAAAAGAATTAAGAAGATATTTTGTAAAAGAATTTAACTAGGGAGGGTACACGTAAACCTGTCCAATTAGCCTTGTCAGGCCAGCTCAGCCCAACTTTGCGCGGGCTTAACGGGTCAACGTGCAAACGGGCTAGCCCATGCATGTCAAATGATTGGCATAGCATGGCCCATAAGCCCTACGAGTCGTGCCAACGGGTCGTGTAGGTGGGTTGTGCAAGCAGGCTGGCCCATATTAAATTTTGTTTTGTCATTAAATCAATTTAAAAAAAAAAATTATATTTAGTTTGTAATTGTAGACCTTTCCAACAGGCTAGGCGGCTCATTTTGGCTTGTGGCTCGACGAGAAAAAAGGCAGGCTGGGCCGACATGGCCTAGTACTGTAACAGGCCAGGCCGGCACGGCCCAAAAGGAGCGAGCCTTGTTGGATCGAGGGTGCTAGCCCGCGTGCCATGCGGGCCAGCCCGTCGTGACAGCCCACCATGCAGGCTGGCACAACCCTCTTACTATGTCAATTCTCCTTTTGCATATAAAATTGTCAATAATACCCCTCTCAACAACTATATAACGGCTAGTTTGAAGGATAAAAAAGTCTTTTGTATGTGAAATATCTATAATAGCCCTCCTTACAACTATATAATGGCTAGTTTGAAGGATAAATAAGTAAATCACTCCTTATTACTACTTTTCATGTCTAATACCTATAATATTCATTTCAACTATATAACAGCTACTTTTAAGGTAAGTAAATAAATGACACAAATGATTTTCTATAAATACCTTTACATTTTTTTTATCTTCACATACTTTACAATTCTATCTAATCTCTTTTTCTACAATTCTCTGAGGTAAAATTCTCTACAAGTTCTATAATTGAAAGCTTCATCAAGATATCTACTAAGTGTAAAATTGTTCATCATCACAAGGTTGATGTATTTATATTTAGTTATTAATTTAATTGTTCTTCTGTATCTTCTAAATTTCTTAAATTTTTTTGTAGAATTAAAAATGGATCCTCATTACCTATATGTTGAAAACCTTGACTATGGTATTGATGAATATACCTTTTGAAGATCATCCATCACTGGTGCCCTTCTCGATCATCCCACTACCATATTTAGACTCATAATATTTATACATGGTGCTTAATTGTTCATATACTAAGCCCCCTCTGGTTTAGGTGGTTGGTTCATACATTCAGCTATGAAATTTAAAATGTTTTCTACACCTTCAACTATAACCCTTGGATCCATACAAGTAGTTAAAGAAAAAAGTGGTGGAATATTTTTCTAGTATTTCAAAAAATTTATTTCTATTTTTTCACATATTTCAACAAAAAATGGTTAATCTCTATATTGTTTAAACATAGAACTTATATTGCAAATACACCTACAGTGCCTCTGGTGCTTAGGTACATATCTGACAAAACATAAATTAGTAGAATCATAAAAAACTTTCAAAAACTTAAAAAAAGCAAACCTTTCTCCCAATCATATAAAGTTATTTTAATTTCACCTAGCTTACCATTGACATAATCGCAATAGAGTTGTCATACCTACCTGAAGATTTTAACATTAGATAGGTAGAATTCCAACGATGACGTATATCACGATGAAATTTTCTTTTCTTTAAATCAATCGATTTACACAAGGCATAAAATTCTTGTAATCTACTAGATTGCATAAGAAATTGTAAAGCATATTGAATATTCTCTATTGAGGGACTTATTAATGTTAAACCATCTTGTACTATTAAATTTATTATATGACAAACACATCTCACATGGAATATTTCATTTAGTGGGCCTCCTTTAACTTTTCTTATAAATAAATCTATGTCACTTGTATTGTTTGAAGCATTATCAAAAGTAATACTAAAAATTTTGTTTTGTACGTTAAACTCTCTAAAAATATTTGTCATAGATTCATATATGACATGTCCATCATGCGGATGATATATTATACAAAAACCTAATACTTTCTTTTTTAATTTCCAATTTGAATCTGTATAATGTGATGTCACACATGTGAAAGGATCATTACTTTGATTAGTTCATATATATGAGGTCACTGATATACTTCTATTATGCTCATTAAGTTCTTGGATTATTAATTGTTTAGCGGTTTTGTAATTGTTAATTATATCATTACGCATACTAGTCTTGGGAATTCTTTGAAAGGTTGGTTGGACAAACTTTTGGATGAAATTTACAAATTTAGGATCCTCGGCAAATGTCATTGGTAGGTTCCTACTAGCTACCATACTCGCAAGCCCATTTCTCACAGCTTTTTGATCATATATAAAAGTGGTCAGTTCGAATTAATTGGGACCGTGTAGGATCTAATGCATCATGTTTTTTGGTACATTGTTCGGCATGTTTTTTAAGGTGACCTGTGCCAGCACTAGCTTTGCAACTATATGTATTTTTAGAATATTTACATTTTGCTAGATCTTCTACCTCTCCTCTTATATATTTTTTATTTACTATGCTAAAGCGCTTCCATACTACGGATGTACGTCTTCTAGTCTTAGGCCTTTTGCCTATATGATAGAGTTGGGGATGATCTTCAAAATGATTAAATTCATTATATTCATCAATACTATAGTCAAGGTTTTCAACATATAGGTAATGATGATCCATTTTTAATTCTAGGAAAAAATTTAAGAAATGTAGAAGATAGAGAAGAACAATTAAATTAAAAACTAAATGAAATAACTAAATTATAAATACCTCAACCTTGTGATGATGAACAATCTTACACTTAGTAGATATCTTGATGAAGCTTCAATTATAGAACTTGTAGAGAATTTTAACTCAGAAAATTGTAAAAAGAGAGATTAGATAGAATTGTAAAGAATGTGAAGATAAAAAAATGTAAAGGTATTTTTAGAAAATCATTTGTAAGTCATTTGCTTATTTACCCTTAAAAGTAGTTGTTATATAGTTGTTGAAATGAGTATTATAGGTATTAGACATGGTGTCATAGTAGTGATTTGCTATTATCCTTAAATAACAGTTATACAGTTGGTAGGATGGTTATTATAGACATTTCACATACAAAAGCTTTTATCCTCAAATAACAGATTATCTCAGTGAGAGAGGCTGTGTGACAATTTTATATGAAAAATGGTGACATAATAAAATGCGACCTGCATGGTAGACACGGTGGAGGGCTGGCTGGGCTGGCCATAGCATGCGGGCTAGCACCCTCGGCCCAGCATTGCTCGCTCCCTTTGGGCCGTGCTGGCCTGGCTTCCTACAATACTAGGTCGTGTCGGTCTAGCCCATCTTTTTTGAAGTTGAGCCATTGGCCAAAATGGGCAGCCTGACTTGTTGGACAGGTCTAAGTACACGTGCCTTACATCCTAACTTTATTCCTATTCAAACAAACTTTTACAAGAAAATAACATTGCTTAGTCTAAATGTCTAAATTTTTTAATCCTTTCTTACAAGTTAGGACGAAGTCCATCAAATTTTCTTTTTTCCTCCTATCATATATAATAATTTATTTAGAAAAAAATTACATCTTATTAATAATTCTATTTAAATACTTTAATATGAAAGAATTTGAATAATGACAATAGTAAATTAAAATAAGATGAACATTTATAGATAATTATTAAATTTTAAATATATATATATATAAATAAGGAGAAAAGTTCCCCAGATACAAAGAGCCCAACCATGTGTCAACCTCATTTCTAGCAAGGTAAATGTGGCCTAAAGACTCGAATGAGGCAATGAAAAAAAAACTTGTTTTTTCCTTTGCATTTTCTCTGAAACCAAGGCGAGGAACGAACAAAAGAAAAAGTACAAATTCAAGAAATGCAGAAACCCATTAAAGACATACCTGTTGTGAGGTCTGATGACATAGAAATTTGCTAAAGCAAAGCAAAAGCGCGAGTCGAGCTATAACACTCTTAGAAGGATACTCTATTCCTCCCTTCTTTTCAAATACATTTTTTCTGTTTGGTTTGTGAAAACGGAGAAAGAATTTTCAGATTAGGAGCAAATCAAACAAGATGTAAATTATTAGGGATGGGGACGTGGTAAGAGCCCGAATCAAAAGTATACTTTTGTTTCGGATATAACACTCTTAGAAGCTGACTCGATGGAAGTTGCCAAAAATGGGGTGCCAAATGCCATTTTGCAATCCTGAACAGTGTTTTGGCACCCCTGAATAGTGTTTTTGCTCCAATGGTAGGTGCCAAAATGGGGTGTCATTTTAATAATTAAATGTTTTTTTATTAAAAAATATAATTAAACTTAACGGTTATATTTTAACGAGTATATTTTTCATAACGATCGTAATTTAACGGATATATTTGTATAGTAACAATTTCAAATTTCAAATTTCAAATTTTGTACGCCGAAATTCAAATGTCAAATTTCAACCGTTGAAATTCAAAATTGAAAATTTAACCGCCAAAATAAAATTTTAAAATTATAGTCGATACATAAATATGATAACCAATTCTCATGTTTTTCATCCATCTATCTTACATTCTTTTTCAGTTTTCCAATATCTCCTTTCTCTTTGAATCCTTTCATATTTTCGTTCATCAAGTGATATGAATCGTTTTCCTAATATTTTAGGAGAGATCCTCAATATTGAAGAAGAAGATAATGATGGTTTGGATGTGTTGTATCTTATGACTAGAGAGGTCAGAAGGTTTAGTCAAGGACGGATAAGAAGGCATCGTGGTTTCGTTCCAGACCACAGAATGGTTAATCGTGATAGAGTTGAAGGTCACGAAAGACTCTATCGTGACTATTTTGCTACCCCTTGTGTATATGAAAGTTTTTTTCGAAGGAGGTTCCGAATGAGTCGTCCTCTTTTTCTTCGAATTGTAAATGGGGTTGAACAATATGATCCATACTTCATCCAAAGAACAGATGCTGTTGGAGTTCTCGGTTTGTCATCCCTTCAAAAGATAACAGCTGCTTATAGAATTCTTGCCTACAGAACACCGGCTGATTCTGTGGATGAATACATCAGAATTGGAAAACTTTCTTAAGAGAGTTTGAAAGGTTTGTAGAAAGCTGTTGTACGTATTTGGTGACCGTACGAGGTCACCAAACAATACTCCCGATATTAACTCGATTGCTACAAGCGGAGACAACGTGGCTCTGGCATGTTAGAGAGTATTGATTGCATGCATTGGAAGTGGAAAAATTGTCCTACCGCGTGGCAAGGTATGTATACTGGTCATTGTCATGAACCAACAATCATTTTAGAAGTTGTGGCATCTCAAGATCTTTGGATATGGCATGCATTCTTTGGTCTAATGGCATAAATGTTCTAGATAGGTCTCATGTTTTTACATTATTAGCAAATGGTCATCTCCTCGATCAACTATAATTAATGGTCATGAGTATAGAATGGGATATTATCTAGCTGATGGTATTTATCCAAACTGGTCGACATTTGTAAAAACAATTCCATGTCCACAAGGTTTGAAGAAAAAACATTTTGCTAAAGCACAAGAGTCGGCAAGAAAAGATGTAGAGCGGGCATTTTGGGTACTTCAAGCCCGTTTTGCAATTGTGTGTGGACCAACACGTTTTGGGATGAAGAAACACTTGCAGATATTATGAAAGTGTGCATAATAATGCATAATATGGTCATTGAGGACGAAGGAGATATTGGTAACAATGACTTTGATGGAAGTGATGCAAATCCTCCTGTAGAATCACATGCGTATACACCATAATTAGAAGACTTCATGCAAACTCATTATTAGACCCGGGGGCGGTGTTACTCATTCTCAGTGCGGTCGGATCTTGCTGTCCCGAGCATTTGTGCGACATGGCGACTAATAACCTCTATCAATTTCAAGTTGAAGTTGTATTTTCAATTCCAATTTCTATTTCATGTTGTATTTTAATTCCAAATTTCAATTTCACGTTGTATTTTAATTCCCAATTTCAATTTCATGTTGTATTTTAATTTCAATTCCAATTTCATGTTGTATTTTCAATTTCAATTTCAATTTCAAGTTATATTTTCAATTCCAATTGCAACATAATAAATATTGACTACAAATTAAAAAATAATAACAACATAATAGATAACAACTAAAAATTAAAATCCCGCTTTTTCATAACCTCTATCTTGAGGTTATTCGATATATTTGTTGCGAAAGTGGGTCCATGCCAGTGGTATCAGTTTCCATGATTTTCATCTCATTTTGCATTTGAATTTCTTGCACCTGTCTTTCTTCAATTTCTAACTGTTTACGATGTTGCTCTAATGCTATCTCCTGTTGAGCATAAATTTTGTCTTGTCGCTGACTTTTGTCGTTCACTTCCATTCTTTCATTCCAGTGGTGATGATCTAGTGATCTTTCAACAGCGGTTTGCTTCTCTTTGTTTTTAAGTTGTTTCTTCGAAACCTTTCTGCCCAATGGCCTATCTAGGTTGGGAGTGGACGAGAGTTCAGTGTCATCCCCTAAATATGGAGTTGAATAGCAGGATTCAACATGAGTTGATTCAGCAGGACTACCAGTTGAATGAGTTTTTGCTCTCTTATTGCTGGTCAGATTACTAGTCCATTTCCGCTCCATTTTCAATATATTCCAACAATGCTCGTATTGAAATGGTTTTCCAATAATCTTAGCAAACATTTCTTTTGCTTCATCAACTTGACAAACATATGAAATTATTCAGTTAATAGTTCGAATATCAAATCCCATACTGAGTGTCTAAATTAAGTTTATATCTTACATTATTTTGCTCGATTGTGTCCACTTTGTCACAGTATTTCAATTTGACTATAAAAATCGACAAATTTGCTGCATTTGCATTTATATCAGTCAGACTTTTAATGAAGATTGAGAGCGCTCTTCTTGATTGCCTGTGAAGTTACAAGTATTGCGGGTGCTGCGAGAATGCACCACCTTGTTCATTCCCAGTAATTGCATCTTTGCTCGTATTAAGCCAGACACAATTAATTTATCTTCTTCTACAGAGAAGTTCTTTGTCCTTTGCGATTTTCTCAATCTTGGAACGACTTCATTTTGTACTGGCGCCAATACTGTGGGATTACTCTGAATAGTATCATTATATAAATCGGTGTCGTTCATAAGCAAATCAATTAAAGAACCGTCATATTGCAAATCCATCTACAAAAATAAAAATAAAAATTATAATCAATTTAAAAAATGAGCAATTTATAAAGTATACAAATAAATCTATCAATTATAAAATTTATAATCAATTTAAAGAATGATCAATTTATCAATTAAAAAATTATCAAATTATCAATTTAAATTTAAAAAATCAATTTGTAATCCTAAAAGATTGAGCAATTTATCAATTAAAATTATAATCAATTAAAGGAATGAGCAATTTATAAAGTATACAAATCAATCTACCCGATTATAAAATTTAAATCAATTTAAGAATGAGCAATTTATTAATTAAAATTATCAATTTATCAATGTAGATTTAAAAAATCAATTTGTCAATTTAAAAAAAAAAGCAATTTATCAATTTAAAAAATTATAATCAATTTAAAAAATTATAATCAATTTAAAAAATAAGAAATTTATAAAATATACAAATCAATTTATCAATTATAAAACTTATTTCTAATGAATGTAAACAATTAATAATATATCAATTTTTTAAAGAGGCAACTCTCATACCGTCTCTTCCTCCCCTTTTCTTCCCTCTTCCCTTCTTTCTTCCCTCTTCCCTCCAAACTGGCTAGAGGTTAGTTCACTGTAGTGGACCTCTTCCCTTCTTTCTTCCTCTTCTCCCAGAACGGCTGCGAGGGTTTGGTTCTGCGGCGTGTGTGGACCGGTTGATTCGAGGAAGTGGGATTAGCTAGGGTTTTTCACGAAGCACCCGAGCAAGGATTTTATTTTCCTTCATTTTTTCCTTTCATTCTGTGGTATAGGGTTTGAAATGGAATATAGCCGTTGAAGCCGTTGTCGAAAGCGGTGAGCCATCAACGGCCTTTGCATCCCTCACTTCTCTCCAAGGTGCCAAATATGGCACCACAAACTCGGATGGCGTGCACCTCAGTGCAATCTCCCGGATTGGAGCCGAGTTTTATGGTTGGATGCCATTTTAGCGATTATGCGAGATGACACACATTAGCAACTCCCTTGGAGTTGCTCTTGATTACAATATCTTTTGTCAGGGGTCAAGGGCTTGCGGCGAAAAACAAAAATGACGATGGGTTTGGTGGATGGGAGGAAGAAGAAGCGATATTAGATGAGGCGACGGAGAACAAAGCGGGTTATTTTCAACCTGCGCTCGGTGTAGATGCCGGTCAAAAATGGTTTTGTATTGTAGTTTCCTAAAGGTTAGAGCTTTCTCGGCGGGTGGCGTGCGCTCAAAAACTCTCCCGTTTAGATGGGTGGGTGGTGCCCTCTTTGCTAGACATGTCTCACTATGAAAGGTGCTTACCACGGTCGAGAAAATGAGGCCAAATCCTTTGCTGAGGTGCTTAAGGCAGGGGGCCAAGCCCTAGTGTGGGTCCTGTTCTGGAGTTAGGCCCATAGTGGGTAGCCCAAGGAGGGAGCTCGGGTCCTGTCTTGGTCCTTGGCCAAGTGGTGTTTGGGCCCAAGACTAGTCAGCCCAGTGGAGCCTTTTAAGCCTTTTTTTCCATAGGCATTTTAATTTTTAATAGCCCACGTGTGGAGGAGGGAGGTGGAACTAAAGCCACAACCCCAACCTTAAAAAAACCGCCGTGGGGTTCTTCTGCTAGGGAGCAAAGGAGGTGTCTTCGATTGTTGTCGAAGAAGAGTCGGACTCGTTTTGTAACTTGTAAGGAGAGGGAGATTGTTTTAGGCGCGAAAGGAAAATATGCTCTTGTAGTTTCTAACGATGCAACAATGGTTTGCCCCCACGTACGAAAATTCTCCTCCGTCTTCTTCTTCTCCTTCTTCCTCTGTGGGAAGTCGGGACCCTCTTCTTTCTCGCTCTGTTTTTGGCCGAGTCATCAGCCAGGAAATTTATTAGACCGGGGGGTTCTTCGAGACAATTGGCGGTGATTAATGCGGATGGTAAAGAGTGGGGGTTTAACTTTGAGAATCCCTTGTCGGAGGCTACGGAAAATGGGGTGTGATGAGGAAGGGACCGATGAATGAAGTTTTTCATGCTGATATAGTAAGGGGATATGATAGTTGGGAAGAAAGTTGCTTGGTCAGGTTCAGTGAGTGTACAGGTTTCTCGTGATTTGGTCATGAGGAGATCTTAGATATGATGCGAAAGTTGAATGATAGCAAGGTCGATTGAGGAACAAGGGCAAATGGTTTCCTCTAGGTGCGGAGAATTGAAGAAGCTGGAGTGTACTATTAATTTGAATGGGTAGAGCGTGGAAAAGGATGAAGGATTTCTTTGCTGAAACTCCAATGGAGTTGAGGATTCTATCTTGGAACGTCAGGGGTGCAAATGATAGGAATAAGAGGAAGGTTATAAAAGCCCTTATCAAATCCCAGAGGGCGGGCTTGGTTTGTCGTCAGGAGACAAAAATTCAAAGTATTAGTATGGAGATTGTTCATAGTCTTGGTATAATAAGAAAGGGTTATAGAATTGGTTGGAATGGAGGTTGGGATCTTTTCTATCTCTTGTGGTTTCAGAAACTGTGCTGATGGGTTTCCATGGATGTTCTTTGGCGTGTATGGCCCTGTAGTGAATGAAAAAAGAGAATACTTCTAGGAGGAATTGGGTTCTAAAAACAGGTTTTGGATTGGTCCTTGGTGTGTAGGGGGTGATTTTAATATGATCCGTTACCCTATAGAGTGCAGGGGGTGTTTGCTTCCATGTGAAGGTTTTCTGAAGTCATTGAAGATCAGGGTCTGAGAGACATTCCTTTACAAGGTGGTCCTTTTACTTAAAGGGGAAGAAGATATAATGGTTCTATGTCCAGAATCTATGTCCAGAATCGTCCGCTTCTTGGTCTCATATGATTGGGAAAGTTTTTATAGTTGCGTTGTTCAGTCTGTTGGTTTTATGTGTATTAAAGCAAATATAAGTCTAAGAATTACAATTTAAATTCTTGCCGTTGATTAAGACCTAAAGGGGTCACACACAAAAGAATAATTCTTGAGTTTAAAACAAAAATAATGTTATTTGATAATTATAATATTTATGAATTAATTATCATAAATATTATAAATAAATATTAAAATTAATTATGAATTAATTTCTAATATTTATGGAAATCGATTATAAATTAATTCTCAATTAATTTCTCATATTTATGATAATTAATTATGGATTAATTCTCTATTTATAAATTAAATAATCCTATTTATGAGGATTATTTATATTATAAAAATCGATCTATAAATAGATCGTAAAACTTGAAGTTATGATCATGAGATGGTGTTGAGGAGTTAACATATCAGCTTGAGTTAAAATTCCTGTGAGGATCCCGAGAGTTATTCGTGTGGATACCTTGGAGGCCGGACGTGTGTGCGGCTAGTGATCGGCTTTGCGATTCAGAATCGAAGCTGCGTTGTTTCTCGAAGAACGGTATGTATGTACATATTTATTTAAATTACTTTTCCGTTGCGTATAGGAATGTTTGATTCCTTACAGTGGTATCAGAGCTCTGGTTATTCTGTACATACGTAGATATAGCATGCATCATATGTGATATGATTTAAAATTTAAATTTTTTTAATTCTTTTAATGTGATTATTTGAATAAAATATTATTCTTTAGTAATTATTTGAATAATATATTTATTTATAACTTTATTCGGTTACATATTGTATGTTAATTGTTTAAAAGTTATTAATATTCCAATTTATCCCTCAATCAAATATTAATCATTTATTGTCTTCCATTATTATAGTTTAAATAAATTTTATTGAATAATTTGTTGAGTTAACTCAAGATTGTTCTACTAAAAATTTAATTTTTACTATGATATTAGATCTCGGAATAATGGGTTTGGTTTACCAAAAATACATGGCTTGTTGAGCTAATTCAAGGTCAAGTGTTTTTGAGACGAGATTAGGAGACATATGTGATATGTGTATCAAAAGTTGATAACCTAATTATCTAGGAATTACAAAAGTTGTAATTAGCAATTGTTGTTTACTTGTGAGATTATTTTAATTTGTTGAGTTAACCAAGATTAAAATAATTAAAATAGATCTATCCCACTAAAATTTTATAAAAATATTAAATCAATTTAAGGGATATTGATTTAGATAAATTAGTGGGAGCAAACAAAAATATTTTTGATTTTGTATATTGCATAAATACTTACTCTATCTTTAGCACTACATTGTAGAAATGAACAATAACATGAATTTGTGTAATATTACATTTGACAATAAGCTCACTTTGGCTCAATTTTATGGACTAGGTCCAAAATCTAAAATTATTCTTAGACAGAGAATTTTGTTATATGTTCTTGAAAACCTAATTCCTTCATAGCCTGCTCCAGGATGATGATGCTTGATCAGGATCTCGTCTCGAAACATTGGATGATTACGAAAGTATGCATTTGTCGATGTTGGCATCCATGAGTCCTGATTTGAAGTATAAATCAGAGGTCTTTGAAAAGTTCAAGGAATATAAAAATGAAGTTGAAAACCAACTTGGAAAAAGTATTAAAGTCCTTCGATCAGATCGAGGTGGTGAATACTTGAGCTAAGAATTTCAAGATTATCTGAAAGAAAATGGAATTCTCACGTGGACTTTTTTTCCACCTTATACGCCACAATTAAATAAAGTATACGAAAAGAAAAACTGAACTCTAATAGATATAGTTCGTTCTGTGATGAGCCATGCAAATCTTCTAAATCATTTGGGGATATGCCACAAATCTTGCCTCATATCTATTAAACCATGCTCCTTACGAAATTTGTAGATTCTACTCCATATGAGATATAGTATAAGAAACAGTAAACATTTAAAGGTTTGGGGATGTCTTGCTTTTGTAAAGGGTAGAGTCGAGACAAGCTTGATTACAATCGGATAAATGCTACTTTGTGGGGTATCGAAAGAGAGTTTTGGATGCTATTTTATAATCCCAATGAACAAAAGTGTTTGTTTCAAGACATGCTACATTTCTAGAAAGAAATTTATTCTAGAAATGGCTAGTGAAGATCGAATAGAACTTGATGAAGTTCGTGAACCACAAAGCCGAAAAAAGGAGGTGGAGCAAGAGTTGATACCTCATGATGATGCAGTTGAGTTAACAACTCAAGATACACAAGGTGATCATAGGTCTAGTAGGATACGTCGTCCTCCTCAGAGGTATGATGACGTGTTTATCATTAATAATGATGAACCTACTACCTATAATGAAGTCTTGTATTAGATAAGGACTCGAAAATGAAGCTGAGCCATGAACTCGAAATGGATTCCATATCACGAAAATCAGGTTTTGGACCCTTAGATTGATCCACCTATAGGGACAAAACCTATAGGATACAAATGGGTCTTCAAAAGAAAAGCAGGACATGGATGGTAAAGTGTCTACCTATAAAGCACGTGGTTGCGAAAGGTTCACGAAATATGGTATTGTATGATGAAACATTTTCACCAGTGTGATGTTCAAAAATCATTAGGATAATGCTACAACTGCATACTATGACTGAAATACGGCAAATGGATGTTAAGACTATTTTCTTAATGGACATTTACAAGAAGAGGAATCTTATGATACAACACGAGGTTTTGTCTCGAAAGACCCTAATAAAGTATGGCTATAGAAGTCCATTTATGGGCTAAAACGAAACATCGAAGTTGAGATCATTCGTTTGATGAAATAATAATCAAAATGTGGTTTCATCAAAACGAGATGAGCCTTGTGTGTATACAAAAAGAGTCATTAGGAGTATTGTGGTTTCTCATTTTATATGTGGATGACATATTATTAATAGGAAATGACGCCGCCTCTCTTCAATCCCGGTTAAAGAGTGGTTATCGAACTTTTCAATGAAAGATTTAGGAGAAAGCGACATATTTTGGGAGTTAAGATCTATCGTGATAGATCGAGATAAGTTCTGCTAGGTCTGTCACAATCGACATATATTGATAAAATGCTAAAAAAGTTTAGCATGGATCAATCAAAGAAAGGTTATCTTCCCATGTCACATGGGATCTACCTTTCTAAGGACATGTGCCCAAAGACGGATGTCGAGGTACATAACATGCAAAATGTCCCTTATACTTTAGCTGTAGGGTCAATTATGTATGTTATGATGTGTACAAGGCCAGATGTCTCCTATGCTCTAAGTGTTACAAGCAAATTTCAGATGTCTGAAAGTGAGAGTCTGAAACGGAGTCAAAAATATTCTTAAGTACTTCAAGTAGGATTTATTTTTATTTATGGAGGAGCTGAGCTACAGAGTGCGTGGATTCTTGATGCTAGCTTTCAATCGGTAGATGATTGCAAGTCTCAGTCTGGTTACATATTCACCTTAAATGGTGGTGCTATCAGTTGGAAGAGTTCCAAACAGGGATGAAGTAAAGATAGAGAAGGTTCATACAGAGGAGAGTATAGTTGATCCATTGACTAAACCTTTGTCTCAGAAAAAACATGATAGTCATGTATTTTCATATGATTTGAAGAATAAACATAATTGGAAGTAGTCATATGGATGAAAGCTTATATATTTATTTAATAATTGTCATTTTGATTTTATCGAAATAAATAATATGCAGTTTATGTTTATATAATATATATTGGTGATAGTCTTAGAATGATATATTTATTTATTCTTAAATATTCTTTGTCGTAGTATTAACAATAAAAGGACATTATTGTGCGGATAGATTAGCACATATGATGATATGTGAGTAATGTGTTGGAGAACATATTTCTTGGAATGACCACGAGAGATATTTTCATAAGGTTAACTATTTGAGTGTCAATGGTATAATCTACATATATGATAGTATTATGTTAGTCCTTGAACTTGAGATCATAAGAGTATCTTTCGTGTTGGAAATTATGCTTTGACTCAATTAGTTCATACTTGTTATACTATGTATGAATAATGAAAGTTGGGTATAATGAAAAACATGAATTGATAGTTTATGATCAATATAGGATTCATCACTCCTAATAGTGGGAGAGTATATCTCAAAGGTAACCACTTGTTGAAATGTCAACTCAGAATGTTTACAAACAAATACGTAGATTTAGAAAAGTTCTAAATTTATTTAAGGAGTTGATTTTCGGAAACAAAAATGGTAAAAATTAGTACAGTCAGAGTTGACACTTACACCTTACTCGTGTACTAATAAGAGATATGGGATGGTGAAAGGATAATAATTATCTGAGTCCTAGTTCATGTACCTGAGTGAAGTCGATCACATGTAAGGGCTACCCCTGGCCCCTCCGGCGAGAGGTGGTCCACTCCTGAGGCTATCCCACAGCTCACACGGGGTTCTTTGCAGCCTCCGTGGGCTCGAGACACAGGACCATGAGCTTAGATGCCCATTCGGTGGTTCCAGCTCAAGCGGGCTACTAGCCGAGTTGGTGAGTGGGGACACCTCAGTGTATCTAAATCATGGTCGGAGTTGAGCAGAGAAAAACCTGGGGCTCAACTGTGGTTCCCACCAGGCCCAGGCTACTGGCTCAGGTTGGTGGTGAAGTCTCCGTTTAATGCTCCCTTTGGTCTTGAGTTCGAGCTCTCACGGAGCGAAGAAAGAGACGAGGACATGCCTATAACTTTGTGGTGGGACCACCCTGCGTCGGAGTGGGCGGGGTGGGCCCTTACAAGGCGCCTTTTTTGTGGGGCCCACACTGGCCCCTTCAGCAGTGATCACTCCTGGCTCCACAGCTCGCGGGGGTTTCTTTCGCCTCCGTGGGCTCGAACACAGGACCATGGGCTTAGGTACCCGTCGGGGTAGTTCCACTACCAGCGGGCTAGTAGCCCGGGTTGGTGAGTGGGAACACCTCGAATGGTACCAAACTCCCAGTGACAATAGCCTGTAACAGGGAATAACTGTGAAGTGGGACCACCCTCGATCGGAGTGGGCGGGGGTGGGGCCCTTACAAAAGGCGCCTTTTTTGTAAGGGCCCCATAACTACCCGGCAAAATGATCCGCTCCTGGCTATCCACAGCTCACGGGGTTTCTTTGGCCTCAGTCAGGCTCGAGACACAGACCGTGAGCTTAGATGCCCATTCGGGGTAGTTCCTTACCAGGCGGGCTGGCCCGGGTTGGTGAGTGTCGTCTTTAAGGCTCCTGAGAGTCCACGCGGCAAAGCTACTATTAATAGAGAGACTGTACTGGTGGACCACCTAGGCCTCGGTCGGGTGGGCCTCGGGGGTGAGGACTGTGATATAAGGCGCCTTTTTGTAAGGGCCCCACCCCCCGGCCCACTCACGACGAGGGGTGGTCCACTCCACAGGCTATCTACAGCTCACGGGAGTTTTCTTCGCCTCAAAATTAAGGCTCCAGAGACCTGGGACCATGACTGAGTACCTTGAGGTGGTTCCCACTTGCAGTGGGGTGTGGCTCAGTTGGTGAGTGGGAACACCTCGAGTGAACATCTAGCTCATGGTTCCCAGTTGAGCCATGAAGACGGCTCCCCCGAGCTCAGAGATAGCACTGTGAGTCAGGACCACCCCTCGTCGAGGTGCTTGAGAGTGAGCCCCTTAAGATACTTTGACTTTCACAACATTTGAGTGGTCATGGTGCCACATTTGAAAGAGATTGATCAGCCTGTAAAATATAGTCTGATTGTTGTTTAAAATTAATGATAAATTAAGTTATTTAATTTATCTAATCTTCGAATTTCTCACGACTAAATTGACTTTAGTCCAAGTGGAAGTTGTTGGTTTATGTGTGTCATGATATAAGTCTCAAATTTATGAGTTATGTGTTACCAGGATAGGAACTAAGGGTCACACAAAAGAATAATTCTTGGGTTAAAACAAAAGTAATTATTTGATAGTTATAATGTTATGATAATTAATTATGGAACTAATTTATCATAAATATTAGAAATAAATATTAAAATTAATTATGAATTAATTTCTAATATTTATGGAAATCTGATATAATTAAAATTATAGTTAATTTTCTATATATTGCTGATAATTAAATTATGAATTAATTCTCTATTATAAAT
Source organism: Tetrastigma voinierianum (assembly GCA_016808115.1). NCBI lineage: Eukaryota > Viridiplantae > Streptophyta > Magnoliopsida > Vitales > Vitaceae > Tetrastigma > Tetrastigma voinierianum. Next base: position 143,108 of record JAEQBH010000989.1, on the reverse strand, counting down.
TAAATAATCCTATTTATGAGGATTATTTATAGTATAAAATCGATCTATAAATAGATATTAAACTTGAGTTATAGTCATGAATGATTAGAACCGCCTATATTAAACTGATTCAAATTCATGAGGATCTAGAAGTTATTGTGGATACCTTGGAGGGTCGGACGTGTGTGCGGTAGTGGTCGAACTTTGCGATTCGAGTCGAAGTGCGTTGTTTCTCGAAGAGCGTATGTAATATCTGATTTATTTAAGTTCTTTAGTTGCGTATAGGAATGTTTGATTCCTTGGTCTCTCTACTGAATGATCTGAGATCAACGTCCTCATGCAGCAGGCGGGAAGAATTGGGAGGGGGCCTACTCATTTTAAGTTTTGAAATATGTGGTTGAGAGGTCGAGGGTTTGAGAGAAAATTGAAAGCTTGGTGGCAAGGTCTATGTTTGAGCCAGCTAATTGATTTTGTCTCAAGCTGGCCCAAGGCCAAAAGCCATGAAGAACATGGTCACCAGACCAGAGGCGACATTCGATCGGGTTGAGTGAAAAAGTGAGGCTATGTGAAATTTATGTCATTGGGATGATAAGGAAGAAGATTGGTTGTTTGAGCTTTAGAGGAGGCCCGGATAGAGAAGGTGGCGAAGGAGGATTAATACAAATTTTTCCGCAAAATGGTGATTCATAGGAGGAGGAAATTTTATCAAGAAAAATCAGAGTTAATGGGATATGGTTAGATGAGGAGGAAGCCATGGGAAGGAAATTTCCTGTTGCTTTCCAGCAACCTTTACGATCCGAGGAGGTTGTCGTGAGCCTTTCAGGTTTAAGTTTTACAGTTATTGGGAGTGCTGCAGCTACTAAGCTTGAGATCCTTTCTCTATTGAGGAGGATTTTGTAGCTCTATCTGAGCTAAATGAGGATAAAGCGTCAAGCTTGAATGGTTTTTCCATTGTGTTTTGGCACTTTTGCTGGGATTTTGTGTGGGAGGAAGTTATGGGCTATTTTAGAGAATTTTATGAGTAGAATAAAGTTGTAAGAAGCCTATATTCCACTTTTTTGGTGCTGATTCATTCCTAAATATGAGAATACAATGGGTCTAAAAGACTTTAGGCCTATCGGGGAGTCTATACATAATTCTTGCGAAGGTGCTAAAAAGGGTGGTAGGGCAGGTGAGTGGCCCAAAATGCTTTTGGTGAGGGAAGACAAATCTTGGATGAAGCTTTGATCGCCAATGAGACCATTGACACCTTATGCAAGCTTGACATTGAGAAGGCTTATGATCATTTGAACCGAGACTTTTTACTTCAAGTGTTGGGTAAAATGGGTTTTGGTACAAGCTCCATGAGTCGATTCACCATACAATGTATATGGTAGCAATTGTCCTATGCATGGTAGTCTTGATAGTTTTAATATTTATGTAAATAAAACTTACATTGTTTTCAATCTAAAACTTAAATAATTCAAATAGAAAGATATAAACTTATCAAGAAATAAAATGAAATATTTTTTACATTACGTACTAATTTATTTTTAACTAAATAACAAAATATTTAATATGGTCCACAAATAATAAAATTTTAAAAATCAAATATTCAATAAAATATTTTATTTGATTTATTTCAAATCAAACACAATATATTTAACATTTCTAATGTATAGTCAAATTCAATGTTATTATTGTAGATAATAAGGAAAATAATAGAAGCATAGGGGATTTAATTTGATTTTTATGTATTAGTATTATTAAATGTTTATGTATTATTTATTTTTATTAGATAAATGATAACTTTTGTAAAATTACTGTTTTAAAGCATTTTTTAAGATTTTGACTTGTTTTTGCTTGCAACCCGAAATTGCTAGGTTAGACTAATTAAAAACTAGTTCGAATGGAAATGAGCTAGATTAGCTCAACTCATGTTAGTCCGCAGTTCAGATGGATTGGCCCCAAAATGGTCAAATTGACCCGTTTTCCAACTCTAACCCATGATTATATTACTTTTAAGTTTTAACATAATATTTCAAAAAAAAAAAAAAGTTTGACTATAATAAAAAGTAATTCCAAAAATTTAATCAAATAAAATATAAAATATTTTTACAAAGAAAAACAAATTTGTTATGTCCGCCAAATGAAATATTGAAAAAAGAAGAATAAATATAAGCCATGTTTGGGTAAAGATCTTAATTAAGCGCTAATTTTATAACAGTATATTACATGAGAATGTATGTCCTAAGTGCTTTATTCAATAAGCTATTTGTGTTGGGTTGCATATTTTAAAAAACGTTTATGCATTATTTTAAGGTGTTTGAATGCATTATTACACAAGCATATGGAAGCGAAGTTGTGAAATACCGTATAAGCACCTCAAAATTGAGTGTTTGAAGAAATAAACATTGAAGTGTTTGAATAAATAAGCATTTGTCATAATTTTTAAAAAATTAAAAAAAACTAATAACTAAATAACTAAAAATTAATATTATATATATATATATATATATATATATATATATATATATATATATATATATATATATATATATATATATATATATATATATATCTGGCAAGTGATAAAAACATTAAAAAATAAAGTAAAGATATGCGTATATTGAAAATATTTATCATTCAAACATAATCTCTAGTATAAAAAATAGCTAATGAATTTTTTTCTCCTCTTCACTTTTGTTTCATATGCATCAAAAAGATTATAAAAACTAAAATATTTTATCCTTTTTTTTTCATTAAAATCTTTGGGAATTGGAACGTGATGTATCATAATAGTAGGAGTCAAACACTTTCTAGGCCTCATGGTTACCAAGCAAGTCACTTACCCTTTGAACTACCACATCGTAGCCTAAGAACATGCCTCACAGTATATTTTAAACAAATGCTGGCCGAACTCATAGTTATTTAAAATGTATTGAGGTTCATAAGCAACTTAGGTCCTTGAGGCGTAAGACACACTTGGCGATTACACAAGTGATCTTGTTTATCTAATATAAATAAAAATTATATGTTTCACCTAAATATTATCTATAGTTTTTATCTAATAATAAAATACAATAAAGTAAAGCACATAAAAATGGCTAGTACTTCTATCATCACAAACATTTAGCAATACAGCAAAACATCATTAGTGCTTCCCATCATGACAAAATTTAAATTCAAAAACAAAATAAACACTCATGGATTTGTATCAAATTCTAAATCAAGAAAATCATCATCAATATCGTTCTTCCCATCATCAATAAATTTTTTTTTATATTTATTTATTATATGTTAGAATTGTTTTCCTATTTTATACATAAATTTTTTCAAAAATTTTACCTATTTTACATAATTTTTTGGAATTTGTTTTCTATTTTCAGATTTTTTTCTTATTTTTACATAATTTTTTTTTTTTTAAAAGCTAATTTTTACATAATTTTTCGGAAATTTTTTATTTAAATTTTTCCTTATTTTTACATCATTTTTTTAAAGATTTTACCTTTTTTTATCATTTTTCGGAATTTGTTTTTCTATTTTCATTATTTTATAAAATATTTTTCCTAATTTTTTACATAATTTTTTCAAAAAATTTACCTTTTTTTTCAAAATTTCCTTACAAAATTTTAAAAATTTTTTCTATTTTTTACATAATTTATCATAAGGATAATTTTATCATTAAGATGATCGATTTTAGACTTCCGTATAAGCCTTTTTTGATAAGCTTCTACATGAATCTTATTGAAATAAGCTAAAATGGGTTTATAAGGCGTCATAAGTTATTTTTGATAAGCTTTTCAATGAAGCTTATTAAAATAAGCTAAAATGGGCTTATAGATGGTCATAATTTATTTTTATAAACTCTTCTAAACACCTTTAATTTTACTCGAAATTATATGATAATATAAGCTCAAATAAGCTATAAATAAGATTTATGAAATATACCCATAGTCTAAAAAGAATTTTTTTGTAAAAAAATTATATCTAATCTTGTTTAACTTACAAAATTAATTCCAAAATAATCTTCAAAAATTAATTAAATCCGAAGATGGGTCTAAGCGCGAATTGCAGCTTGCTCGGTTTGGTAGATGTTCTCCACCCATTCATATTGGGACAGGTTAGAGCAGGTCCAGCCCAAAATAGAAAGGTTGAATCCACTCAAGTATTGAAGGTGAGTATATAAAGAGCCTAGTCCAGAATTTTAGGATATAACTTTGGCTGGTTTCAAGAAAATTAAAAATCCTCTTAATTTTACTTGTCTTGGATTCTGATTTGTATAGAAAGCGTTTTACATTTTCTTGGCAGCGAGATAATCTTTTCATTTTTATATTTTTTTCTTTGGGTGAAAATGTTTTCGATTGAGTTGTTTTAATAGTAGAATAAGTAGAATGTTTGCAATAATATGATTATGGCAAGTTTTTTAGAAAGCCACAGAAAAGACAAGAAGAAGGAGGATTTTCATTGGGTCTGTGAAGAGAGGTGGATATTCATATCACTTTCGTAGACCCATATATATATCACCATGTTTCTTCCATTTTTGCTTGTTTGAATTAAAGAGTTGAAAAAAAAGAGATCTTAAGAATTAAAGAACTCTTGCGAAGTGTGAAATATATATCATTATATAACCTTTTAGAAAGTAGCCGAAAGGGTGAGAGAGGGTAAGAGATCCAGACCCCCTTTGGAAAGAATGTTTCTTCGTTTTTCTTTGAATTAATTCTCTAATTCTTTTTTATTCCTTCTTTTTTGCGTTTTGATTCCCTCATTTCGTTTTTCTTTGATTATAATCCTTGATTATCATGCGTTGGAAGATGCCTTGTTTGATTTATGAGAAAAATGTAGGAAAATAAAAAGAAAATTAAAATTAAACCTAACAATAAAAACCGATTTTTTCTTACCATTAATATTTCTGATTCCAAAATATGGAACTCATTTATCCTTTAATTTGTCTTAAATTTATTATTTTTATAATTTCCACTGATATTGCAATTCAACATTCAACTAGTAGTTTATAAATTAATTTTTCTTTAAATTATATTTACCCCTTCTTGAATGAGGTTTCCCAGTTTTCGTATTTCTTTAATTTCTGCCATTCTCTTTTCTTTTTTTTTTCTAAGTTTTGATTTTTGATTTTCTTTTTACCTTTTATTGTATTTTGAGTTTTGATGTTTTCTTTAAGGAAGTTGAGGTGGAAAAGAAAAGAAAGAAAATAAAGATGTGAGATGGTGTTGGGGTTTTCCTATAATTACGGCTTATTTAAAAAATAATATCTAAAAAATATTTCCAATTCTACACAGTTTTAATTATATCTAAAATATTATTTTTCCTTTTCCTTTTAGTTTATGAACTCTTAAGTTTTTCCCCAAGAAAAAAAATTCAGCATCAATTTAGGCATAGGAAATAAAATATAGGATTAATAAGAATGACAAGTTGCCTGCCTTAGTTCTTAAAGCCCTGTTTGGTTTTTTTAAATTGTTCTAAAAAAGTTTTAAAAACGCAAAACATTATTTTGATGTTCTCTAAAAATATAAGATTTTGGTGTTCTTTTTGTTTTTCAGAATATAAAAATAAAGAGAATCAAACAGATTTTCAGAGTTTTTCTGAACTAAAAATAGTTTTCAAAAAGAACCTAACAACTCCTAAATTTTCAATATTAATCTTTCTTTTCTGATTTATGTGGATAGTAAGACAATCAAGCATTAGCTACTGTACAAGCTAGACAGTGGATTCCAAGGGGGCCATCGTCCAATTCCACCATCCCCTGTGTATATGGTAACAATTATTGTCCCTATGCAAGACTAATCTTCATAGTTTTAATATTTATGTAAAATAAAACTTACATTGTTTTCATTCTAAGAATTAAATAATTCAAATAGAAAGATATAAACTTATCCAAAAATAAAATAGAAAATATTTTTACCGATGCATCAATGTATGTTATAAGTACTTTATACAATAAACTATTTGTATTTGGATGCATATTTTAAAAAACGCTTATACATTATTTTAAGGTGTTTGAATGGATTGCTACACAAGCATTTATATCACCTGAAATTACTAAAAATACCGTTATAAGCACTTATAAAATTGAAATGTTTGAATAAATAAGCATTTGTCATCATTTAAAAAAAATAAATAATAAATAACTAAAAATTAATATTATGTATATCATGAAACTACCTTGATCAAAAACTTAAAATAAAGTAAAATTTCTTTGTATATTGGCATTTATCATTGAATATAATATCTAGTATAAAAATAGCTAATAGACTTTCTCTCCTCTTCCTTTTGTTTCATATGCATCAAAGATATTATAAAAACTAAAATATTATAGTTTTTTTTTCTTCATTAAAATCTTTGGGAATTGGAACATGATGTACCATGATAGTAGGAGTCGAACACTCGACCTCATGGTTACAAACAAGTCACCTTACCATTGAACTACTATGCCCCCGCCTAAAATTTGTATGCCCCTCTTGACTATATTTTTTGGCTCCACCACTGCATGAACTCATAGTTATTTAAAATATATCGAGGTTTATAAGCATCTTAGGTCCAATGTTTTTTAATAAAACGTTTATCGTCCTTTGTTTTTGAATAAAAGCGTTGTCGAGCGTCCTTTGTTTTTGAATAAAACGTTTATCGGAGACTGTCCACTATTTTTGAATAAAATATTTTATCGGAGACTGTCCACTGTTTTTAAATAAAATAGTTTATCGGAGATTGTCCAATGCTTTTGAAATAAAGCGGGTTATCGGAGACTGTCCACTGGTTTTGAATAAAATAGTTTATCGGAGATTGTCCAATGACTTTGAATAAAGCGGTTTATTGGAGGATGTCCAATGGTTTTAAAACAAAAGCTTTGTTTTGGAAAAAGGAGTCGAGGGCGAATGCCTTGATGGTTTTCACACTTGGCATATCTGAAGTGTGAGGGGGGCCCGGTAGGACTAGGATTTGAGTCATGAGGGGCTCTTACATTCATGACATGTAGACATTAAGGTCTGGCCAATTATAGGTGCCAGATGCGAATGCGTGTGATTGTATGTATTGGCATTGCATGTTGCTCTTAGGTGGGGAGTAGCCTTGGTAGATATATCTACTAAGCTGCTCACCAGTCTGGGTTCACCCCTTTAATTACCACGAGAAGCGATGCTCATTCGGGTGTGAGTCGGCGGGTTTAATGGCATTGAGAGAAATATTTTGTAAAATAGTTTAGAGCAATCTAATTTCAATATATTTTGGCACGTAAAGTGTAAGGGTTGTACATGAACTCTTGTAAAATATTATAAGAATTTGTATATTTGTAGAAAATATCTGAAGGCGACCACGAATACGCTGGTTGGCGAGTTGTCAGCGGACCCACTGGATTTGGGTATGCAACATGGTATTTGAGTATCTGGACCCTCGGGTTTGGGCGTCACCTGGCCCAGTCGATTATCTTTGTAGACTTTTATCCACTAATAGGCATGTCCGTCTAACCCTGCGCAGGTTCTAGCCAGACAGTCCATTTTATTTCATTTCCGATTACATAACCATATCCACGAACAACTATTGTTAGTTGGTAATCATATCTGATATTTACGATCATTTACTCTTATATTTGCATTTTCATGTATTTTAAGTATAATATCAAATATTTCTTACAAACGAGCTCCCTTTTAGACAAATTCTGGGTCCGATGGGGTCGGAATTTGAAGACGCCTATTTGAGGAGATTTGTTATCTAAAGTCTAGTTGCAAGAATTTTGAATGCTCAATTTGGATGAGTGATGACGAGGATTATGGCCAAACAGCGGAACCCATTATAATGTAAAAACAGGACCAAAACAGAACCAACTATGTCATGCAACCTAGCTCCCCTTTGACGAATTTCTGGGTGCAATGTGATCCAAATTTGCATACACCTATTTCAAGGAGACTTGTTCTCCTAGAAGTTAGTTGCAATTTTGATTAACTTCGATTTGGGTGAGTGATGGCCAGTTATGAAAAAAAAACATGGGTTTAGCAAAGCCCGAATGACATCTCCCCTAAACCCATCATTTTCTATACAAATTTTCCTTCATTAGGGATCACAACTAAACCAAACAACCATACAACAACCGACAACCTAAAGCAGAGACTAAACCATTGACTTCATTGTTGGAGGTAGAAAGAATTTCTTGACAAATAGGAAAAACGAACCCTAAACACAATTCCATCAAATATCCATACAAATCCTTACATAGACAAGGATTCAAACTAGTATCGATACCTTAAAGGCTTCTCCTTCTTCTTCCTCTTCTTCTTCCTCTTCTTATTCTTCCTCTTCTTCTTCTTCTTCTTCTTCTTCTCTTCTTCTCTTTCTCTCTCAAACGTGACCTAGCTCAAATGGGATAATTGCCCAAATTGCAAGACCAAATGTGGTCTTATCCACTTACATGGCTAAGGCCATGTTTGGCAAATGGATTTTTGATTTATTACCCATTTTGCATTTAAGTCCTCCTATTCCCTTTCATTTACATTCTTTCTCACATATTCTAATTGGGCACATAGTCTTATGATCTTATGACATTTGAGCCCTTAGTTGAGTAGAATTACTAATTTACCCTTTACCATATATAGATAAATTAGGGTTTTGCTCATTTTATTTTAGCATTATTATTCAGAAAACTTTAACTTTGCTTGTATTACACCCTCAACATGTTATAGCGTCATAGTATAATTTGGGTGTTACAACTCTCCCCCATAAGAAATTTTAAATGTGAAATTGTACCTAGAAGTGAAGAAGAGTTGGAATCTTTGTGCTCTCATAGTTCCTTCTAGCTCCCAAAGTAGCTTCTTCCTTGCCATGGTGTTGCTGAGCACTTTCACTTAATGGTACCTTATTTATTGTTTCACCTCTTGAGCCAGAATAGCCTTTGGTTCTTCATCATATGAAAATTTTTCTTGTACTTGTACAACTTGTACTGGTAGTATGTGCGACCCATCAGAGCGGTATCTCCGAAGCATCGACACATGAAACACATTATGCAGTTTGGTCAACTCTAGAGGGAGTGCCAAACAATAAACCATAGGGCCAATTCATTCAATTCCGCCTTAGTACATGAACCTCCTTTCTTACCGTCGTAAAATTTTCCTCCTGTGATACTTTTAAGAAGACCTTGTCTCAGCTAATATTGATATCTCTCCTCTTTAGATCGGCATATGACTTTGTCGATCACTATTATATAACCTTTGCCTAATAACTTATATATAATACATCTTTTTATGTACGGACCAATCACCTTATGCTCGTTTCAACAGCATCGACATGCAGTTTCTACATCTCAGGCCATATAAAGTTTCGTGCGGTGCCAAACCCGATACTTGTAGCAGTAACTATTGTTATAAGTAAATTCCATCAATGGAATATACCTATCCCAACATCCAGGAAATTCCATGACACAACCTCGAAGCATGTATTTGAGTACTTGAATCAATCTCTCGTATCCATGCAATACGCGGATGAAATGTTATCTTGAGAATTGACTAGTACGAAAATTTGTTTGTAGTTCCCTTCTAGAACCTTGATGTAAAGCGCGAATCTCTGCTCAGGCACAATATGATGGTACACCATGAAATCATTACAATTTCTTTCACGTATAGCTTAGCTAGTCGATCCATAGAATAGTCCATCACGACCCGATTATAAAATGATGACTTTGTGAGCTTATCAGCCAATCCACCCGGATAAGTCATGTTTCTATTGTGTGAGAAAACCCAGACACAAAATCCGTAGTAATGTTATCCCACTTCCATTGAGGTGGAGGGGATTCAATAAGGTAGTTGGAACTTGGTGTTCGACTTTGACTGTGACATGTCAAACATAGACATGTACTCTGTCACATCTCTTTTCATTCCTTTCCACCGATAATCTTTGACTCAAATCCTGGTACATCTTATTACCTCCGGGATGCATGGTAAATCTGCGTATTATGAACTGAAATATAACTTTTTTCTTTGGCTTTTTATCATTTGGCACAAATAATATGTTGAAAATCTGAGCTTCCGGCTTCTTTCTTGAAAAATCAGTCTTATCACCATCCTCCTAACCATCACGGCTTTTACGTAACTCTACATCATTTTTCTGCGCACTTATCATCATTTGCTTTAAAATAGGTTGCATTGTTAGTTGAGCTAATATAGCTCCATCATCTGCTAGTCTCCATTCACTGTGTTGAAGTGACATCGTTGCCACTATCTTTCTGCTTAAAGCATTTGCTACCACATTAGCTTTTTCGGGGTGGTAATCTATTATCTGATCCATAATCTTTGAATAACTCACAACCACCTCTTGTTGTCACCAAATTTAATTCTTTGAGTCGTAGTACTTGAGACTTCTTGTGATACGTATAAATTATACACTTTTCCCAGTATTATAAGTAGTGTCGCCATATTTTCAAAGCAAACAACACTCACGACTGACTCTAGGTCATAGTGGGATAATTTGTTTATGTAGCTATTGCACGGATGCATAAGCCACTGCTTTTCCATCTTGCATTAACACATCCCAAACCAATGCCTAAAGTATCACTGTATAGGGTATACTCTTTTTTCGAGGTAAATTTACGTCCCGATACTAGTGCTTCAACCAACATTTCTTTCAAATGTTAAAAACTATTCTGACATTTATCTGTCCACTCAAACTTTACTCATTTCTTGAGTAATTTGGTGAGTAAATATGACATGAATCATTATGATCTCATATCTTTATGGAGTTTGATATTTCTCAGCAGTTACATTGAGGTGTGGTTCCAATTACAAGCAGTCTTAATCTTTATAAGAGTTACTCTTATACCCTGGTGACACAATATGACTGGAAGGAAACTTTCTTTGCTTTTGTGAGTTTAGCATATAACTTCTTCTCTCTTAACGTCTCCATGACTATTCTCATATGTTGTTCATGTTCCTGTGCATCCTTAGAATACACCAGGTTGTCATCGATAAAGACCACAACAAACTGATCCACATAGGGTCGGAATACCCTATTAATTAAATCCATGAATGTTGTCGGTGCATTAGTCAACCGTGGCATTACGAAACTCATAATGGCCATATCGGAGTTCTAAATGCGAGTCTTGACACATCGAGCATCTTTCACTCTTAGTGATAATACCTTGATCCACAGTCTTGTCTTGAAAAGACACCATCTCCTTTGTAGATCAGATCTTCAATTCTTGGCTTGTGGGTAGCTATTTTCTCTTGTCACCTTATTGATTTCTGCGATAATCAATGCACATCGTAAGTGTCATCTCTTTCTTTTTCCTGGGCTCAGCGGGTGCACTCTAGGGAAGCATTGGTCGGATAAATCCTTTATCCATAAGCTCTTATAATTGACTATTGAACTCTTTCAACTCCGTTGGAACCATCCTATATGGTGCCCTAGACATAGGGTTGTTTTAAGTCTGATCTCTATGGATAAGTCCACCTCCTCAGGGAATGCAGTCAACTCTTCAGGGAATACATATGGAAATTCCCTTACTATTGGAATCTTTTCCACATCAACTTGACCTCTCGTAGAGTCAAATATCAAGGCCAAGAATGTCTCACAGCCTTTCTTCCCAAGTCTCCTAGCTTGCATAACGACGATCACATTGGACATTGTGCCTGATCTAATGCCATGTACTATCACCTCATACTGGTAAGAGCATCTCAACACTATTGTCTTTTGACCACAATCAACGATGGCTCCGTATTTAGACAACCAATCCATTTCCAGAATCAAGTCAAACTCTCAGAATGGTAAGGTTATCAAATCGTGAGAAACTCTTGTACAGATATGATGGAAGCCCGATTTAAATTATCTCGTTATTCCACTTGTGGCTGCGTACTTTGATGAATTTGGTCACATGCATGTCATATGCTAACTGTTCCACTGCTGGTATCTTATCAAATACATGTTCAATGCACACATACGAATGAGTGGATCCAGGATCAATCAATGCATGCATCTCAATATCATAAAGAGAAAAAATACCAACTACAACCTCAGGAGCATCCTGATCCTCATGAGCCTTTATAGCATATACTCATCTTTGGTGCTGTGGAAATATAGGACGATCACTTGTCTCGAGGTGTGCCTCCTCGTCTCATGCTAAATCGGGCCACCTTGACCCTACCTCGATCTCTCTCGAAGGTAGTGTAATTGATACTCCTGCATAACTTTCACGGACTTCTATTATCCGCCTACGGGACCTTTGTCTTTATCAAATTATCGTGCTTCCACATAGGAAACACCCTCACATCAATAACACCAAACACCCAGTACCTTATGTAGTAGGGCACTCTTGGATTTCTCACTTGTCGACAAACACCTCTACTAGAACTAGGTCTACATTTGACCCTTGTCTTCTCGTATTTGAACTTTATTAAGTTGGTGGAGACTCCTAGATCTTTTCACGAGGAGAATGAAGCTCCTCTAGAAAACTTCTTCTTCTAAGATATTTCTTTGCTGCTCGTTTCAAGTCTCTCTACTTTCATTGCAGCTTAGACCAACTAATAGAAATTCACATGTCGGAGAGAAGTCATAGGTGCCAAATACCTCTTGATGGAATCATGCGGAGTCCATTCGCCAATTACTACTGAAATGCCTCGTGAGGATTTAATTCCGGTGCATACTTCTTTGAGATAGTAGATTCTTTCTCATATTGACCAGATAGGTTTCCTTTGTGAGTCGGGAACTATTTCCTCTTGGACTCCCTATACATTTCAGTAACGTACTTTGCCTTGAACTCTTGGACAAAGAACTCCAAGTCATCGGATTTGGAATCCTTGAACTGTGGCACTAACTGCAATCATATGCCTCGCTCTGCCGCGGATTGCACATGATACTCTACGGTGGGAGGCATCTAACTTCACTCAGTGTTCTTTCAACCTTTCTAACGAGTGCAGCACATGGACTCTTCCATGTTTGTCGCATGGAATTCCTCAGCCTCATGTCTTCTTACCATGTCTATCGGGGCTTTGGTGTCCAGTCTTTCAATACGAGTCATGTCTTGAGATATCTTATTAGCTTCATTTGGCTCAACGGGCGTGACTCTCGTACAGGATTCAAAGGGTTTGATGGAGGCATCTTTTGATCCCCAGGGTTAACACTCTCGGCTCACTTCTTCAGCAGGTTGGAGGATGATCCATCCTACTTGCTAAACCTGGGGACATCCACGTCGAGCCAAACACATTCTCAACCTTGTTTTTTCAATCTTATACTACCTCCCAGAATCCTTTAAACTTAGGCTTTTGGAAAATGCCTAAACATAAGCTCTGATACAACAGCTAACATGGCGCCCTGACAGCACTTGATTAATCGAGCGAGAGTATCTTTTTTTCTTGTTACTATAAACTTGTTCATTCATATCACGTTAAACATTTAACTTGAAATATATTTTGTAGCCGTGGATTCTGAAGAATGTTCAAAACTCTATAAATGGGAGTGTTCAATATATACAAACTTTACATTGTTTACAAAAAGCAAGAACAAATACAAAATAGACAGAAAAGTTCTCGGTGAGCCTAGTGTTGCGATGACCTTAATAGCTTATGCGGATTGTCCTGGCTTCTATTTCCTTCTTCTGTATCTACCCGGATGAAACACTCATGCTAAACTTATAGCTTAGTGGGAATAATACTCGTGGACGACCCCTAATAAGGATCATCACACTTTAGACACATGCATGTACATCTAACATATCATATACTTATACACATGCTTATACATATTTCATACATATCATTTACATGCTTATACATATCTTATATTTATATCATATCATGTTTCATTTCTTATCATCGTTCCTTATACATTTTGTCATTTTATACCTTGCTTCTTGTTCTTGTCACGGTGCATACCATATAGCGATTACTATGCTTCTCATATCATTTCATATCATGTTATTTATCATATTCAAATCATTTGCATATTCTTGTCATTTATTTTTATGTTTCGTGTCTACATATACCTTAGAAGTGGATACGGGAAATTATAAGGATCCGGAAGTGTTGTTATCATTGTATGAGACAATGAACTATAAGGGTATGAAGACGTTGTTATCATTGTATGAGACAATGAACTATAAGGGCCCGAGGCGTTGTTATCATTGTATGAGACAATCATGACCTGTAAGGACCCCAGAAGGTCTTTGTAATGATACTAACAAAGGCCAAGCCCGATCAGTATCTTTGGAGACTTTTATCTCAATAGGCATGCCCATCTATCCCCCACCGAGGTTCTAACGGACAATCCCTTTTGACATTTTTCAATACATATCTCATATCCCCAAATAACTATTGTTATCCGGTGTCGTATACGATATTTATGATCGATTCACTTATCTTTGCATTTTCATGTATTTTCGTATACTATCAAATATTTCATACAAACAGAGCTCCCTTTTAGACAAATTTTCTGGGCCCAATGGGGTCCAAATTTGAAAGAACTTATGTGAGACCCCTTGCAGACCAGACCCAGGCCCATTTAGGCGGATCAAGGCAAGTCAGGGATACCACTAAAATCCTCAAATCCCATATCTTTAGGGCGTTTTTAAAATTAGGCAAGCCATAAACATTTAACTTTAACAAAATACATTTACAATGAAGGCATTGACCTTTTCAAAATGATTTACAAAATAGATGTTCGAGTTCAAATTGTTTTTACAAAATATCAATATCAAGCATGGAATGAATGCACATATCGAGCATACTAAAAATTTCCTTCTTTATGACTCGGCTCACGATCTTGCAGATAAAAACTTTAGTCACTATCTATCACTCAGTACACTGCGTGGTAAAACAATAAGCTAAAATTTTCATGCTTGGTGGTTCTATACAATCCATTCCTCAGTTTAGTTCAAATCCAGTGTCACGATTTAACGATTCAAAACTTTCAAATCTTTATGGATGATCGAAGTAAATACAATACATATACTTGTTTTATATACAATACATTATAGTTCATTGATCATCCCATCTCCCTTTCATATTAATATTTACAATCTCAAATCGATTCAATTGTATACAAATTCGATTCGATTCTGCAATTGATTCAGTTACGCAATTCATTGATTCGAAAATCAATTCGATTATGCGATCAATTCGGTTATCCCAATCAATTCAGTTATGCTAATAAATTCAATATGCCAATCAATTCAGTTATGCCCTGCTTAATTTAACCTATATCTTGATATACGGTCTCGAGTCAAACATACTTGTCCATTTGAAATTTCTGGCCGGTGTCGAGAATGGTTTATAACCTGATACGATTCCCGATGGGCTCTTGTGGTTATAAACAATCAAATAGTGAACACTATTAGTCTTGATTCCCGTGAAATTGCTGATCGGAGTAACACATCAATACAGTTCGCGATCTTGTTATTTGACCCCTATTGGTATATCAATCTATCCTTATCTGAACTAAGCCGGTTAACATTCTATTAAGGCGTTCAAATCCTTTATAATGAAATATAGTACAATAATACGCTTGTATAAATAGTTTATTTTCAATAATCATGCAATTTTTATATCACTGAGCATTTCTGAAATACTTTCTCAATCAATTCAATATGCTTTTAAAAGCAGGCATGCAAAAGCAGGCGGGAATAAGTCGGTGGGACAAACCCGAAAATCTTTGCACTTTGATTCCAATCCTTGAATCTCAATCTCATTGGATTTTTCATCTTTCGTCATTTATTCGAAACCATTAAAGAACAATATTATTCGACGTAATGCTAGTATTTTTTGGTTGGGTTGATTTTGAGGATTTAATATGAGTTTCAATTTCAGCAATATATATATATAGATGGATTCATGACTCGATGGGATTTCCATAGAGTCAGACACCTGAAACGGAGTTCGGACGAAGGTTATGACCTTCGAGTTGGAGGTCATGCGTAGTCACCAGTAGAAATTGTGGCCCAGGCTGACCTGACCTCGAGTAAACTCGGTCTGAAACAGCAGTCTGACATTATATCCTCCTCAGGAATATGGATGAATTCTTGACTCGATGAGCTTTCTATAAGTCAAGAACACCAGAATCGGAGTTCGGACAGAATGAGTTATGACGCCCGAAGTTGGAGGTCATAAACAGATCACACCCTGACCGAGCTGACCTGACCTTAGTAGAAGCTAAGTCTAACACCTCGGTCTGACATGTATATCCTGCTCAGGCATATATGGATGAATTGTGACTCGATGATCTTTCCATAGAGTCGAGAACACCGAATCGGGTTCGGACGGGAAAGGTTATGACCTTCCAAAGTTGGAGGTCATCGTAGTCCAACTCGAGACAGGCGACCTCTTGAATGAGGTATGCGACTCTGGCATGAGGTATGCTGGCCTGCTGCATGGGTTTGCTGACCTTTCTTCGCATGAGGAATACAGCGGCCCTGCTTTATGAGGTTTCTTGACCTCTGCATGACCTCAGGTAAAGAACCATAACTTGGTCTACAAGGTCAGAATTGAAATTCAAAATCCTAACATCGGGTTCATTGATGAAATTTCTGATTACTAGAAGGACTCACTTGCTTCTTACCCAAAAATCAGCTCTAAAGGTCCGGCTGAGTGCGCACTACCACCAAATGTGGCAACTTCCCATAGTTTTAAATCTGACTTGAGCATTCCCTAAGTCAAGACCAGCACCACCACCTGACCCTTGATTTGAAATAATCAGTAGGAAGATACCTCTGGGTTCACTCCACAAAACTCCACGATTCGATCTCACTTGCAGCTCTTGTCTGAGGAGGACTTTCCCTCTTGTGTAGAGACCTATGGTCTGTCGTCGGAGAAAATCTAGAGAGAAGAGTAGAGCCTCTCTCTAACTCTCCCTTTTCTCTGTTTTCATTTTCTTATGGATCACTCTTCGTATTTTAAAAAGGAGGAAGCTTCCTCCCTCTTATGCCATGTCCTTTCCTTAAAGTTTTCTATTTTCTTTTCTTCATTTCTTTTATATTTAGGTCCCTCCAGTTTCTCTATTATTCTTCATTTTAAGTCTCCTTTGTCTTCCCATATGCTGTTTATTTCTCCACAATTTCATAGACATATAAACTTACTTACAATTATTATGGGGTCTAATTTACAATTTCCATATTTTCTCCTTTTTCACTTAGAGTTTATTTCAGATTCAATAATCATTTTAATCAATATTCCTCTAATAATTCCTAGAAAAATACCCAGGATTATTGATGATATAGGAATATATAATAATTTTATTATAAAAATTATAGGGTATTTTGGGCGTTACCTATTTCAAGGAGATTTGTTATCCTAGAAGTCTAGTTTACCAGAGTTTGAATCACTTAATTTGGATGAGTGTTGACAAATTTATAACCTAAGCTTGACGGGACCTCTCTAATGTCGAAGCGGAACCAAAACGAATTGGCTATGTCATGCAGCCTAAGCTCCCATGATGAATTTCTAGTGCAATGGGGTCGAATTTGCATATACCTATTTCAAGGAGATTTGTTCTCGTAGAAGTCTAGTTTACCCAAAATTTTGAAGCACTCAATTTGGATAATTGTTGAGTTATGGCCTTGAGAAACTGTAGGGACCACTCTAATGTCAAACATAACCAGCTATGTCATACAACTAAACTCCCTTTAGAATTCTTGGTGCAATGGGGTCAAATTTGCACACACATTTCAAGGATATTTTTTTTCTAGAAATTCACAGTTTACCCATAATTTTTGAATCCTCAGTTAGACAGGTGATGCTAGGATATGTGAGAAACAAAACATGGGTTTAAAAAAGTAGACGACATCTCCCCTAAAACCCATCATTTCTCACATCTGATTTTCTCCATTGAGGACCACAACCAAACCAAACAACCATATAACAACTTAGAGCAACCCCTAAAACTGAACTAAATCAATCAACTTCATTGTTGGAGGTAGGAGAATTTCTAACTAACAAATAGGAAAAACCCAAACCTAAACCTAAGTCCATCAAATATCCATACAAATCCTTACATAGATAAGGATTCAAACTAATATTCATACCTTAAAGGCTTCTCCTTCTTCTTCCTCTTCTTCTTCTGCACCTTCTTCTTTTCTTCTTCTTCTTCTCATCTTTCTCACATCAGAGAAGCGTGACCTAGCTTCAAATGGGACAATTGCTTGAAATTAAGAGACGAATGTGGTCTTATCCACTTACATAAACAAGGCCATGTTTGTAAAATGACTTTTGTGATTTATTCCCATTTTTGCATTTAAGTCCTCACATTCCCTTTCATTTACACATTCTTTCTCACATATTCCTAATTGGGCATATAGTCTTATGATCTTATGACATTTGGGTCCTTAGTTATTAAATTACTAATTTACCCTTGACCCTTGATAAATTCCAGTTTTGCTTATTTTATTTTAGCATTCATATTATTTAAAGCTTTGGCTTTTAACTTATATTACACCCTCGGCATATTTATAAAGTCGAGGGTATAATTTGGGGTGTTATAGTAAACTCCAAAAATCCTTTTATGGTTTAAAGCAAGCTTCTAGGTAGTGGTATCTCAAGTTTGATGAAGTTATCATCGCTAATGGTTTTAAGGAGAACATTGTCGATTAATGCATATATATGAAGGTTAGTGGGAGCAAATACATATTTTTGGTTTTGTATGTTGATGATGTTTTGCTCGCAGCCAATGATACTGACCTGTTGGTTGAGACAAAGCAGTTATTGTTTAGCTATTTTTGATATGAAGGATCTTGGAGAAACATGTTATGTCTTGGGCATAAAGATACTTTGTGATAGACCTAGTGGCATTATGAGATTGTCTCAACAAACATATATTGAATGCATTTTGAAAAGGTTCAATATGCAATCATGTTCTTCTGGTAAGGCATCAATTGTAAAGGGTGATAGATTTTCACAAAGGCAGTATCCCAATAATGTTGAGAGATTAGCTAAAAATCCCTTATTCTTCGGTTGGGCGGCTTTGATGTATGCTTAAAGTAAATGCACGTCTTGATGTGCTTTTTGTTGTGCGCGTTAGGCATTACTTGATCTTGGTCAAAGCCTCTGGAAAGCGACTAAGAATTTTTTGTCTTCTGAGTACCAAGGATACGATGTTGACATATCGTGTCTGAGACACTCTTAGAGTGGTTGGTTATAGTGATTTAGATTATACTGAGGTACATGAATGATAAAAAGTCCACTTATGGTTACCATCTTTATGATAGGTTGAAGGAGGCATTTAGTGGAAAAGTGTCATGCGAACGCCTGACTTCTTCTACTATGAAGGTAAATTTATGTAGGCGTGTTGTAAGGGGCTACTTGTCATAAATATAGTTGCGAAACTTCATTTCAGCTTTGGAGGTTGTTCACTCCATTTCTAGACCACTGAAATTGTTCTGTGATAATTCCACAGGTGCAGCTTTCTCTAGGAACACTAGGAGCACTTCTCGCTCCAAGCACATTGATGTGAAGTTCCTTTTTGTGAAGAGAAAGTTGCAGAGTCTCTCATTTCAGTTAAGCACACGCCTATGACTAACATGTTGGCAGACCCACTAACCAAAGGCTTACCTATTTGTGTGTTTCAAGAACATGGCACCTTGCATGAGATTGTTAGGAGCCTAGAATCTTTGTTTTAGTGGGAGTTTTGCCTTTTTCATGTATTTTGCGAGGAAAACTCATGTTTTTCGTTATTACATGCACATTTTGACATTTGTCATTATCTTATGATTTTGTGTCATTTTGACCAGATGAATGACAAAATCAGTCTACATGTCTTAGGATGATTTAAGTTTAACAATCAGTGTTTCTTACGGATACCAAAATAAACTTTATGCTATCTATATATATTAATATAAGATATGTAATTTCATAACTCTTTTCAATCTTGTTATCAAAAAAAAAAAAAAAAAAAAAAATATATATATATATATATATATATATATATATATATATATATATATATATATATATTTTTCAATCTTAACTAATCTTCATCTTTCTCAATGCATATAGCATATTTTTAATATAAGATTTTTGTCCTCTCCCACAACTAATAAATCAAACATATTGTCTAAAAGTATAAGGGAAAACATTAAATATTAATTAACATAAATAGTATGAATCTTATTTTGTCACAAGCACGCATTATTTATTGTTAGTTTTTAAGCGTTTAGTAACGTTTTTTAGTGTGAATAAATTGTATCTAAATATGTTTTAAATTAGTAGTTTTTAGTGTGAATAAATTGTAATAAATATGTTTTAAATTATGTTTGAAAGCGGTTTGTATTCTCAGGGAGTGTAGAAGCATTATTGGCTCTAGGGGTGGCTTTGAAAATATATGTTTGTGTTGCTGGGTGATAGAGTGAAGGCTTTCTTAGGTTCGTTGGTATAGAATTTTGGGGTCACGATTTCGGAAATTCTCGGTTAATTCGTTATATCTGGAGACGAACACTCCAGTGACACAAGCAGGTCAATGTGACAGATTCGTTTTAAGGAAGCGTGTTTCACGGGCCTGAATCATCTTTGTATTCATGTCGGTTTGTTAGACATGTTGTTTTATTAATCTTAATTTCATTTTATTTATTGATTTGTAATTTAGAATTTGCTATCTTACATGGTGTGTTATATTTATGTAATTTATATAATCTCTGTTTACTGTGTGTAATTGACCAACAATCTTAAAACGAATTCTGTTTTTGAGCAGTGAACAGGTTGAAGTGGAAAGGAGATTTTCCTTGGTTTATTTTTATCTAATCTTTGTTGCGGAGACCAAGAATATCACAGTTAAAATTTTTTTCCACGAAACTTGGTTTTAAATTTGTTTTGAAAGCCGGTTTTATTAAATTTTGGACATTTGATTAAGAATCAAATTAAAAAATTTTGAAACAATGGATCTAGCCCATGTCGGAATGAAGAGATGAAACCGTCTGGCCCAGGGTTCGATTGGCGGAATTGATTTTAGTCGGCCAGGAGTCAGCGGAGCCATAATCTGAAATTACTTACGCATAATGAATGCAAAGCTGGGGCTTGTAGTCACGGGCTTCTTGAAATTTGGGCCGTGAGGTTTAATTTCATGGGCTGGTCACGTCTTCTAGGCTTGTAAGGCGGGGCAACGTGTGGGGGTTTGGCCAGGTATATGTGTGGGCTGAGGAGCGGGGTACCGCAGCGGATCACGAGTGTGGTCGGGTGGACACCTTGGTCGTGGCTGTTAAGGTTAGTGCAGGCGTGTGAACAATTGGGCGCGTGGTTAAGGTGCTTAGTTTGTTATAATCTTTGATTGGGCACTTGTGATCTTGAGGTCTTGTAGTAGTGGCCAGTTTGGCCCGGCGTGGGCGATGACGTGGCATGCGTGCGCGTCATCGGGAGAAAAAAATTTTCTCTTTCTTTGAAATATTATTTGTTGCATTTTGAAAGCAATAAATTAATAGTTTCTTGTTGAGCAGGAAAATGGCGATGTGGAATCTTCCAGCCTACAGGGCCTCAGTACCTATTCCAGTTTAGCGGCATAAGTTCGCCTTGGTATTACGATTCAGGTGAACCACGGCGAAAGCAGAAGAAATTCAATGGTTTGAATTTCAAAGGTGAAACGAAGATCTTGTTTTATCGACCACAACTGGCAGACAGAGGTTTGCTTGAGGATCCACCTCAGTGAATGAAGAGGATAGAGTTCTCATGGCGTTTGATGTGTGGAAGAGTTAGGCTAATACGTATTCGAGATTATGTCATGAGCAGTCTAGGCGTGCTTTGCACAATGTTTCTTGTGTGAAGAGGCGGTGAGGCTGTGGGAGTCACTAGACAAGAAATATAAGGCGGGATCTTTGGTGCTAAGAAATTTGTAGGTGGTGGGTTCTAGATTACAAAATGGTGGACTCAGTGTGGTCGATCCAAGTACAAAATTTCGATTAATTCTTCATGAGATTCATTACGAAGGGATGGTCTTGGTGAAGCCTTTCAAGTTAATGCTATTATTGAGAGAGCATCACGGTGGAAGGACGGGAACTTCTGAGCATGGCGAAATGAGCGTCGAAGAATTAATTGTCGGACCGAATTGAAGAAGACAATAGGCGTTAAAGAGGGAGTTCATTTCGATCACGGTAGGAATGATGTGTGGTGGGCATGGTCGAGCTCGAGTTCGAAAGAACAACAGGGTGATGGGGCCAAAGGAGGAATATCCAGAAGCGAAATTCAAGGAAGTGCTTCAATTGTGACAGATGGGTCTAAAGCGAAACGGATTATGGCTAGGAAAATAGAACAAAGGGAGGCAAAATGTGATGGAAAAAATCACACAAGAAGAGGTTGATGGCATGAACCTCTCGGCGGTGAATCTACGAAGTGAGCAGGTCGGACCGACCACGAAGAGTGGTGGATGAAATCTGGTGCGACCCGCCATGTATGTTGACAGGAATATGTTCACTTCAACCGACCAGGTTGATAGCGGGAGGAAGTTGTTCATCAGGGAATGCATACGTCAGGCATCCAGAGGACAAGGAAAGTGATCTTGAAGATGACTTGAGGAAAGTCACGACGTTGAACAATGTCTTTATATGTACTTTGAGATCAGTAAGAATTTGGTTTGGTTCCTTCATTGAACAAACACGGATTTAGGATGATTCAGGAGTCTTACAAGGTTATCTTTGTCTAAGTCGGGGATGTTTGTGGGAAGGGATATGTTTGTAATGGGTTATTTAAAGCTGTGTTTGTATTGTAAAGCCAAACAATGAATAAAGCAGAAATCTTCTTAACGTGTTGTTAGAGTCTTCTAGTTTATGGCATGGTAGACTTGGACATGTTAATTATGGTTCTCTGAGGAGATTAATTAACTTAAGTCATATTCCCACATTTCAAATTGATAACATGACAAGTGTGAGACTTGTGTTGAAGCAAAAATAAACGAGTCATCTTTCCAAGCGATTAGAGAAACGAACCCTTGGATGCAGTCACGAAACTGTATCTTGATCTTAAATTTGCAGGCAAGGGGTGGCAATAAGTATTTATTGCTTTTGTTGCCCGATATACAGTATTGCTATGTGTATTTTCTTAAGAGCAAGGATGAAGCTTTAGAAAATTTGTTTCTAGTGAAGTTGAAAACAATAAGAAAATTAAAGTGATTAGAAGTGATCGTGGTGGTGGTATGTAACCTTAGATTGGTGATTCTGCGTGGGCAACGTAAGTTGACATGAGTCACTCCTCCATATTCACCTCAGTCAAATGGTGTGGCTGAGTGTAAAAATCGTACATTAAAAGAAATGATGAATCTGATGCTAATAAGTTATGGGTTACCTCAGAACATGTGGGGGGAAGCTATTTTGTGGCGGGAATTACCTTTTTTTAAATGAATTTTGGAAGGATGAACAAAAGACACCACATGGTGTGGAAGGAAGAAACTGACCTTCTTTATAAATACCTACGAATGTGGGGTGTCTTGCCAAAGTGGGCTGTTCAGCTTTCAAAGGGTGAAAATAGATTAGAAGACCGTTGATTACCTCTTCTTTGGCTATGCACAAAATATAGTAGTGCTTATCGATTTCTTGTATATAAGTCTGAAATCCACTGATAGACCTGAGAATACGATTATGGAATCAAGGAATCATTAGTTTTTAGACCAGTTTTCATACTGAGTTCGAAGAGGGACGAGTTTGTCTAGCGAACATTTTGGACTATGAATGAAGATAGTGAGATCAGAACAAGAACAAGAAGAAGAATTAGAAGATGAACCTCAAGCGCAGCAAAGAATAGGACGAAAAATCATTTGGTCGGATTTTCGACTTATCTTGGAGAGTGAACCTCGAGCTATAAAGAGCGGTGAACTCTTTGGAAGGCTCTTTTGTGGAAAGAAGCTATCAAAAGTGAAATTGATTCCATCTTGCGGAGACATAAACAGAGACTAGAATGGACCCTTCCTCAGGGTAGTAAACCACTAGGGTACAAGTGGATTTTCAAAAGGAAAATGAAAGCGATGGAACAATTGATAAGTCTGAGGCAAGACTTGTGATTGGGATTCCCACAAAAACCAAAAGGAAAGTTCCTTTGATTGCTGATACTTATTCTCCGGTGTGAGAATAACTATCTGAATGGTACTTGCTATTCTTTGCGTTGCGAAATCTTGGGGAAATACATCAAATGGATGTGAAGGCGCTTTTCTTAATGGAGATGCAGGCGAGGAGATCATGGAACCTTTGAGGGTTTGTAGCTCCAGGGACGAAAGAAAGTTTGCAGGGTTAAGTGAAATTCTATATGATGGCAAACATAATGGCATCAAGATTTGGTAGCATAGTCAGCTGGCCTAATGGAGTTTTAAAATCAATGAGTGTGATAAAATGTATATAATCATCGAGAATCACCAGGTAAAATAAGATAAATGTCATTTTGTGTACGTATGTTGATGACATGCTCATTGTTAGTAGTAAGCGATGAAATGATCAGTCTTTGAAACTCATATTCAGCACAAGGTTTGACATAGAAGATATAGGACTTAGCTGATGTGATTTAGGGTAAAATGCAGACCTCTGGTGGATAGTTCTTAGTCAATCACATTATGTGGATAAAATCTTTTGGATAATTTGATGCAAGTGTTCTGATTGTATTCCGGGACACTATGGTGTGTAAATCTTCATATGTCTCAAAAAAATGAGGAGAAAGTGTATCTCGAAGTTGGAGTATTCTAGGGTGATTGGGAGCCTAATGTACTTGATGAAGGTTGTGAGACCGGATAAACTACAGCGATTGTAGTAAAGGCGAGTAGATACCACGGAAGTAATCCAAATGGTGATCATTGGAAGGAATTGTAGAGTATTAAGATATAGGTGTACTGTGAATTATAGTTACTACCTGAATATCAGTGTATTGGAAGGATCTGATGCCAGTACGGATATCGATGTGAGACTCAGTCGAGCTAGTGGATGTATGTGTTCGCACTATGAGTTAATATCATTTCCTTGAGTCTCGAAACAAATGCCTATGCTTAGATCCACTGTAGATCAAGTGCTTCTTTGGATAAATGTGGTGAAAGTGCGAGATAGTTCTGTGATTTCTTGGAGGATATTCCTGGGTGGCCCCAGCTGTGGCAGTATATCATCCATTGTGATAGTCCGGTCGGCAATAGGCGAATGTGAGAAAATGTGATGTATAATGGTAAGATCTAGACACATGCGTCGGGAGACACAACACCATTAAATGACTAATCTCTTGGAGTTATCTCACGGTGACTATGTAAAATCAAAAGGATAATATTGCGGATCAGCTAACAGTTAAATAGAGGAATTAGTTGAGAAGTCATCAGGGGAATGGGACTAAAGCCCGTAAAAATGAAGAGTCAATACGTGGAAACCCTGCCTAATTGGTGAGTCCCAGTATCTAGGTTGAAGGAATAATTGCCAAATCGTAAAGGCTAGGTTTGGGATCAAACAGTTTTAGCCTCATCCATTCCTATGTTGAAACGATTGATATATATTGGAGATGAGAGTTAGCTATGCTTTTAATGATTCTATTATTAGGAATCAGAAGAGTATTGAGTACTCATAGTTAAAAATTTTGAGAGAGAAGGGACCGCTTCAAAGGAGAATTGTATAGGGCACAATTCTTTAGAAACTCTTGTAGAACTAGGGAAGATGTCCACGGCCAAAACGGACATAACAGTGAGAACTGAAGAATGCCAGGGAAGAGTCCTGTGTGAGATATATCATCATTTACATAAACGACAGAGAGGTTCAAGGACATCGTGTCTACCTTTAGTCGATGGTAGTACATATTCTCATAAGGGAAGGTTCAAGGATAAAACCTACCTATCTGTGATTCATTCTGAAACTCTATCACGAGTTGAGTCTTGCTTTTAAATGATTCATTCATGTGGGGATTGTTGGATTTTAAGCGTTTAGTAACGTTTTTTAATTAATGAATAAATTGTAATAAATATGTTTTAAATTAGTAACGTTTTTTGGTGTGAAGATAGAATTGTAATAAATATGTTTTGATATGTTTGAAAACGGTTTGTATTCTCGGTGTCTGAAGGCTTATTTGTGGCTCAGAGGTGGCTTTTTGAAAATATCGTTGTGTTACTTGGGTGATAAAGTGAAGGCTTTCTTAGGTTCGTTGGTATAAATTTTTGAGGTGCAATTTCGAAATTCTGGTTAATCAGTTGTATCACGGGAGATGAACACTTCCGGGTGGCCAACCGCCCGGGAATTAATCATTAAGGAAGCGAATTAGTTTTAAGGAAATTGTGTTTCACAGGCCTCGAATCATACTGTATTCATATTCGGTTGTTAGACAGGTTTGTTATTAATCTTAATTTCATTTTATTTATTGATTTGTATTTGGGTTGCTGTCTTACATGAGTGTGTTATATTTATGTAATTTATATAATCTCACATTTCTTATGTGATTTTGTTTAAATGATTATTACCTTATTATTATTGCATCCATTATATGTACTTTTCCTGCTTAAATTTTCCTTTCATTCTTAAAAATCCCTAAATTAAAGATGGGTTTGAATAATTTCTAAATTAAATATTCATACAATCATAATCTATTATTATATGAGGAATGAACTCCTCTGACTTTTAAATGGGTGGATTGGAAATTTAAGGTCGAATAGAACCTAGTTTGCCCCCGATTTCTTATAATTTTGAATTAATACTAATTGGGAAAAATTACAAACCACTCCCACATTGTTTGCAGATATCACTTACACCTTAAACTTCATTTTGGTCTAAAGGCCTTCTGGTTTACTTCCATACCTGAAGTGGCCCTTGTCCCTAAATACGATAAATGAAATGCTTAGGCTGGGTGATAAATTAGCCATGTAAGTAGTCTACGTGGCAAAATTTTGCTCTAATCCAACTTAAAAGCTTAGGGGCTTCTAATTTTGGGGGACTAGAAAGCCCTAATTTCACTCTACCAATTTGTTTCAAATATCCTCTTTGGGCCAAAGAGAACCCTAGGGTTTCTCTCTTCTTCCTCGATCATCTTATAAAACAGATCTTCAAATTCATCCATGTCAATCATCTTCTTCCTCAATCCTCTTATTCATTA
Organism: Tetrastigma voinierianum; assembly: GCA_016808115.1. Taxonomy (NCBI): domain Eukaryota; kingdom Viridiplantae; phylum Streptophyta; class Magnoliopsida; order Vitales; family Vitaceae; genus Tetrastigma; species Tetrastigma voinierianum. Next base: position 116,163 of record JAEQBH010000989.1, on the reverse strand, counting down.
ATGTGCGAATTTATTCTTCAACCTCCTCAAATAGGCATTTTTATCGAGTGCCTCACAGAAATAGTGATCCCTGTTCATGTGATTGGTTTGAAGCTTCATTTTTATTTTGTGGAAGGAAACAAGTCAGGAGGAGATTCTACTCGTACTTAAAATTTCATGTAAAGGAGATGTTTATCAAATAATTTGCTTGTTGTTTTCTTTTCTTGAAGATTGATTAATTTGTATCATTTTGTTTGTGTCTCTTTTAACATTGGGAAAACAAATTGTTTTTTGCTTAGTATGATCCTCGGGTGGGTGCGTAGGGTAAAGGTTGTTGTATCAAACCAATTAAAATAAGAAAACAAAGCGCTCCAAGGGAGATTAGAGGGCGACCATGAGAGACAAAAATTATAGAAATTGTGAAGAAGGGGATATGAGGTGAAGAAGTTGACCAACATAATTTGTATTTCAAAGGTGGTTAGGAATTGGTGAGATGAATTGATTGAAGAAGTAATTGGAAGGAGTGGGAGCATCATTCAAATGGAACAATTTTGGTCACAAAGTGTTGATCACCTTTGTTTGTCTTTGTCTTTGTTATATTCATGTGTTAATGTTGATGTAAAAGCAGGTTGAATGAGTGAATGAAAGCTGGAATTTTGTAATTGTATAACAATCTGATGAAAGGTTGATAATAATTTGGCTTGTTGAATGAACAAAATTTGGAATGATTTTGTTCGATTATTTCTATTACATTTGGTGATGAATAAAGCGAAAATTTGGAATGAACAGAACTAGAAATTACCTTCTTTACAAACCAAAATGTAAATCAAGACTTGAATTTAAATCAACACAGAAAAATATATCTAAGCTATTGAAATAAGCATTTCGCGTCTTTACAAACACGAAGTAAGCATTTTCAAAAATCCCATAAGCATTTAGTTGTTCATAATGTTTACGTATAGGTTAAAATCAACATCGAAGTACATGTTTACAAAATCGAGGATAGTATGCTTTCTCATAATGTTACAAATCAAAATTCAAATCAATACTTTGAATTCTCAGCATAAACACAATGTTTCATTGAGTTCAAATCAACACCAAAACTAAGCATATCAAACCATAACTTTTTACAAAATGGGAGATAAGTTGTGACTCCTTATCTTTCAGTAGAGGTCTAAACTAATAGACAAAACCCAGTACATATTGTTCCAATGATCCACTAGTTGTAGGTGACTCCATGCTTTAGCCACATGCTTCAGCATAACATTGCTCTGTATTGGCACTGTAAATGATTGCCTTGTAGTACAAGCTTCTACCCCTCCCATTGCAAACCAAGTGGTAGAAAAGGCATATGGATGTGGCATCTCTGTCATCGCAAACTCTTCTTGATTGACACCTAAGTCAATGTTCTTATCAGGCTTATCTAATATATTTTGAGCTTCTGCTCAGGCATTTCAAATCCCTAGGTTGTATTTGTTACTTCTTGGCTTAATTGATGAAGAATTTTTGAGGTTGTGCCACTCTGAATTACATTAAAAAAAAAAAATGTAAATATGCATGTATATGTGTTATAAATATAAACATGTGTTATAAATCGGCTACCCGCCTACAAAAATCTCATTGAACCAGTACATAAGCTGAACAAAATACAACTGCTGGATTGACTTGATTGGCCTGGGCTTGTTGCATTGTGCGAAGATATGATGTTTAGTGGCTGGGCGCCGTTGCAGGCCTGATTCACATGTGCGGTGTTCTGTTCTGAGGCGAGAAAGGTGTGAAACGAGGAAGGGCATGAAAGAGCGGGAAGAGGCATAGGGAAGGCGAGGGGTAGAGCGGGTAGAGGCAGGGGAAGGGGCTTGAGCATGGGCAAGTTCTTAACCAATGAAAGGGGCATGAGCAGGGGTAGCTGGTATTGTTTGGCTTGATTGAGTTTTAGCTGGATCTTGTGAGATACTACTACTATATTGTTTCTGCCTCTAAAACATCAAAAGACATCCAACAATCAACATTATGAATTAAAAATCAATTCAAATAAATAAGAAATAAGATTAGCAAACCTTTAAGCAACTGGCTTTGTTATGTCCTTGTTGCTTGTAGATGGAGCATGTAACATATGCCCCTTTTCTTAGTTTGTACCCATAATCAACAGGTGTTGTATTCTTTATCAGTTCTCTATTAACAGCTTTATACATTCTTTTCCACATGAGGCAACCAATTGGAATGGTCCTTTATAGATTTTTGCCTCTCAATGTATTATCTTAAAGCGATACTTGGCTTTATCAATTTATTGTGCTCAGTGGCTCTTGTTTATTGTGCACAAGCACATATAGCATGTTGGCATGGAATACAGAATATCTCATGCCTTCTGAGTACATGTGTTCTTATCCAAACATACGATTAGTGTCATCACCTTCTTGAGTATGATAGCTTGTATCTCCATTAAATAACATTGACACCACTGACTAAGTGAAACTCGGGAAAATTAGAAATTTTCAAAAATGGTAAATGATAATAATAATAATAAATTGCCATAATGGTTCCGAAGCCTAGAAAATTATGCTGGTCTCGGACAACAAAGCAGATTTGCAAAGTTAAATTGATCTCGCCAAGATCTGTTGACCAAGTTTGGTGTGACTGAGACAATCGGAATTTTACGAGTTTGAGTGATAAATCGCTAGTGACTCTAGGAGCGAGATTTTACGAAAATCTCGAGTCGAAAATGACTTATTTAATTTCATTTAAAATGATTGAGCGAAAATAAATAAGTTGTTCCCAGAGATCGCAGCAGGCCAAATCTCAGATTGACACATGGTAAAAAAATTCAAAAGATAGAAGTGAAAAGGGAGGGACGGACGGAAAAAAAAAGGAGCGAGAAAGAGAGAAGAGAGGGTAGGGCAAAACTTCTCTCACAAGATCTCTGAGGTCGAATCGTAGGTTTTCATCGGAGCAAATGAAAATGTCGGTTCAACATAAAGGCTCTGGCAGTTACCAAAATCTTGGAGTTCGTCAAACTCCACGAGGTAGAAATTTTTCTGGTTCTTATTCGCTAAGATTCAATTGTGACTTGAGGTTTTAGAGGCTAGTGAGGCGGTAAATTCGATCCCAAATTTTTGGTGGGTGTAGAAATTTTAGAAATTTTGGGATTGTTTTGAACGGTCAAGTTGAATTTTGGAATTTGTTTTTAGACGGTCACAGGCTGAATTTTGAATTTGTTTGAACATTTAAACAAGATTTTGGGACTTTCAGAGTGATCTAGGCACGTGTTGAGATTTGGTTTAATCCAGAGACTAAAGTCTTATTGTTTCCCTGGGTTTAGTCATCAACCTGTTGGAATAAAAATGGTTCGCCAAGCGGTAGAAGGGGCCAAGGGAGGGAGTGCCACTGTTTATGTGGGTTCGAGATTTGGGACATTTTGTGTGTTATTGTTGGAAAAAAATAAATAATATGTTGTTGTGTGTAAAAATCATGTTAATATGTGCTTACGTGATGTATTAACATGGAAATGGTGATGAATGGAAATTATATGTAGGAAATATAATTATCAGGGCTATAAATGTTGCATGTAAGCATGACATAATATGAAATGACATGATTTTGTTTATATCACGGTCTCGTTAGTCGGGTGTGGGTGCATGATCTTTGTGTATATTTTGGTGAATGAGTGGTGAGCTGAAAAATGGGATATCTGAAATTGATGGTATGGTATAAAACTAATATAAATGTAAATCAAACGTGTTTGAGGCGTAGTAAGATGGGGTAGATCCCTTCCCAGTGAAAGACCGAATTTATATGCGGTTAGACATGATCACCAGCGATGAAAGCCTATAAAAATATCGGAAGGCGTCTGGTGGATTCTACGGTGTATTATTACCGAAAAGGCGTGTATGGATAGCCTGCGGGATTTGATAAAATTCAATTGAATATTAGAGGTTGTCCAATGGGTTAAGTCATTTTGTGAAACATCCAGTAGGCGGTTTTTCACCGGCATTGCGAGGTGTGAGGTGATCGAGACTTCGGGTTGTGGGCATGAGGAGTCTCATCTCATGCATGACACATAATATTTCATATAGGATTGCATTATATGGAATGTGATTGGGGCGTTCCATGTTTGCCAATGCATGTGCATTTTAGGTGGGAGTAGCTGGCAGCAAGAATTTTTCTCTGCGGGCATTGCTTACCTAGTTGTGGGACCCCCCTTTCGGTACGGGGTGTCTGAGACCAGGTGCTCAGCGAGGCGTAATTATGAAGAAGGTCGATGTGTGGCCTTGATATTACCTTTGAGTAACATTTTTGTAAAAATATTTTGTATAAAAGAATTGTAACTAAATTCTTTTAGGACATTGTATAAATAGTCGGGTATGTAATTATGATAAGAGGCTTGTGATCGGACTCTTACGGACTGCAATTAAGCGTTTTATTTTCATATTTTAGATTTCATATGAATGAATGAATCCCGGTAAAGGGATGTATATTAGGGGATAGACGGATGGATACATGTGGTGTCTATACATTGAGACCTTGGATGAGTTATGATTATACTATTATACAGGTTGTATGTTGGGTAGAGCTCCCCAAACAAAGGGAGACTGCGAATTTTTGAAAATATGGATCCCAGATAAATGGGACTGCAGTGTAATTGTCGGGTCACAGAAATCCACAGGGAATTCTGGGTTGTGGGTTGTCAACGAAACCCCCGAAAATTAGGGCGTCACAACTTAGTATCAGAGCTTAGGTAAATGATTACCTAGGGATATCGAATTTGGGTATCCAAAAGTATGGTCCTGATACTAGCTCATCTCAGCTAGGTATCAAGAATCTAGGTACACGAGTCCCGAGGGCTGATTGGCATGGGTCTAGATCATGCATTGTTGTGTGTTGCGTGTTTTGTGCTTAACATGCTGTGTGATATGTGTGAATAATATACATGGAGGATTGTATATGGAACACTAGGGTTAGAAAACATAACCTTAGGGGTTCGGAAAACAAAATGAACATGATAGTTCGGGAATTGATGTGTATTAGTGGTTGGCATTATGCACCACTAAGGAAAAAAGGATGAACGGTGTAGTTCATGATGTTAAAGTCTATTAGTAGTTGGCACGGCACACTATCGGTAGAGGCGGGATAGAAATTTGAGCTCATTGCTACTCGACACGATGTAGATGGCTTTCATGTGAGAGAAAAGAGACGTCGAGGCGATGGGCGGGCGGCAACACGACCAGGCTTTAGGCAAGCGAGACCTTCATAGAAATTTATTGACTGCTGCGACACTACTCTTATGTGGCTGGTGTTATTCTTTGCCACCATCGCCTGAAGCTAGTGCGGTGGGAACGATGGGGGTGATAACCTCGGATGATCCTCTCGCCCTCAGGGAGGGCTGGGGGCAGATGGTGGCGAGTCATTTTTCGATTAGTCGGAAGGATCTGAGTTTGTAGTCGCCATCATTGCAGTGCGTGGTGGCTGCTACCATTGCCTGAACTAGTGCGGTGGGTCGGGGAGGAGACAGTAACCTCCCGAGGTTTTAGGTGCGTCATCCTCAGGCATACATGGGAGAGGGGGACTCGATGGTTAAGTTGCCTTAGCCATTGGAAGAGGAGTAGATGACTGGGTATCAGGGATATGGGTGCTAGTCTTGAAAGAGAATCAATCTTTTTCTAATTCGGGAAGGAAGCGGAAGACTTATATTCCACGGGGATTTCAAGGATGGGGCGGCGGCTATCAGGGCTAAGGTCGAGTCGGGGCTTCTAGCCAGATGGGGTAGATGACATGCTATCATTGCCATCAGCTTGGGCACATGAGACGAGATTGTTCCTGGGAGCGAATGATCCTGGAGTATGGGGCTGGTAGCGGTCCCGGTCATTAGTGGGACAAGCGCGGACCTGGTTGTTCCTTCGCCCGGGTGTGGGCGAGAGGGGATTGAGTGTGGTCTCGAGGTGCTGCCTGGCGCCTTCTGCCTCTGATAGACGGAGAGACCGGGGATACTGGGTCAAGGTCGAGAAGAGGGTTCATGGGCCGAGACATCAGGGACCTAGGGGCGTCTACTCCATCACACCGTAGACTAAGCCAATTGATCAGTCAGTGATACAGGGTATGTTTCTGCTATCTAACTTATGGGCTAAGATATTGTTTTATTCTGGTGCATCGCATTCTTTTGTGGCTGCATATAGTGTGGATGTTTTGGGTTTAGAGGTAGAGACTTTGGATGAGCCATTATATGTGAGTTCTCCCACCCAAGGGACTAGGGTGAGGGTTGATAAGATATGTCGAAGTGTGAGTTAGAGATCTCGGGGATTACGCTCCACGATGGACGCTGGGTGATGAACATATCAGTTTTGATGTCATTCTTAGCATGGATTGGTTGGCATTGAGTTGTCATTAATTTGTGATAGTAGGAGGATTCGCTACACACTTGGACCCGGTATCCATATAACTTTCGGGGGGAGAAGCATGATGTTTTACTGAGCCGATTGCATGACTCGGATGGGTGGATGGAGTTGATGGGTTAGGTACTTAAGCACCTGGAGGGGACGAGTGGGCAGGAGTGGATCTACCTTGGGTAGTTTGCGAGAATAAGGATGTTTTTTTGGATGAGCTACTGGGATTACCTCATACGGGGATGGACTTTATCATTGATTTACACCTTGATCGTCTCCCCATTTCTATGACTCCTCGTAGGATGCTTGGTTGAGTTGCATGAACTCAGGTCCAAAGCTATGAGGTATTTGGATAAAGGGTTTTATTAGGCGAGGCACTTCACCATGGGGTGCTCCGGTTTTGTTTGCTAGAAGAAGGACAAGACTCTTCGACTTGTGCATTGACTACCGATAATTGAATAGGGTTACAATTAAGAATTAGTACCCCTTACTGAGGATTGATGATTTGTTTGATCAGTTGGGAGGAGCGCGAGTCTACTCCAAGATATACCTTCGCACTGGTTACCATCAGTTGAGAGTTAGGGAGGCTGATATCCCTAAGACAGCGTTTAGGGCGTGGTTTCAAGTTCACAGTGATGCCCTTCGAGTTGACGAATGCGCCAGCGGCATTCATAGATCTCATGCATAGGGTATTCCAGCCCTATTTAGATTAGTTTGTTGTGGTCTTTGTTGACGACATCATTGATCTACTCCCAGTTTGAGGAGGAGCATGATGATCATTTTCGGATTGTTCTCCAGGCACTCAAGTACCATCAGTTGTATGCCAAGTTCAGTAAGTGCGAGTTTTGAGAAACTGCGGGGTGAGATTCTTGGGACCAGGTGGGCTTCGTGTGTGCTAGTAGACCCGAGAAGGCAGAGCTGTTGTGAGTCAGGAGAAGCCGAAGTCACTTCCTTCTCGAGATACGCAGCTTCGATCAAGGTGGCATTACAGAGGTTTATCGAGGATTTCCCTACAACAAAGACCTATGACTAGATTAACCCTGATAAATGGCGTTTGAGCGGGACCGTATGAGAAGGCATTCCAAGAGTTGAAAAGAAGGCTTTATCACTTTCCTATTCGAATAGTCCCTGAACAGTGGACCGAGGTACACTGTACGCGATGCCCTCTAGTGACGAACTCGGGATGTGTCTTGGATGCACCCGAGAGGGTCAGGGCTTAGTGGTTCCAGACAGCTAAAGAATCATGAGTAGAATTACCCTACACATGATCTGGAATTGGAGGCTATAGTCTTTGCCTTAAAGATTTGGCTCCACTATCTGTATGGTGAGCAGTTTGAGCTATTTTCAAACCACAAGAGTCTGAGGTATATCTTCACACAACAGGACCTCAACATGAGGCAATGCGGATGGATGGAGTATCTTGAGGATTATGACTTCACTTTGCATTACCATCTTGGTAAGGCAAATGTAGTGGCTGATGCGCTACCGAAGTCACGGAAAGATCAAGGCTAGTAGCTCGACAGAGCGGCAGTATGCTCGAGACCGGTGGGATGGGGCCAGTCGCAGCATTGGACGTGCCTGAGTGCTAGGAGTTTGGTATGCTATCCTCTACTGAGTAGGGTGATTGAGTCCTAGGGAAAGGACGCAGAGATATCGTCCATAAGGGATCGAGTACTGTTAGGTACGGGTGACGAAGGCTGGGTCATCCACACAAATGGTAGTCTTCGGTATAGGGGCGGGTTGTGGTTCTCCAATGGACCTATTCGGCAGGAGATCCGTGGAGTTTCCACTACTCTCGCTTTGTCGCGGCATCAAAGTCGCATCGAAGATGTAACGGTGATTCGCCGCCAAAGATTATCGAGGCTGGCCAACACGCCAGATTTGCCGACGTCAATCACTGGTCACAGGTAAAGGCCGAGCATCGGCCACATAACACCATTAGAGGTAGCTATAGCGGAGCATGTCACGATGATTTTGTGACCAACTTGCAACAACACACACAGCTGGGAGTGCATGATGCAAGAGTGGCTATAGCGGACTGCTCACTAAGTCGGCAGACTTTCTAGTGGTGTGGATGACCTTCACACTGTGAGGAATTCCCCGTCGCTCTATATATTCGAGATTGTTCCTACAATGGAGGCCGCCTCTATCAGACGGACAGAATCCCAGATTTGACATACACTTTGAAGAGTTTCAAAGGCCAGGACATAATGACATGATAACAAATATTTCACCCTGCATTAAAGGCCACTGAGAGACTCATATTGCATTTTAGAGGACATGGGTCATGCGCGCATGTGTCTGATCTCATGGTAGTTGGGAGGAGATTTAACCTAGTGGAATTCACTCTACAACAACAATTATCGCGTAGTATTCGTGATGGCACCTATGAGGCCTTATATGGAGCTATGTCGATCACCGATCTCATTGGATGTGAATGGGAGCGCTCCATCGGGTCCTGATTCGACAGAGACACCTATGAGAAGGTGGATTTGATTCCTAAGCGCCTTTCACGTCGCAGCAGATAAAAGAACTACGCCTATAGACTCGCCGACCTCTAGAGCCCGAGATGGGTGATCACGCCAAGGTGATGCCTAAGATAGAGGATCGTGATTCATAGTTTAGGAAGCAATGCGTGGTATATCGGGCCCTTCGAGGTACTCGAGAGGGTACACTGCATATCATCGGTCGGGCGCTACCACCGTCAGTGTCCATGAGGTGTTCCACGTCTCCATGCTCCGAAGTATACCCGTGATCCAAATTTGCGTAGTGGATTGGAGAGAAATTACTTTTACATCGATGGACCTTCGAGAGGGACCAAGGCGATCTTGATAGCCGTGATCGTGCGTTTTAGACGCAAGACCGTATGGTTAGTAAAGTGTTATGCAACACCGAGGGAGTGCGGAGGAGGACTATATCCAGGATACTGATGCAAGCCACATATCCTTTCCTATTCATGAGACTAAGGTGCGCGGACTAATATTCGCATTAGAATATTACTGCATATGTCCCCGTGTTTGTAGGTGCTAGTATGTGTGAATTTCGTGACACACTGCTTAAGGAGGAATAACAAAACACGGAAAATTAGAAATTTTCAAAATGGCAAAATGATAATAATAATAATAAATTGTCATAATGGTTTAAGGAAGTTTAGAAAATTCTCTTAGATTCCTGATGATGAAACTGGACTGTGGTCAATCTCCTCTATGAAATCTAGTGACCTAGGAAAATTTCTCTGGCTGACTCGAGACAATCAGAATTTCTTTACAAGTTTCGAGTGATAAGTCATCAAGGATTCGTGAAATCCAGATTTTACGAAAATCTCGGAAGTCAGGAAATGGCTTGAGCTAAGTTCATTTAAAATAAATTGAACTGAAAATAAATAAATTGTTTTGGGGTAGAAACGGACCCGAATGAGAGATGAACACATGGCAAAAAAAAAATCAAAAGATAAGAGTCAAAAGGAGGGGACATACATAAAAAAAAGGAGCGAGAAAGAGAGAGAGTGAAGAGAAGGGTAGAGAGAGAAAAACTTCTCTCGAAGATCTATAAAATTCGACCGAGGGTTTTCGTTGATAAAGAAAGTCACCATCAGATCGAGAGCTACGCCGTAAGTACCAAAATCTTCGAGTTTCACAAACTCACGAGGTAGGGAATTTTCCTACTGGGTTATTTCTAGCCAAAGGCCATTTAACGCTTGGTTTTTTTCAGAGGCCGGAGAGGTCAGAAATTTGTCCTGCAAATTCGTGACTAGGTGTAGGAATTTTTAGAAATTTTTTGGACTGTTTTTGGACAGTATGGGCTGAATTTTTGGGACTGTTTTCGGATAGTCTGGGTTGAATTTTCGGGATTGTTTTCGGACAGTCCGGATAGGATTTTAAGGACTATTTTCGGGTAGTCTCGGACTGAGTTGAGATTTGGTTTCAATTCTGGAACTGATAAGCCCTCGGGTTTAGCCGAGTTTTTCGGGGTATCACTGTATTGAACTAAAATGGTTCATGACCCTCGGGAGGGACCGAGGAGGTGCCTTGTTTGCGTGGGTCCGAAGACAGCCGCTTTGTGTTATTGTTGGAAAAAAATAAATAACATGTTGTTGTGTGTAAAAATCATGTTAATATGTGCTTGTGTGATGTATTAACATGGAAATGGTGATGGATGGAAATTATATGTAGGAAATATAATTATCCGAAATTTATAATGTTGCATGTAGCATGACATGACATGAAATGACATGATTGCATTTCATATGCACGGTCACATCGCGTCGAGTCGGGTGTGGGTGCATGGTTATGTTATTCACCATTTTTATGGGAATGAGTGTGAGCTCTAGGCCAACAGCGCCCAAAATCGGACTGGTGGTATAAACCAGGTCAAATATAAATCACGTGTGTTTGAGTGAAGCAAGATGGGGCAGATCCCCCCCCCGGGGGAAAGACCTAAATTTATATGCGGTTAGACATGAACACTGGTGGTGCAAGCCCGAAAAAATGTCGGAAGGCGTGCGTCGATCCTGCGGTGTGACCCCGAAAAAGACGTGGCCCATGAATAAACACACGGGATTTCATAAAATTCAATTGAATATTGGAGAGTTGTCCAATGGGTTAAGTCATTTGGTGAAACACCAATGACTGGTTTTCACACTTGGCATTACAAGTGTGAGGGAGCCTGGTCAGACTCCTGGTCAGGCATGAGGAGTTCCATCTCATGGCGATTCACTGTAATGTTCCACATGATTGGCATTATTTATATGGAATGTGATCGACGCTTTCCATGTTTACCATTGCATCCGCATTTTAGGTGGTTGCAGCCTGTAGGAGAATTCTTCTACTGGCATTACTCACCCCGGGCCAGGAATCCCATTTCAAAATAGGACGTGATAGGAGACTTAATAATCCGACGAGACCGTGATTATGAAGAAGGTCGATGTGTGGCCTTGATATTACCTTTGAGTAACATTTTTGTAAAAATAATTTATATAAAATAATTGTAACTAAATTATTTTGGGACATTATATAAATAGTCAAGTATGTAATTATGGTAAGAGGGTCGTGATCAAACTCTTAAGGATCGTAATGAAGATTTTATTTTCATATTTGGGATGAAGATGAATGAATGGATCCCTATGAAGTGATATATTTGGGATATGGACTGATAATCTTATGTGGTCAATACTTACCTATGTTGAGACTCCTGACGAGTTATGATTATACTATTATATAGGTTGTATGTCGGTAGAGCTCCAACAAAGAAGACTCGCTAATTTTTTGAAAATATGGATCCCGATAATGGGACACAATACAGGGTATCGGTCACCCGAAACTACGTGAATTTCGCGGCTGACGGTTATCAACGCGATGAGTGCCTAAAACACTCATATTATACCGCGCCCGCTTTATGTTTTAGTTGATTTTACATCAAACAAGCGCATTATACAAGAATATCTACCGGATTCGTGAATTGCGTGTAAAAGAGGTGTTTTCGCAATTGCTGGAAAAGCAAAGCAGGAGAGAAATCGGCACAACGCTGCGACAAGCCAGAACGCCACGCCGGTCAAAGGAGAAAAGTCAAGGACCCAATGTCACGACACTGCACGCCAGCGACGCTGCAACATTGTGACGCCAAAATACGCGGATTTTTTTTTTTTTTGCCTCTGAATCATAAAAAGGAATGGGGATCAGAATTGGGTCGGGGGGCATCGAAGAATGTACAGACGGGAGCACGGAAAACAGAGCAGAAGCGACTCAAATCTTTGGAAGAGACAATGTTTTTTTATTTCTTTCTCTTTTCTCTTAAACTACTGATGATTTGTAGAATGAAGCGTATATTCAAGTCCAATATGTTCTAGATTCATATCTAGGGTTTTGTTGAACCCTATCACAATTGAATGGATTAAGGTTTAAAATATATTATTCAGTTTATTTATGATTTGCATCGATCTGTTCTATATCTGTGATTTTCAATATATGGTAAATGTTCGCTAACAATGGAATGATCCCGCTGGGTATCGAGGAGAGAGATAAAGACTCCTGATTTGAACAGAGCACCTCGGGCCAAATTTGTAAATAGAGATATCCTGATTCCGAGTGTGGCGATTAGGTTTTGATGATTTAAGTTTTTCGAGTATTTGGCCTGGGTGTAGATGTACCCAAATTTCATCAAGAGATAGTGATACACTTCGAGAAGGTATCAGAAAGCACTATCACCCCGTCATTTGTATTAATAGACCTAATATTAACTCTCAGCTACATAATAATCCATCAAAAGTGGCAGGGGGAGACAAATCCGTAGTCTCCACAGCAAAGCAATTCCACAAGTTAATTTAGTGTTCATTTTAATTTCATACATTAGTTAGATAATCATTCAAAATTTATGTCCAGATAATATTAAAATGCCAATTTAAGTAATCAATGCACTTTTCCCCATGGATCGATATCCGTACTTAGGTACACTATATTACTTGATACGACGCGTGCACTTGCGCACATAGGCGCTACATCTAGTTTTTACACATCACGCATACGACCTATCACAACGGGACCTCAAAACTGGGCGCTACTATCGTTATCCCTTTTTGCTGGATCTAAAAATGTCATTACGCTACTTACTAAAAGAATTGATCAACTTTTCGCATAATGGACCTTTCAAACCTAACCTATTCATAGTTTTATCTCTTATAAACTCAAGCATTGTCGTAATTGGCATATATCTAGCCTCTAGGATCCAAGAATTGAATCTTTCCACCATATTATTATCAACATCCCATGACTTTATGATCTTACCACTAAAGCAGTTCTACCCATGTGTGCGGTGGGTAGTTCATCAAATCTTTTGTAGCTCTCCAAGCTGCCTCATATTGTCTACAAATTCTTCTTCAAAGGTAAACCAAGCTGCCTTCCAAAATTGCCTCTTCATCTCTCCTCCCTTATGTCTCTTAGACCAATTGAAGTAAATGGTGTACACCATCTATGCTCAAATTTCTTTAGACATACATTATCAACAACATTAACTAATCCCTATATTCAAATGCAAATAAAGAACAAATGAAATAACTCATACCCAATATAAATAAAGATAAAACAAATGAAATGACAATTTACACATACTCTTTGCATATATGATATGAAAGTAAATTGACTTCGATCTCCTAATTCCAGTTCTTCTTTCAGTAGTGTTAAAAACCAAACCCAGTTCAATTTTGTTTCAGTTTTCACATAACCCTATGCTATAGGAAAATTTTGTTCACTCCCATATCTTCCTAAAGCAACCAAAAGTTCACCCTTGAACTTGGTCTTCAAAAAACATCCATCTAAGCCTATGATAGGCTAACTCGCTCTCCATCCTTTACAAGCATCTAAACAAACAAACATTCTCTTAAAAACTCTTCTCCCCTTTGAAAGTTCATCCTACACAGCTCCACCTTCACCGTGGAGCCGGGATTGCTTCTCAACAACTCATTAGAATAAGCTTCCAACTCCGAATATTCAGTTGAAAAAGCCCAAGAATAGGCACTCAACACCATCCTCCTTGCTCGCTTGCACTTCGAATACCCAACATTCACCCTTAATTCTTCCTCAACATCTTTGACCTGGTCTCAATCCTTGTAGTTGTGATTTCAAGAATTCTAGTTTTGTGCTAGGAAAGTAGTTGAAACTCTAGGATTAGGTAAAATCCTATAACACCATCGTCTGAACTAGTTTTTACAATTAGTCCATGGTCAGAATTGCCTTTGACACCAATAATACAAAAGGGCATTGGTCTTCACTTAACTTATTCTATTTTCATTTTTCACAAATTTCAATGCTAATTTCTAGAAATACAAATATTTAGATAGATTCCTCACTTCCATACACAAAATGTCATTCCCAAGATAAAGTAAGGTCTGTCTTCTATATTGAAACGAGCCGGATGTCTTTTCAATAGGACTTTTCATTATCGACAACAAAAGTTACATCGATGAGTGCCTAGTCATGCCATACCCGTGTCTGCCCATGGTTTTAGCTAATTTTATAGTTAAATACATACTTTTATAGCCCGATATCCGATTCGTACGTAAACAAACAGGAACGGCAATTTCAAAATCCGCCTTGAGCCGAGAGAAGAAAGCATGAAGCCGGCAGAACGTCGACGTCCCAACGTCACACTAACGATCACAATCATTAAAAAGCAAAGGACCAGAATTCGAGGGCATCAAGGACGACGCATTTGGTGGCACTAGCAACAAGAGCGACCCGCATCCGCGAGAAGAGACCTACTTTTTGTATTTTCTTTTCGATAAACTAATGATGTTTTATAGATTGAATATTTGTGTATTATTGTTCAAAAGATAAAACAGATTCATATATAGGTTTTGTTGAACTCCGCTAAGATTGCATGGATTAAAGATTCGATTTTATATTATTCAGTTATTGATGACTTGTTAGTATATGCTCTATATCTGTAATTTATATACATGTGATGTCTGGCCAACATTGGCATGATTGTGCTGGGTATCCGAGATCAAGAGATGAGCACGCCCAGGGATCTGAATACAGCAACCCTTGGTCAATTTGGTACATAGAGATATCCCGATTTCGAGGGTGGCGACAAAGAACATTTAAGTGTTTCTGAAAGACGTCAGGGTAGAGATACACTCCAAACTCGCTTAGCGAGATAGCGAATACACTCGAGAGTGGTGCATTCAGAGGCACGATCACCCCGTCATCAATGAGTCATGAATAGACTGAATAGTAATTCTTCTAGGTAGTAATCCATCAAGAGTGGCAGGGGGAGACATAGCCCTGGGCCTACAAATACGCAAATCACAAAGATAAATTGGATTAGCGACCACACACATTAGTTAATTTGTCACTAAAGTTTACATCCGCATAATATTAAAAGGCCAAACTCAGCAATCAACGCACTTTTCCCCCCGTGATCGATATCCCATTTTTAGGTACATCGTATTACTTGATACTCTATCGCGTGCACTTCGCGCACATAGGTGTATACATTTACACATCACGATCTATCGTTTTGGCAATCATGCCAAGGAAAAGTTTAGTGTTGATATTGATAATAAGGCAATTAGATATTACTCTGGAATTTTTGTTTTTATTTTTTTTACAAGTTCTGGTAATTGTCTTTCCTCGCTTCTCGTGTGTAATTGCAGTCACAAGGCGTTGAGTGCATGTGCGAACACGGTCAGCCGACTACATCCGTTTGACCCTGAACCGGAAAGAACCTTACACCGATTACGCCGAGAACTAAGAACAGCACAAAACAGAAATCTAGCAATAATGCAGAACAATTAAGAGCACGATCTTGGCCAGGAGAAAAACGAGCCACAAAGGGATCACAATGGGAATAATGATAGGAATCATGCACCCAGGCTGTTTATACAGCCAGATGATTCGTTCATGTTGCTATAAGAGTTTGCCCTACCGCCTACAGTTGTTCAGACGGCTATCCGAAGACCACCTATTCAGGCAAACAACTTCGAGTTGAAGTCAAGAACTCCATGCATGCTCGTAACATCCTGTTCCATGGATTGCCCAATGAGAATCCAAATATGCATTTGACCAACTTCCTCGAAGTTTGCGACATGATCAAGTACAATGGGGTCACTGAAGAGGTACTCAGGTTGAGATTGTTCCCACTCTCACTAGGTGATAGAGCCAAACATTGGTTGACAAGTCAACCACCGATTCTTTACTTTACGGAACGATCAAGGTTCCCCGATTAAGTTCTTCCCACTCTGCAAAATCGCAACTGCAAGAGATCAATACTTTTGGACAACTAGAGGGAGAGAACCTGCGTATAAGGGATAGATTTCATGAACTGTTGAGGAAGTGCCCACATCACAAACTGACTGAGATGGATGCAGTCCATACTTTTATAATGGTCTAAGGAATGCGCACTAGAATACAAAGGATTGATGCCTCTACAGAGGGGCACTAATGAAGAAGACAATGCACTAAGCATATGAAATCTTGGAAGACGCACTACTAATACTAATCGCTGGGCTCAGAGAAGATCATTAATTCAAAGGAAGGCCATAAAGTGCAATGATAACGAGGTTCTCAACAATCTAGTTAAGCATGTCGCATAGCTTACTAAACAACTGACTAGATAGCAAGGTACCGCGAATGCCATATAGACCAACCCATGGGAGTTTTGTGAATTTTGTGGATGACAAAGACAACAAAGACGTAATGCCACAGAAACCAAACAAAGCAGAGCGTGCCTTCTCCGCATGTGTCGAGGTGTTTAATCGTAGTCACCACAAGAACAGTGGTCAAGATGGGGCAACAACTATCGTAACTAAAGTCAAGGCTGGAAGGGCATGTAATACTTTAATAGTCGAACAATGGTTATGGACGGAGGAACAACCAAACAACATGCCACCAAACTCGAAGGCAATCCTCCTCCCGAGAAAGGTAGACTTAGAACAAGTTCTACAAGAAATGCTCACCTCAGATACTACCTTATGAATGAGACAAAGGCGAATATGCAACACCAAGCCACACCAATTGAACAACTTGGCAGCACAAATAGAAATTTAGAGGTGCAGATGGGGCCAAAATGGCCAATCTATTGACAAAAGGCACGTTCCTTACTCCAAAGAATCTCCGTATATGAACCCGAGACAGAGGGGAATGAACATGCAAAGGCACCACACCGAGAAGTGGTAAAAGTCGGGCGATACAAGGGAAACCCCTAGTGACAGAGGAGGTAGAAATCTGGCAGTCATCCGCCCAAATAATGATAATACGTAGAGGGAACAACCCCAAAGAGAAATAGTCAATGGAGAAGTAAATGAAGCAAAGGATCAGACACATCCCATACCCAAATTCTGGCGATCTCAACGCCTAAAGGTAGCTTACGTTTGATAAGCAGTTCACCAAGTTTATGGAAGTATTTAAGAAATTGCACATCAATATTCCGTTTGCCGATGCTCTGGAACAAATGCCAAGTTATGTCAAATTTATGAAGGACATCTTGTCTCAGAAGAGAAGATTGGCAGATTTCGAAACAGTTAACCTAACTGAGGAGTGTAGTGCCATCCTTCAGAGGAAGCTGCCGCAAAAGCTAAAAGACCCAGGCAGTTTCACGATCCCTTGCACCATCGGAAACGCTATCTTTGAGAGAGCTTTGTGTGATTCCTCGGGCGCCAGATAATCTCATGCCCCCTATCCATATTTAGACACTGGGGGTTAGGAGAAGCTCGCCAACTACGCTCACACTCCGTACCACGATTGTGTCCTTAAAGCATCCGAGAGGGGTGATAGAAGATGTCTTAGTAAAAGGTTGACAAGTTTATCTTCTCCCAAGAGATTTCATTGTATTAGATATGGAAGAAGATAAAGAAATACCCATAATCTTGGGTAGACCATTTCCTCGCAACCGGCAGAAATGATCGACGTCTCGACGGGAGAGCTAAAATTGAGAGTGCATGAGGATGAAGTCAAGTTCAACGTGTTTGAAGCTGTGAGACATCCGACAAAGAGTGATACATGCTTCATGACAGAGACCGTAGAGGCTATAGTGTCTAGCCAAAGTGGTC
Source organism: Tetrastigma voinierianum (assembly GCA_016808115.1). NCBI lineage: Eukaryota > Viridiplantae > Streptophyta > Magnoliopsida > Vitales > Vitaceae > Tetrastigma > Tetrastigma voinierianum. The sequence goes on along the minus strand of JAEQBH010000989.1, from coordinate 98,268 downwards.
TCACTGATCCTTTGGAGGCTAGCCTAGTACAGAGAGTGATTCCGGTGAATCAAGGGATATGCGCAGGAGTATGTAAATGGATGGATTCTTTCTGAACTCCAATAGAAGGAAATATTTCAATCGCTAGGTGAAAATACTAAAACGCCGCGCCATCCGTTGAACAACCACCTAAGATGGAACAAAAGCCATTACCTAGCCATTCTTAAGTATGCTTATTCGGGGCGCTCCACTGCCAAGGATCTGGTTTCTGCCCCGAATGCAATGGGAGGAAGAGAAGTTATTGAGGGTACTTAGAGATCACAAAAATGCACTCGGATGGTCTCTGGCCGATTTAAAAGGGATTCGCCCTTCCATGTGCATGCATTGTATTTTGTTGGAAGATGGTCATAAACCTTCAGTGGAAGCACAGAGGAGGTTGAATCCAACTATGAAAGAGGTAGTCCGCAAGGAGGTGTTAAAGTGGATGGATATCGCGGTTATTTATCCTATTTCCGATAGTGCATGGGTAAGTCCGGTACAAGTAGTACCTAAAAAGGGAGGAACAATCATCATAAGAACTGAGAATAACACATTATTGCCTTCTAGAACAGTCACCGGTTGGAGAATTTGTATTGACTATCGGAAACTAAATAAGGCTACTCGAAAAGATAATTTCCCATTGCCGTTTCTGGATCAGATGTTGGACCGATTAGCCGGACATGAATACTATTGCTTTTTGGATGGATATTCCGGCTACAATCAGATTGCACCCTTGAAGATAGAGAAGACAATATTCATACATGCCCCTACTGCATATTCGCATTTAGCGATGCCTTCGGCCGGTATCAGGCGGGCACATTCCGGCTGTATGATGGCCATATCTGATATGGCTGAAAAACAACTCGAGGTCTTCATGGATGATTTTTCTGTCTTGGGTAGCTCCTTTGACAATTGTCTGGAGAATTTGAGGTCGGTGTTGATCAGATGCGAGGAGACCAACCTTGTACTCAATTGGGAGAAGTGCCATTTTATGGTACAAGAGGGCATTGTACTTGGGCATCGGATTTCTGCAAGAGGAATAGAGGTAGACAGAGCAAAGATTGAAGCAATTGAGAAATTACCTCCACCCTCATCTGTAAAAGGGATAAGAAGCTTTTAGGCCACACTGGATTCTATAGACGATTCATCAAAGACTTTTCTCAGATTGCAAAGTCATTGTCTAATTTATTGGTCCAAGGGACACTGTTTGAGTTTGATGCACAGTGTATGCGCGCATTTTCAATCTTAAAAGATAAATGAGTATCGGCTCCTATTGTAGTAGCACCAGACAAGCCTTTCCATTTGAGCGATGTGACGCCAAAGGGACTATGGACGAGCCGGTTGTATGCGTAAAAGAATATTCCAGGTGATCTACTATGCTAGCCGAACCTTGAATGATGCCCAGCTGAATTATGCCACCACTGAAAAAGAACTATTGGCCATTGTCTTTGCCTTTGACAAATTTAGGCCTTATTTGATTGGCAACAAGGTAGTAGTCCACACTGATCATTCTGCCATAAAATATTTGATGACTAAAAAGGACGCTAAACCTAGACTAGTCCGATGGGTTCTCTTGCTGCAAGAATTCGATTTAGAGATTAAAGACAAAAAGGGAACGGAGAACCTAGTTGCAGATCATCTATCACGGTTAGAAGGGGCAAGTGATGAGGTCCATGTGAATGACGACTTTCCCGATGAGCGCCTTAGCTATCAAGAAAAAAGCGGCGGTTCCACGGTTTGCGTGACTCACGTGAATTATTTGGTGGCCAAGGTGATCCTCTAGAATTTAGTTATCAACGTAAAAGAGGTTATTCGCATTAATTTGAAACACTACTATTGGGAGGAACCTATTCTATACGTGCATTGTGTCACCAAGTGATCGAGATGTGTGCCCGAAGATGAAATGAACAAAGATTCAACCACCGCAAACTTACCATGTGGGGGCATTTGGCACCAGAGAATGGAAGAATTGTTGTACTAATCAAAGCTTCTACTAGCCTAGCTTATTCAAGGATGCCATCGCCAGACCACTGCGATAAATGCCAACGAATGGGGAGTATTTCAGAAAGGACGAATCCGCCCATGCACACAATTCCGGGAAGTGTAGTCGTTTGATTTATGGGGGATGGATTATGGGTCCATTTCCTCGCCTCTTTAATAACTCCGTACATCTTGCCGGGTGATTATGCCTCTAAGTGGGTTGAAGCAATACCACCGCACTAATGATGCTGTGCAGTGGCTCCGCTTTCTTCAGAGCCACATATTCTCACGATTCTAAGACTTCAAGCACTGACATGATAACGGTACTATTTCTCGCACAAGATGATTGACAAAGTTCCAGACAAGTATATGGCGACATCGCACGTCTCTCGCATATCACCCACAGTTAAATGGGCAAGCAGAGGTATCGAATCGAGAAATCAAGTCCATTCTAGAGAAAACAGTTAACAACTCTAGGAAGGACTGGTCGAAAAAGATTGAGGATGCACTCTGGGCATATAGAACAACATTTAAGACACCATTGGGTATGTCGCCATTCCGAATCGTTTATGGAAAAGCATGTCGCCTGTCGATGGAATTGGAGCATCGAGCCTACTGGGCAACCTTGCCAGCTGAACATGGATAAGATACCAGCCGGAGAAGCGGGATGCTCCACCAATGAATTGACGAATCTCTGAACGAACCTTAAGTGAGAATGCTCGACATACAAGGAAAGACGAAAGCCCGCATCTGCTAAACATATTGCCGTGAAAGAATTCGGTATGTGGCAACAGGTCTTATTGTTTAATTCGACTAAACTTTTCCTGAAATTAGTCAAGATGGTCAGGACCATTCACTGTGACCCACGTTTTTCCACATGGAGGGTGGCGCTACATCCGTGAGAAAGGAACATTCAAAGTAACACCCAACGGTTGAAGCCGTACCTTGGGGGCGAGTTCCATGCGAATAAGTAGACCATTCCATTGAACACGCCAGAGGAAGTATAGTAAGCAGTCATATAAGCCCGGGTTCAGGCACATTGAGATTTAGGGTTGTCGAGCTAACGACATTAAACAAAGCGCTTCTTGGGAGGCAACCCAAGCTTTTCTTGAAAATTTTCTTTCCATGGTTTAATTTTTCTTGTTTGTTTTAAGTTTGGTTTGGTTTTCTGTCTCCTTCCGTAATCTGGATTTTCTTTTGGCTGTCTGTTTTCAGGGCTCGAGACCAAAAGTAATGTGGAGGATCCGCTCGAGAAACTCACTTCAACAGTTAAAAGGGGTCACCAATTGCACTAGGGTTTTCTCTACCTGGAACCTACGAACATTTCGCATTCGCCTTCAGAACGCCGCCGACATCGCTCAACGTCGCGACGTTGGTAGTTCCACCCTCTGGAACGTCGCGACGTTGGATCTCAACGTCGCGACATCAATTTTTGCCCTTCTCTAGAACGTCGCGACGTTGGATCCCAACGTCACGACGTTGGAAAATACCTTCTCTTGAACGTCGCGACGTTGGATCCCAACATCGCGACGTTGGAAAATAGCTCTTCCTCGCAACGCCCGCGACGCCGGGTCGCTTGCCTCGGAACCACAACGCTGAGCCCGAACGCCGTGACGCTTGCCCCCCCGGCTTTTACGCCCAAAAGCCTCTCATTTTGTCCCACCATCACACACCGGCCGAACCCTCACACACACCGTCGGACCCTAACGCAGTAACCTTCCGACCACCTCGCCTCTCGCCACTACTCGCCTTCCCCACCTGCGCCTCCTCCGTCCCTCGCTCACAGATCCATCACCACGCAGCGGGTGCCCCGTCCCCGTCCCTCCGTCACCGTGAGTCTCGGCTTCCTATGTGGTTCGACCCCTTCTGGTCCCCATTGTTAGGTCTAGTTAGAGCCTCATGTCCACAGTGCCCTCGGAGGTCGTGGCAATTTCCGCAAGCCTCCTCGCCCGTTGCTCCCATCAGGCACCCTGTGCTCGACCCATTGCCCAGTCACTCAGAGTCGCTCTTCTGGCAAGACATTCTCGACCAGCAGCCCCTCGTGCTTAGCAGGTTCAGACCCATCCCATAATGGCGTCTGCCGGTTGCCCACTAAAAGGTCGGGCCGTTGAGGACGGACTGAATTTCGACATCACTTAAATTTGTCAAATGAAGGTGCCGGGACGGCTTGGTACCATATGTAAGAATCGGTCCTTCATTAAGGAAAAGGGCTTCCACCACCCAGACGATTTCTTGCGCAAGACCATTGCGACTAAGGGATGGCGAGCGCTTTGCCAACCACCTCGTCCAGCTGCGACGAGTGTGGTATGAGAATTCTACGCCAATCTCGCCTCCCATGTCGTCAAAAAGGTTCGGGTGCGTGGCGTGTTGGTAGACTTCAGTGGGCAGTCCATCAACCAATTTTACAATCTTGACCCAGTTCCCTCCCAGCCTTTTGATCGACTTTATGAGCGACCAGACTACCCCGAGGTCATCCGGGTCTTAACCAACGGGAGGGGTGAGTGGAAGCTCAATAGCGAAGGGCACGCCGCACTTCATACAAACATTCGCCTTATATTCCTACTAGTTATATCACTTCATCACGTCGCGTCTCATTCCGACGACGAACGTGTGTGAAGTGACTGCCAAGTGTGCCTTGCTCAACTACGCCATTATCCAGGATATACCCTTTGATGTTGGGCATGTTATCGAGGATGCCATCCTCTATAACTCCGGACGCGAAATGAACTTCAAGAATCTTCTCACGGCCTATGCAAACGAGCCAGGGTGCCCTTAGAGGACAACGAGGCTTGGATACACCTAATTAAAGCTACAATGGTCAAGCGTGACAAACCGGGTGTACCACGACCTGAGGGAGTGTACGACTCGGGCAATGAACCCTCGGACGAGGATGAGCTTCGAGAGTATCAGGCTCGTTTTGACCTCCCGGTCGACCCCCAGGGAGACGCTGGGCCGTCATCCACTCACCCACCACCCCCACAGCCACCCTCTACGGAGGCCCCATCCAGCCTCACCAATTGAGGACCTTGCACTCGCCCTCACCGACGCTCGATGCATTCTCGGGAAGTTTCTCCACCAGCCCACCGCGCAAAGGACACGACCGATCACCGTGGAAGTTTCCTTACTTCTTGTTCTTTTCTAGCTAGTGTGGGGACACTCGGACACATCTGCTTAGGTGGGGTGGTGATTGGGTTTTGTTAGATTAGTATATTGGTGGATGGGTTATTTTTATTCAGGTATCTCATTTTAGTTTAGTTTAGTTTACGTTTGTTTATTTTAGTATGCAGAGTCTTGTGCTTAGTTTATGTTTTTGTTTTTGGTAGGTCTTTTCTCTGTTTAGTTGTTTTTAGTCACTGAGAGTCCCCAGTATTATGATATGTTGACGTTGGGAGTGTTTAGGTAGTGTGTGCGTGATGCCATGCTTGAGAGTCGAGTCCACTATCATCATGGAAAACAGAGTATAAATCCAGAAAGGATTCGTAGTGTGTTAGATGCTCGGGAATTGGGTTAAATAGGTAGGGAGGCATAGTGAATCACTTCCGGGATATTCAAGAAACTATTTCTCAACGATCCTAGCACACTCACACACAGATGACCTCTAGGGTATGCCTAGGTGCCAAGCTTGGCTACTAGAGTTCAACAAACCCTGGGAGTCTCTAAACACCAAAGTGATGGGACACCCTAGGATTGCCTTCAAGCCCCAAATGAAAAAAAAAAAAAAAAAAAAAAAAACAAATAGAAAAAGGAAAAAAGAGAAGAAACATAGGAACATAATAAGTGGGATCTTCCAATCGGAATCTAGGGCATAGTCCGAGGGGCATTTCAAAGCCCAATGCCCTAAGCCAACTGGCTGGGAGTCATTGACTTCACTGCCCATTACAAGGGACAGAAGATGGAAGTTTCCCACAGCTTAGGGCCCTTAGGTTTAGTTGAGTGTTCGGGGTGACGTTCAAGGAACTGAATGCCCAAGTGTCTCTTAACCAACCGGGGTGGGAGTCACCTTCAACTGTCCCGCTACATGAACACTTAGCTTAAACTTATAGGCACTAGTTTTATTTTCTGTTATGCGTAGGTATGTTAATGAATACAAACAGTGCGTTCCTATCCTTCCGTAGTTAGATTCTCCCAACTAGGTGAGTTGAACTCAAGTCAGGGGCATCGGAATCCAAGGTATACACTGTGAGGTCATTTATTCAATGCAGTCCTTGCAGCGCTATTGAATACCCAAGGTTGAGGCATTTGTCAACCCGCAGACCGAAGTTCAAACGTATCTTTCAAAGTCGAACACCCTTGCAAATCCCTTGAAATTCGAACAAAAAGGCAAGAGTGTGAGTCGGTCCATTTTGATCCTTCGTCTATCAGATGTGCATCATAATCCTAATGTTAGGTTAGAGTATGTAGGTTGTGGTGTCCTATGAGTAAGTTCTGCTTGGGGACAAGCAAGAAGCTAAGTTTGGGGTGATGAGTGGTTTAAAACACTCATGCCATACTCCGCTCTGGTCTCTTGGTTTTAGCTTAATTTTATAGTTAAATACGCATTTTTATAGCCCGATATCTGATTCGTGCATTGTGTGTGAACAGCAGGTGGAACGGGCAATTTTTGGGACCATTTTGGAGATGAGAGAAGAAAAGCATGAAGCTGGCAGAAATGTCGTGACGTTCCAATGTTGCGACGTCGGGTCAACATGAAGAGGAAGTCAACAAGTGGCAAACGTCACGACGCCTCAACGTCGCGACATTGCAACGTCGCGACGCCTCAACGTCGCGACGTCAGCGCGATTTCTCCATCACAATCATTAAAAAGCGCTTAATTCGAGGGCATCAATGACGCACGCACGAAAGACGTAGCGCAGCAAGAGTGACCTAGATCCGCGGAGAAGAGACCTACTTTTGTATTTTCTTCTTTTCTAATAAAACTACTGATGTTTTATAGATTGAATATTTGTGTAATTACGTTCAGTATGTTCTAGATTCATATCTAAGGTTTTGTTGAACCCTGTCATGATTGCATGGATTAAAGATTTGGATTTTATATTATTCACTGATGACTCTGTTAAGATCTCGTCTATATCTCGTGATTTATATATATGTATGTCTGGGCCAACGCTGGTAGCTGATTGTGCTTGGAGTATTCGAGATCGTAGAGATGAGGACGCCTGTGGATCTCGAATAGAGCAAACCCTTGGTCAATTCAGTACATAGAGATATCCCGACTCCGAGGGTGGTGATTAAGGTTAGAACATTTAAGCGTTTCGGAGCATTGGGTTGGGGTAGAGATACACTCAACCCTGCTAGCGAGATAGGCGGATACACCTCGAGAGAGGGTATCTTATAGGCACGATCACCCCGTCATCAATGAGTCATGAATACACTAAATAGTAATTCTTCTAGGTAGTAATCCATCAAGAGTGGTAGGGGGAGACATAGCCCTAGTCTCCACAACACAGTAAATCACAAAGATAAATTGGATTAGTTTAATCACACACATTAGTTAATTTGTCACTCAAAGTTTACATCCGTGGAGCACATTCAGCTAAACCCCAAGAACCAACGCACTTTTCCCTCGTGGATCGACATCCGCATTTCAGTACACCAGATACTTCGATAATGGCGGCGGCACTACGCACAGCGTATACATTTTACTAATATCACGCCGCCTATCACCGCCATCACTGTTTGCACTCTCATTCCTTTCTTCAAAGTCTTCACTGTTTGCAGCATCATCCTCGTTACTCCTACCATAAACATCATCCTCATAATCATTACTTTCAATGTTTTCCTTATCCATAAAGGAATGATCAACAACTTCATCTTCCTTTGCAACTTCCTTAACATCAGGAAACTTAGCATCATTATCAATTAGCCCTGATTCATCTATGGGAGGATCTATCTCATAACCAATAGTCGATATATCTTGAGCAAACACAAGAGCATCAATCTCATGTTTGCAAAAAATTGTAGCACATATGTGTTTGAATTTATCTTAATCAGTACCTTTCTTATCCCAATGTCATCTTGAACTAAAAAAAGACCTTCATTCATCTCCATTTCAGGTTCCAGGACATAAATATGCTATACATTCTTATAACCTAACTCTGATTTGTTGACATCCTGTAACACTGATAATGGATAGAAAATCCACATCAAAGTCCTCAATAATGTGTACATGTCCTCCAACATAACTTAATACGAGATCCATATGCCATCTACCACCATGATGTAAATAAACATCCACATGCCCTTCCATGTTATCAAATTAAAATATCACAAAACAGGGGACCATTGAAAACACAAACCAGGACCACTGAACACATGAACTGGGACCATTGAAAACACAAACAATTAATTAAATAAACATCCTTAGACTCAATTACATTGTTGTTACTGATAAACTATTCCAGTAAACTACTTAAACCAAATGGTAACATTCCAAGAGACAACACAACAAAATGGTACGGAAACACACAATTACCCGTAAAGTTCAAATTTCTTGAGGTTAAAGAGTCGCTGTAATTATCCAAGGATTTTTGGTCAGAAAGGAAGATCGATAGTTACAAAAATGATCGAGGAAGAAAAGAGAAACCCTAGGGTTCTCTTTGGCCTGAAGAGGTTTTTTGAAACAAATTGGTGGTAGCAACAGGCTTAATCTCCCAAAATTGAAGCCCTAAGCTTTAAGTTGGATTAGGGGCAAAGGTTTGCCACGTAGGTTGCTTACATGGGATGATTTAATGCCGGCTTAATCTCGCCCTTGCCTATTTAACAAGATCAGTGACTATAAGGGCTAATTTGTACCACGAGTAACAACATGGGCCTTTTTTGACCAAATGAAATTTAAGGTGTAAGGATGTCTGCAAAACACGGGGGTTTTTGCATTATTTCCATTTACTAATTTAAGACATAATTTTTTTTAAGAACTAAACGCTTTAGTTACAATGTAGTAATCTGTCCCTAATGGGACATAAATATAAATATAAATATATGCCACAATGTCAAACAATATTTTGTTTGAAATAAAATCAAATAATATTTTTTCATAATTTTTTTTAAAAATTATTTTAGTAATTAATTTTTCAAAAAAGACTTATTTTCAATTTTTAAAAATCATCATACTTTCTTTTCAAAAAAAAAAATTATCATATTTGTAGAGAGTATTTTTTAAAATAAAAAAATGAGAATATTTATATCTTAAAACTATTTTTGTAAAAATACTTTACAAACATATTCTTATAAAAACCCTATTTTAATAACTATTTTTGAAAATTATTATGAAATAATTTTTATGAACATGTTTTTGAAAATTATTATCTAATATTTTACAATACAATTTTATATATACTATTTTATTTTAAATAGGTTAAATAACATTTTTACCCCTTACTCAATTATCAACTTGGCCTCTTAACTAATTTTTGTATCATTTTCACATGCGTGTCAATGTGATTTATAATTTCTCTTTAATTAAAAAGAAAGTGTCATGTCAGCAACAATTAACTGCTATTAGAGAAAGGCAAAATTGATTGGTTTTTAATCGTTTAAAGGTAAAAATGATAAAAATTAGTTGAAGGGTCAAGTTGATATCTAGGCCATAGTTAATTTAAGGGGAAAAATACCCTTTAACCCATTTTTAATAATTATACTTGTTTTGTAAACATAATTAAAATAAGTTAGTTTTCTAGTTATGAAAACTACATGTTTATTTTTTGTTATTAAAAATATAAAAAAAATATTGTTTAAATAGAAAATAATAGTTATTATAAGGATTTAACAATTATAAAATAAAATAATTCTCATATAAAAATAATTTAAAATAAAATAATATTTTTATCATATAGTCTTTTAACAACATAAAAACAAATATTTTAAACAAAATATCATTTTATAAAATATTTATAAATTGTTAAATTATTTTTTCAATATTTTTACTATTTTGGCTCGTGACTCACATACAACCAGGTTGGGTTGGCCAAACATTGGCCCGAATAGAAACTAGACAAAATAACCTTATTTGTCTGTGGCCTGATTAGATTGGGCCAAAATGGATTGGACTAGCCCATTTCCCACCTCTAACAAAAATAACCTAAATACATCATTAATGAACCTTCTTAAGAACATTTTGGTCTTTCAAATCTTGATAAGATCCTATTACAAGTAACAAAACATAAGAACTTTTTAAAAAAAGATGGTTATTGACATTCCTCACCCAGATGATTTCGCTTTTTATTTATAAATTACTATATTAAAGTTGAATAAGTGATTGATGATAAAATGCTTACTCTGAGCAAGTGATTTTTTCATTTGTTTAAAAATTTTAATTAATGAATGTCCAACCTTTCACACTTCTTTTATAAATGAATACTCTATTTATTTTGATTATTGGGCTATGGATTTGATTTTTTAAGAATTTAATAAATAGCCACAACGCTTGCTCAGAGATTAAAGGATTGGCTAGGGCATAGTGAATGGACCACATTGGAGTCTCCGTGAAAACATACACATAGAGTTGTAAAATGCAAAGTGAATAGATGTCAAAACAAAATAATTTAATAAATAAAAAAAATGTTTATGACTCTCATAGAAACATTGTTAAATTTCAATAGATGAAGGAAATAAGAGAAAAAATTAATAATTATTTAAAAAAAAAATCATAACAAGAACATAGGTTGTCTTAACTGAATATTCTATAATTAAGTGTGGAATTATTTTTACAAGAATGTAGGTTTTGTTAGAAGTAAAAAAAAAAAAAGAAAAAAAAAGCATAAAGGTTTTGTTAAAATTTTCCAAAACAAAATTCATTATTTGACTTGTGGAAATTATTTTATTTTGAATATGCATTTGAAGTAAATTTGAGCTCATTTGGCTATATAACTTAACAACAATTTCCAACTTTTTGAAAATAGAAAATAATTTTTACAAACTCTTAATTATGTTTGGTCATTGTTCTCTAGATGCAATTTCTAAAGATTAGATAGAAAAGGAAAAACAATCATATATTGTTTTCAATCAATTTTAAAATCGTTAGAAACATGTGGTAAATGCAAATGTTTATGGTGTGAATTACACTAATTTTTTTACTTTAATATTTTTTTTGAAAGAAAGATTGGATGATATATTAAAAATCAGAATTCAAGTTGGAAAGCAAGAACTCTAGAACAACTACATGTCATTCACACGGACCTAACATAGAACTCATTGCTATATCTATAAAGTGAGCCACCACTGAGTACGCAAATCACTTTACAAATGAAAATTCAATTTCTTCAATATCTTTAGCCAACACCTGACAATCCATAATTAACATTGCAAATGGGGAATTAACTAAGTGTGGATCTTGTAGGGCGTTAAAAACTCCTTGCGCATCCATTTCTACAACCACTTTCACAAGATGAGACTATTTAATCCATGACAATGCTTCCCATACCCCCAAAGCCTCTGCCTCATTTGGTCGAAGTTGCTGCTGAATTAGTTCTCCTTGCGCCACTAGAAAAGACCCTACTGAACCATGAAGAACCCAACCCAACCTAGTAGTACCACTCGCTGAAAAAATCGCTACATCTACATTTACCTTTCTCCACCCTTCCTTTGGTTTTTCGCACATAATCGGATGCTTAACAAGATGACAACCAAAGGCTGGAATAATAGAAAAGAACTGCACACCTTGCCACTGTTTTAATGTCCTTCCAGCAATGTTTAAAATTTGACTTAGTAACCACCTGCAATTCCTCCACACAACATTGTTCTTGTTGGTCCATAGTGTCCAACACACCACACATTACTATCATGTTAGAAGGAGAACAAAAACTCATCACACAACTAAACCAGGCCATGAATGACTCCATATCTTCCATGTACTGAACAGGGAGCAAAAACCCAACAAGACATGGCAAGGGGACATTCAAAAATCAAGTGTAGACTGGATTCTCTATCAGTAACACAAATAGGACAAAGAGACAAAACTGGAACCATTCTTGAACGCAATCTATCTATCGTAGGGAGAGTTCCTTACAAGGTTCTCCACATGAAAATACGAACCTTAGGAGGAACTTGAGCTTCCAAAATTTGTTCCAGAAAGATGATGTAGAACCCCAGAAAATTTAAAATTTTCGAAAAGTATAAAATTAAATAATAAATTGTTGAAATGGCTCAGGGAAGCCTAGAAAATTCCCTAGAGCTCGGATGATGAAACGGATTGCTCCGTTGAGTCCATCTCACGAAAACGAGTAACTCAGAGAAGTTTCGCTGAATTCCTAGATAGTGGGAATTCATTATGAATTTTTGAAGTTAGGTATCTAGTAACCTCAGGAACGAGATTTTCTTAAAAATCTCGGGAATTAGGAAATAACTCAAGTTAAGTTCATTTTAAATAAATTGAACTTGAATCGGAACCGAAAATAAATTGTTTCGAGGTAGGAACAGATCCGAGCGAGGATCACGTTACATGTGGCGCCATGAGGTCCACACACTTAACTTAATTTAAGTTAGAACAAAAGGGAGAAAAACCCATTTTTTGGGGCTGGAACTGGAAGTGGCTTGAGTTGGAGAGAGAAAGGAAAGAAACTCCTTCTCTCTACGATCTAAGAAGATCGTGTGGTCGGAATCCGTCGAGTCAAGATTTAAAGTTTATCTACTCGACGAAGGCTACGCGTGGATACCGACAACACGCAATTTCGTCGAAGATTTCGGGTTTGGAGAAGAAAAGTTAGAAAGAGAAACTCTGACTTCTCTCTAAGATCTACTTGAGTTTGGTGGTCGCCTTAAGGCCGATCAAGACTTAAAGTCGCTGGAGTACTGGTGAGGGCTACGCAGGGATACCGGAAAACTTGAGTTCGCAAGGTTCTCACGCAGAGGTTCGAGCCGAAAAGCTTCCTCGGGTTCGTGAAGTATCCGCTGGACTTCAGTCGCTGCTCACGCTTTAAGAGGCAAAGGAACCTTCCTCACTGGTTTATTTCATTCAAATACCGTTTTGGTCTTGTGGCCCTAAGGGCTGTTTGACGGTGTTCCTAACACAAAAAAATCGTATTTTTGGTTGATTTGGAGTTGTTTTTGTTGTTGATTTTCGGTTGAGTTTGGGATGGCCTTTGTTATGTTTATGGTCAATCAGGACTCAAATGGGCGGGTTTGTTGCTGGGTGAGAGGGTTGTTTCCGGGATGAGTTTGGGTAGGAAAGATAGCATGTACAGGAGCTTTAAAGAAGCCCCGGGAACGCAATTTCTTGGGTTTCACAGAATACCTAGCTGCACCCATTTCAGGCAAGGCCTCCAACTTCGGGGATCATTACACTTTCATTCGGTGCCTATTTAGGTGTGTTCTCGACTCTATGAAAACTTTGAGTCTAGAATCCATCCATATATAGCTTCTTGATAAAATTTGAAACCCTATATTTAGTCCGAAATGACGAAAACAGTAGGCCCCTCGTTCCAGCACTCACCATCGTTTCATACGAGGCCTCCAACTTCGGACGGCCATAACTTTCTCGTAAGAGCTTCGTTTGGGGTGTTCTTAGACTCTATGGAAAGATTTTGGAGTCTATGATCTGATCATGTGCTTTTAAATGACAATTGGTGCTCACATACCTATTGAAAAATTGATTGTTACAATGGGGCGTGCTAATTGTCGGGTCGGTGGGCCGTGGAGGAGTTGTGTGTTGAAGTGGCAATTACATGGCAGGTTGTAGGCTATCTTAGGTGCATGATATGCCATGAATTAGCCTAGGAAATGAGGTGCGTCATTACTTGCCCAGGTAGCAGTGACTGATGAAATGTTAACATGTGTTTGTGTGATTGATTGAAATGTCATTTCGTTAAGAGGTGTTTATAGTTTCGATGTCAATATGCTCTAACATATTGGGTGTGTGATGTGTTTTCGTGTGGACATAACTATTGCATGGCATGTTTTAGGCTAGTTTATTGGGCATTATGCGCCATGATGTAGCCTAGGGATTTGAGTATGACATTACTTGTTTAAGTAGTAGTAAGAATGATGTTGATGCATGCTTGTTTGATGTGTTGACATGAATGTGATAAATGTTAGTATGACTGCATGTATATTAATGTTTAATAAATGTATGGACTTTTGTGCATTAGACATGAAAGTGTCCATGGTACACGGTGTAGTGAAAATGTATAGGGTGTCCAAGTGTAGAGTTCCTTATGTTATCAAGCATGTGATTTTGAGCGGAATGGCACAATTGCATTTCGTAATCGGTGCACGGGACACATGGTATGGGTGTGAGTGCGTATAGTCGCTTGTCATTCACCATCCTTGGTGAATGGGTTCGTGGACTCAGATTTTTGGACGAAGTCCAATGGAGATCCATGGTTTGCATGGTTGACAATCAACATTGTTTTCGTGTCACAGGTGAGACCAATGTAACGGGACAAAGTCCGTTAAGTCTCACTCGCTGCATAGCATGAAATTAATACCCGTGTGTTGGGCAATTTAAGTAGGGATAAACACCCCCTCATGTGAAAAACCTGGAACTTTGCGGTTAAACATGACCCCCGTCGGTGAAAGACTCGAGAAAATGTCGGCCGGCGTGCGGCGTCCAGAGGTGAGACCCCAAAAATCCGTGACCCACAAATGCATATACACACGACACTTGATTACATCAATTGGCACTGGAGGATAAAACCAATGGGTATGGGTTAATAAAACAAAAAGCTTTTGTTTTATGAAATAAATGATTTTATAAGGGATCATCCAAAAATCTTTTGGATTTGAAAAAGAAATGAAAATGATTTTATGAAATGATCATTGGATGATCCGTAAAATGTAGCTGCTTTTATCACTGCATGGAGCCCTATCACAGAGTAGAGAGCCTGAGGACTTGACATGGGGGCATGTAGATGGTCGCGTCTCATTCATGACATGTAGGACTCTATGCTAGGATCATGGTCCTAGGTCGGTAGCGTGCTTGGTTGTTTGACCATTCATGTGCATTTAGGCCGAATGTACTCAGATGACTTATCTCTACTCGGGCGTTAGCTCACCCCCGCCGTGGGACCCCTTCAGTACAAAGACATGTGCAAAGTGTGATGATGCTCCTTAGAGGCCGTGGATTATGAAGCGGATCGATTGTGCCTCTTTGATTCATGTTTTGTATAAAGTTATAAATAATGTTATATTAGAACATGTTAGTTTTAATATATAATGTTTTGTATTAAGAGCGATGTAATAACTCTTGCGTGGCTTCTACGATATAGCTTGTATTTATATGGATAAATGGGTCCACATGGCCATTTTTACTCGTATGTGGACCCTGTGGCTCAAGTGTGTAATATTGGGACAGTTGCCAAATTGCATTAAAGTTGTATTTGGGTAGAGCTCCCCGTACAAAGGAGAATCTACCCGATTTTCATTAAATCCTGGGTCCTGGGAAAAGGGGACTAAATGGAGTGGTGTTGGGTTACCTGACATCCACAAATTCTCCGCGGGTTGACGGGTTATCAACGGACCCTCGGGATTTGGGGTGTCATAGATGAACTTGTTTTTGCCAGGTTGTCATGCTGTACTCTATAGTCGATTTTGATAGAGTATGATCTGGGTCTAGTACCACTAGTCTTCAATATGCCTAAAACTTAGGGGTATATTAAGAATTTGCTCCAGATCTATGTGGTTTAAAATATCTGCAATCAAATCTCTATCCCATTGCAACTCTCCCAGATGCATTAATTCATCCACCTTAGTAATATCATAGAATGCTCCTAATGGAGAAGTAATGAGAACTAGAGCTGAATTCGGGAGCCAAGGGTCCCTCTTAACAAGAATGCTTGAACCATCCCCCACACGAAATCTGTAGTGTTTTCATAGCAGGTTTTTGGAAGTCTAAATACCATGCCAAGTGTAGCTAGGATTAGTCCCCAAGGATGCATTTAAAAATGTGGAATTAAGATAGTACCTAGCTCGGAAGTTTTGAGCAAACAAAGATGAGGGATCCATTATCAATTTCTATCCCTGTTTACATAATAGTGCGAGATTAAATTCATGTCACTTTCAGAATCCAATACCACCGACCGCCTTAGGAGCACGTAATCTGTCCCACTTTACCCAATTAATGCCATGGCCTTCGGTCAACTTTCCACCCCACTAGAAGGAATTGAACATCCTCTCTATGTCATGGCACAAACCAGTTGGAAGAAGCAATATAAACATTACATAAATTGAAGCGCTTGGCCTACAATTTTGAGAAGGATCTCTTTACTTGCCCTAGAAAGCTTTTTAGCATTCCAATTATGTAATCTCTTCCACACATAGTCTTTCAAATAATCAAATGTCTTTCTCTTGCACCTATAGCGATAGGAATCCTAAATACCTTCTGTGATTTGACGTCCCACGAACTTCCAAGATGGAACAAATTAAATCTTGACGAATAGGATCTAAATTACGACTGAAAGAGATAGGGGATTTATTAAAATTGACTTTTAGCCCCGTTGCTAAACCATACTCCCAAAGGGTCTGCTTTATAATACATGTTTCAACTTCCGTAGCTCTAAAATAAAGAAAGCAATTGTCAGCAAAAAATAAATAGGAAATAGGAGGAGCACCACTTGCAATCTTACATCCATTTAAACAGCCATAACACTCCTTTCCACGAATAAGCAAAATTAACGCCTCAGCACAAATAACAAATAAGAATGGGGATAACAGGTCTCCCTAGCGAAGGCCCCTCCTAGGCACAATTGGTCCTAACTCCTTACCATCATGTAAAATGGTAAATATGACTGTGGAAATACATGCCATAACGAGAGTAATTCAGTGATCATGAAACCCCATCCTGGCCATCACTTTCCCCAAAAAATCTCATTTCATTCTATCATAAGCCTTAGCCATGTCAACCTTCAAAGTCACGTAACCATGCTTTCCTTGAATCTTTCTTTTCAAATAATATAGAACTTCACTTGAAAGAAGTATATTCGAGTGAAGTATATTATCAGTGATGAATCTCCCTTTAACAAAAGCCCCTTGAATATGTGAAATAACCATTGGCATAATTTTCCTTAACCTATTTCTCATTGCCTTCGCCACTATTTTATAGACCACATTCCAGAGTGAGATAGGGCGCAAATCCCCCCATACTCTCAAAGTTTTGCTTCCTTGGGATAAGGATTAAGTGTGTATCATTTAACCCTACAAGCACAGTGCAATTCGAAATGATTGACAAACATGTAGAACTTAACCTCCTGTCCCACAATATGCCAATATCTTTGAAAAAATGCAGGATTCAACCCATATGGTCCTGCCGACTTATCTGGATGCATAGAAAACAGAGCATCTTCAATTTCAATATCCGTATAAGAAGCCAATAGAAATCGTCAACTGATCCACCAGTGCAATAGTACTCAAGCACAAACGCTTTTTAGCAGCATCTGATTTATACAAATTCTGAAAATACCCTAAAATAACATCATAGGACCACTATCTTGATCTCTCCATTCCCATTACAGTCTTTTTTAGCCTGAGTAACTCATTAATACCTCTAAAAATAATATTTTTATAACTTCAACTCATCATTACAATTCAACTAATACTCTACAAATTATTAAAAAAAAAAGAATTATATTTATGGTAATAAATTTTGTAGGTTATACATTTATTTATTTTCGTTTATATATATTGACATCTATTTACTTTCTATTACAACTGTTATCTTGAAAACTTTAATCCTGTCCTATTTAGGCTACAAATTTTTTATTTATGATAAAAATGCATTCATTTTAAAGTTTAATTTTATTATCCAAAGCTTTGGAGAGGAGGCGGAACATGAAGACAAGAAGAAGGGGGAGGATAACCACCGGATCTGTGAGGGTGGATATTCATATCACCTTCGTAGGTTGGGTGCTTCTCCTCCCTTTCTGGTTTGTTTGAATTAAAGCAAGGATAGAGATCCAGACTCGCTGATTTGTAAATGAGGTTCCTGAAGGTTTTATTTTCTTTTAAATTCTGTCATTCCTTTTTCATTCTTCTTTCTATGTTTCTATTCTTCGTAAAGAACATATGAAAAGAACATGACTTAGAGATCCGTACACCCCTTCTTGAATCAGATCGCCTTTAATTGAGTCTTTCTTTAAATTCTGTCATTAACTTATTCATTTTTTATTCCTTCTTTTAAAGGTTTTGATGTGTTTTTTTTTTCCGTTTTATTGTTTTTGTTGTTTTGTGAACTGAATTTGGTTTAGGGCTTTTGTCCGACCCGAAGGCCCACGGTGCGACTTTTGTGAAAAGAAAAAGTTGAGAAAAAATTAGGGATCTGTTGTGATAGCAGAGGGGATGAGCGGTATGAACCTTTCTGCTCGTGTATTTTCATTATACAACACACGGGTTTATTCCTGTTTGAGACTTCTTTGTAATTCTCTCAAATTGATAGTGAAGTTTTCTTCTTATGCTCCTCGGTTTCCGCAAGGGTTTCCACGTGAAATCTTGTGTTTTTCTTTATATTTATTTCTTTAGTTGTTGTTGATCATAAATAAGTGGTATCGTTAATAGGTTTTCCTCGATCCTATCAATGGTAACCATGAAATTCGAAATTCCCTTGTTGGATCGCAATACCAGATTTTCGTTGTGGCAAGTTAAGATGCGCGTTGTGCTCGCTCAGATGGATCTGGATGAAGCGTTGTTATGGCTTGACAAGATGTCGTCATCATTGACAAAAGAGGAGAAAGAACGTAAGGATCGTAAAGCACTATCTTAGATTCACCTTCATTTATCAAATCATATTCTGCAAGATGTTATAAAGGAGAAGACTATCGATGCGTTATGGCTGAAGTTGGAAGATTTGTGCATGATGAAAAGTCTTACGAGTAAGTTGCACTTGAAGCAACGATTGTATTCGCACCGTATGGTAGAAGGTACATCTTTAGAAGATCATCTTATGACCTTTACAGAAATTGTTGCATATCTAGAAACTTTGGAGGTTAAATATGAAGAAGAAGACCTAGGGTTAATGTTGTTATGTTCGCTTCCTAATTCGTATGCGACTTTCAGAGATACGATTTTATATAGCCGTGATACCCTAACCCTAAATGAAGTCTATGAGGCTCTATTTTTTAAAGAGAAAATGAAGAATATCACAGGGCCTCGGCATGGAGATAGCCTCATGAAGTGGTAGGCCGCAAGAGAAGAATTCTGATGGTGAAAAATAGAGGAAAAGGTCAAAATCCAGGAATTCTAATAAAATCTACAATTACTGCAAGAAAAAGGGCCACATCAAGAAGGAGTGTTTCAAGCTGCAGAATAGGGAGAAGAAATTCGAGAACATACAAGGAGAGAAATCTAGGAAATTTGGTGAGGCCAGTGTTGTGGAATCAAATCAGATTGATGGAGAACTTCTAGTTATGTCAGATGCTGATTTGAGAGCTGGTGAGAATTGGATTTTAGATTCTGGTTGTACGTTTCACATGACTCCTAATCGGGGCTGGTTCTCTACATATGAACCTATGCATAAAGGTGTGGTTTTGATGGGTACATACGATCTTGTAAGGAAGGTGTATTAAAGGGACAATCTACATTAGAATGTTTGATGGAGTAGTTCGTACTCTTGGTGACGTCAGACATGTTCATAATTTGAAGTGGAATTTGATATCCTTGAGTACTTTTGACTTAAAAGGGTAAAAATACATTGGTGAAGGTGGAGTCATGAAGACTAGTAAAGAAGCCCTAGTTGTGATGAAGGGTAATCAAAAGACCGCCATGTAATATGTTATGCAAGGTTCTACAGTTATAGGAGATGTTGTTGTTGGATCTCGTTCATTATCAGAGGATGGCACATGCGTCTTGGGCACATGAGCGAAAACGGTATGGTAGAGTTGAGTAGAAGAGGACTTCTAGATGTGAAGAAAACAAGTTATAATTTTGTGAGCACTGCGTTTTTGGGAAACAGAAGCGACTTAGATTCTCTTCAGGCATTCATAAGTCAAAGGGGTTGCTTGACTATCTACATTCAGACCTATCTTCTATGGGAGGTGCTACTTATAAGTTGGACATCACGATGATTTCTCATGTAAGGTAAGGTATTCTTCTTTGAAATAAAAAAGGTGATGTTTTCACATCTAGAAGATCGGAAGACAATGATTGAGAAGAAATAGAGGTGTAAAGGTCTCATTAATAATGCCAAAGTTTTGTTCTCGATGAGTTTAACACTCAGGCAAGAAAGAGGGGGTAAAACCCGAGAAATTCTAATTTTCTAAAAGGTAAAAATGGTAATTTCAGAAAACCGGAATTTATAGATCTCGGATGACAGAAACGGACTTTCACCGTTGAGTCCGCTCGTGAAATCGTGAGCTACTGAACATTGTGACTTGCCGAATTCGAGACATCAAATTTCCTTTACCGCTTTTCAGCACCTCAGGTGTCCGGGTAATCACAAAACGGCTTGTGAGAGACATGTGATGTGACAAACAATTATTACATGTACACAAAAGATAATATGCTGCAAGGATTAGTGGAGATGATGGGAATTAACGGCTTAGATTAAGCCATGTGTCAAAAATCCAAACTAAGGAGATATGATGAAATTTTGGAAAAGCCAACAGAATAAGACAAAGAGGAATAGTTTTCTTTCTCCAAAAAAACAAGGAGAAAAACGTGCAGTGAGTTGGGTTTTGAGACTTTAGAGAGAGAAAGTGTGACTTGTCTCTAGATTTTTGCTGCTCGACCGCCGACTTACCGAAAGCGTTACAAAGTTGTTCTATGTTACCTATGCGCAAGGGCTACGCTAAGGCACCGATTTTGCGGAATCCCGACAACCCAAGAGTACGGATCTTTCCTACTTGGTTTATTCTTTAGCCAAGAGCCATTTTATGGACGGGATTCGGTTGAGGCCCCGACCGGTCTGTTTTCTGGCCTCAAACCTTTGAACCGAGTGAAGAAATCCTCAATGTGGTGGTTTGAATAAAGGCCGACCCGAGGGTTTCACTATTCACGTGATTTGTGTTGATTTTTTTGTGTGGTTTGGGTGATTCAAAATGAACTGCTTGATTTTTTAATTAGCCTATGTGAGCTAATTTTGATGTTATTATTGTGAATTGAATAATGTGAATTATGTGATTAAATTTTGTTAATATATACATGTAAAATATATTAGCATGAATATTTTGAAATGGCATAATGCATTCCATATGCATCGGGGCACCCTAGAACGATAGGTGTGAGTGCATGACATGAAAAATGAAAGAAAAGTGAAAGTGATTGTGAAATGAATTTCTAGGAAGATTTTCCGAAGAATCATTCTTGAGAGTTGTCCAACAAGCTTCATCTCTGAGGCTACCCCATGTCTTATTTCTGAGAATTACCCAGCATCCAATTCTAAGGGTTGTCCATCGTATTTATCGAATTCGTGGTAAGTTTTCAGAACAAAAAGCTTTTGTTTTGAAAATCGTATTTTTACTCGCACTGGCCGAGGCATGTGAGAGCTCTGCGGAGGACTGGCGACATTGATTGGGCATGTAGACATTCAAGTCGGATCATGTATTTTCTTGAATGTGATTGTTTGCCATGACATGTGCACTTAGGTGGAGAGTAACCCATGTAGGAAATTATCACATTTCAGTATTGCCTAATTCTGGCTTAGGATCACTATTTCTGTGCATGGGAT
Organism: Tetrastigma voinierianum; assembly: GCA_016808115.1. NCBI lineage: Eukaryota > Viridiplantae > Streptophyta > Magnoliopsida > Vitales > Vitaceae > Tetrastigma > Tetrastigma voinierianum. The sequence continues at coordinate 76,685 of JAEQBH010000989.1, read as the reverse complement.
CGATATGAGGACGACGCTACTGTGAGGCCACGCTTTTAGAAGAAAGTCGATGTGGGTTTGTATCTATTCAGATAATATGTATTAGAAATTGTAAATTTTAATATATGTTTGAATTAAGAGTGACTTATTAACTCTCGAATCCATGTAATATAGTCGTTGTGATATATTTGTGAGTATTGATGCATGGGCCAAAGTGGCAATTTTACTCGCATGTGACCCTGCAGGGTCGCAGAACCGTCGGGACAGTTCTATTTTCAGGGTAGAGCTCCCGTACAAAGGAGACTCTGCCCAATTTTCGTGAGTGGTGTCGGGTTACCCGACATCCACGAATATTCCGCAGGTTGACGGGTTGTCAACGGACCCCTGGGAAATGGGGCGTCACAGAGGGAATTGTTAGACATCGTTCAGTTTGTCATACTCCACAACAGAATGGTGTAGCGGAACTTATGAATAGGACTTTGATGGAGAAGGTCAGATGCATGCTTTCTAATGCTTGGTTTCGGGCCCGCGTAAGTCAAACTACCCATTTATTTGATCAATCGTTCTCCCTCATTTGCTATAGAGAAGAAGACTCCTCAAGAGGTGGTCTAGTAGTCCTCCTACTTATATAAATTTGAAAAATTTTGGATGTCCTACATATGCCCATGTTGATAATGGGAAGTTAGAACCTAGATTAATGAAGTGTATATTTCTTGGTTATAAATATGGTGTGAAAGGCTATAAATTGTGGTGTCCGGAAACCAAGAAATTGGTAATTAGCAAAGATGTGATTTTTGATGAGACTTCCATGATTCAAGCCTTGGCTCCTAAAGAGTCTAGTGTTGAGACCGTGTAGAAAGTTGATAAACAAGTGGAGTTTGAGACTGGTTTAGTTCCTAATTCAGATGAGCAAAGTGTCCTGCATGCTACCTAGGATTCCAAAGGCAACAATATTTTATCGCTGCAGATGAGAGAGAGGACTATTAAGCCACCACATAAATATGGTGAAGCTAATCTGGTTGCATATGCCTTGAGTGTAGTAGATAATATTGAGTCTAGTGAAGAGTCATTCACTTATGAAGAGGCTTACTAGTTGCAGTGATTCAAGTAAGTGGACGATTGCTATGCAAGAAGAGATGGAGTCCCTTCATAAAAATGGGATAATGGACATGGTGAGGCTACCTAAAGTGGAAGAAAGCCATTCGTGCAATGGGTGTTCAAGAAGGTAGCACACCGAGTTGAGAATGCAAGGCATACAAGACTAGTTACTAAAGGTTATAGCCATATTCCGTGTTGACTTCACATATGTATTCTCTCTAGTGGCGAAGCATAGCTCAATCTGCCGCTTGGGATTGCGGGCTTTCATGATTATGATTTGACAGCTTAAATGTGAAGACTGCATTTTTACATGGGGAGCTTGAGGAGGACATCTATATGCAACAACTAGAGGGTTTTACAACTTCATATAAGGAGGACTATGTTTGCCTACTTAAGAGGTCTCTTTATGGTCTGAAACAGTCTCCTAGACAATGGTATAAGAGATTTGACTCATTCATGATCTCTCATGATTTTAAGAGGAGTAGCTTTGATAGTTGTGTATACTTCAAACAATGCAATGATGAGTCATTTCTATATTTTCTCTTATATGTTGATGACATGCTAATAGTAGCCCAGAGTAAAGAAGAGATAAGAATTGTAAAAGCGCAGCTTAATAATGAGTTTGAGATGAAAGATCGGGGAACAACTAAGAAGATACTTGGGATGGAGATTCTGAGGGATAGAGTGACAGGAAGATTATCCTTGAGTTAGAAAGGATATATTGAAAAGGTTCTTAACAAGTTCAACATGCAGAATGCGAAGCCTGTTACTACTCCACTTGTGTACTCATTTTTCGTACTTTCATATGCCCTATGTCCACAAATGATGAGGAGGTTGACTACATGCCTGTGAGTACCATATTCTAGTCTATGGGTTCTTTGATGTATGCCATGGTGTGTTCGCATCCAGATTTGGCCTATGCAGTCAATGAAGTTAGCAGGTACATGGAAAAACCTGGCAAGGAACATTGGAAAGTAGTTCAATGGATCAAGTGCGACATACTGCGTGGACCGCAGTGTTTGTTTGTAGTTTGGGTAGATCAGAAATGGAGTTGTGGTATGTCGATTCTAATTATGCTGAGACCTCTGATAAGAGGAGATCCCCACAGGATACGTGTTCACCATCGAGGTTGTAAGTATTAGCTGGAAAGCCACTCCTCGGGGCCATAATAAAGAGCTTTGTCAACCACAGAGGCGAGTACGGCGCTGCTGCAGCCAGAAGAGGCCCCTGTCAAGGGGCTTGCTCGGGGCAAGTGATTAGTCAGAGATCGCGACATTGTTTTATGATAGCCATAGTGTTATATTTCTCACCAAAGATCAGATGTTTCATTAGAGGAAGAAGCATATCGATGTGAGGTATCATTTTGTGCTTGAGATTATTGCTCGTGGTGACATTGTTGTGAGTAAAGTTGGAACCCAAGACAATCCTACAAATATGATGATTAAGTCACTTCCTATAGCCAAGTTTGTGCATTGTTAAAACTTAGTGGGACTTGGTTGCTGAGTTTTTCTCTATGGAGCTTTGTTGTGGAAGAGAAGTATGGTTTTGATCTTGTTTTGAGTTATAGAGTTCGTTGGCGTTTTTCTGTCTGATGGGAATTCATGTTAAGGTGGAGATTGTTGTTTTGCGATCTTGATTCGGCTTGGCCATTCGACTTGAAGGCCCAATGCTACTTTGTGAAAAGAAAAAAGTCGTTAAAAAATTAGAAACTAGCAGTAGTAGAGGGGCTAGGCGGTATGGACCTTTATGCTTGGGTATTTTTGTTATATAAACATATTAGGGTTTTTTCACTACAAGCTGTATTTTGTAATTATCTCTCAAATTGATAGTGAAGCTTTCTCCTTTGTTTATGGTTTTTTCTCGTAAGGATTTTCATGTAAATCTTGTGTTTTTCTTTATTGTGCCATTCATCATAACAGTTTTTCTAAGTTTTGATGTTTTCTTTAAGTGCAGTTTAGGTGGAGGAGAAAAGAAAGAAAATAAAGAAAATGACTTAGAGATCCAGACCCCTTATGGAATAAGATTTCCTAGTTTTTTTTTTCTCGTTTTTCTTCAAATTCTATCATTCTCTTTTCTTCATTCTTTTCCGAGTTTTGATGTTTTTGTTATTTTTCCCTTTTATTGTTTTTTTTTTTTTTTTTTTTGAGGAAATGTTTTTGTTTTTAAGTAAAACTATTTGTAAAAGGGATGAAATGATGACCAGTGAATTTAACATCTCCCAATTTTTTTTTTTTTGAAGGGCGGCCCATTTTTTATATGAATTTTCTCGACTATGTCAAGTACTTGCATTTGCTTTTAAAAGAAATTATTTTATAAAGATTAAATAATTTAAGAATTAATAAGTTTTAAAGTAATTTTATTTATATTTGATTTTCTTTAGGTCCATGCTTCGTTCCTGGAAAGTTTGAGGTAAAAATAGGAAAATAATATAAAAATAAAAAGTAGAAGAAAAAAAATAAAAGAACATAAAAATAGAATTAAATTCCATATGATATTTTTATTTGCTATCTCAAATCAATCTTATTTATTTAAACTCATCAAAATAAAGATTAAATAAATTTAAAATACTTAAATTTCTAAATAATTTTATTTATATTTCTGATTTTTTGATTTTTAGTAGACAATCAAACACAAGAAAATTATTTTTCTTATCATTTTTATATTCCCTTGGTATTTTCTAAGAACCAAACACAACCTAAATTTCTTTTATTAGGTAACTAAACATGAAAAAATCAATTTTCCTTATAATTTTTTTCTTTCCTTTGTATTTTTCGAAAACCAAATACAATCTTAGTGTTTTACACCCCCTTAACTTCTTTTCTGGATTCGCCACTGGTATTGTATTTTATAATTTAAGTTTGTATATTACCCTAGTTGAATGTTTTGAATTATGTTTTTTTTTTATGAAATGATTATTTAATTTTGTTTTTAATATTCAAATACATAATTTTTGTCGATAAAGGTCCAAAAAACCCCTCGTGGTTTACCAAATATCTCATTTACATCTCCAATTTTTTTTTATCCAAAGAAGCCCCTATAGCTTACTCCCCCGTAGCCCACTTTAGCCTTAGCCATATCTAATACCGTTAAAGAGACCAAACATCATTAAAATAGTCGCAATCATGTGCGTAGCACCGGGTAGGACTCACTCTTCTCTTTTCCTCTCTTCTTCTCATCTTTTCTCTTCCCTCCTTCTTCTCCACGTAACCCCCCCCGCTTGGACCCAACTCCAACCCATCCCCAAGCCACAACCCAAGTAGTCCGCACCCCCAACCAACCTAGCCGCTTGACCCACTAAAGCTTTTCATTTTTTTAATTTCTTTTTTAACTCTTAATTTTTTATCAAAATTTTATTTTTGTTTTCAAAATCTATTAAATAAAAATTTTAATTTTAATATTTAAAATATAAATAAATTATTCTCTATTTTAAATCTTGTAAAAAATTTTATTTTTATTTTTAAAATCTACTAAAAAAAATCGGAATTTTTTTTTGACAACTATTCATTGGAATTACAATAGTGTGTAGTAATATGCTCTTAGGCAAAAAGTTTTGAACCCTAGTCCATTCCCTCCTTAAGCCTGGTCTAACACTTTAAACCAATTGAGTTAGGGCTTATTGGCAATAAATAAATAAATAATGTGTTATTTTAATTTTTAAATAAATTATTTTCAAAAATCATTTAATTTTTAATCCACTAAATGAAAATAAAAAAAAATGAAAATCGATAGATTTGTTTAAAATAATATATTAATATTAAATATTATTTCAAATATAGTTTTAATATTTTAACAAAGTGCTAAGTTGTCAAAAAAAGATGAGTTAAATATTTAATATTTTTATTTAAAAACTAATCAATTTTAAATGAATGGGTTTTAATATTTAATATTTTAATTTAAACACTAATCTATTTTAATGTATTAAGTTAATACAAATTTTGATAAAAATCAATGGATGAGTTTTAAAAAAGAAAACAATTTTATTTTAAAATATTAATATTTATTTATTTATTTATTATATTCTTTTTTAGAAAGGTATTTATTATATTCTTAATTATTATGAATAAATATACTTGTATTAAAGATATTAAACATTTTAATTAAATTCTAATTTATTATAATGAAATAACTATACATAAAATTAAAATATTTAAAAAAATAAAATAATGAATAGTTAATATATATTTTAAAAATGAAATTCGAATTTTTTTAGTAGATTTGAAATAATGAATAATTTATTTACATTTAAAAATAAATAAATTTTGAATTCTTATTTGGTACATTTTTAAAACAAAAAAAAAAAAGTAATAAAAGTAAGAGTTAAAAAAAAAAAATTTTAAAATGGCTTGGGAAAGTGCTAGCTAGGTGGGGTGTCAGGGTCCAAGGCTTCAGTAGGGTCATCAACCTAACGCAGCAACTTCGCGAGCCACTGGCTCGCTTGTTAGAACTCCCTCGAACTTGTTTGTTAAGTTAAACGAACCGAGCCCGAACATCATTAATTTGAAACTCGTAAGTTAAAGGAGCCGAGCCCGAGCACCCTCAAACTCGACCGCCTCGTAAACTGCTTGTGAATAGCTCGTGAGCAAGCTCGCAATCCAAAGCTCGTGAACCGCCGTGAACAAAGCTCGCGGAACCAAGCCTCGCGGAACTGCTCGTGAACATGGAGAAGCGACCGCGTATGCACAACAAATTTTTCCTACAAAGGAACATGATAAATATTTTAACTCTTGAACTTCAATCAAGTTAATTGAACTTTTATTGTCTTATCTTTTTAATTTAGTTGTATGTTGGCTATTTTAGATGAACATTTTCTTTAATAGGGTTGTAACCGAGCCGAGTTACTCGAGAGTCGCTTCCACGTCGCCTCGTTAAAAGCTCGGCCTCAAATCCAAGCAGTTAAGCAAACGAGCCAAGTCCGAACATCATTTTGAGGCTCATAAGTTAAATGAGCCTAGCCCAAGCAACCTCAAACTTGGCTCGTCAGCTCATAAACAGGTTCATGAATAGGCTCGAGCCTACTCCTTTAAAATCGAGCCGAGCCGAGCCGAGCCTGCCTAATACTCGGCTCGATTACACCCCTAGGCTTGGAATGCAATCCTAGCATTCATATTTCATCTGCCCTGAGGCTTGACTCAAGTGGTAAAGAGGTGGCACTACAAGGAAAAAGTTAATCAATGATGCATTAAATGCGTCATTGAAGAGTTGCAATGACGCTTCACTAAAGCGTCATGGTCTCGACTGTCATTGTATATGTTTACACACAATGACGCTTATTTCAAGCATCATCTTTTATAAATCAAAACTATGACACTCCTTTAAAGCGTCATTATTTACTCATCATATTTCAATCTAATATCTTAACTATGACACTTATTTGAGCGTCATTCTTTACTCATCATATTTCAATCTAATATCTTAACTATGACACTTATTTGAGCGTCATTGATTTTTATATATTCTTGTTTTAGGTTCATGACTCTCATTACAGGTATCATCACCTATCTCACATTAAAAATTCTATTTGCATTTATTTCTTTGGTTATAAATCTTAATATAACAACTTCATAATTATTGAAAATATACTCATAATATGAAAGTCATATAGATAAAGGAAAAACAATATCAAAGTAACATGGATAAGGAAACAAATCTATCTATATATACATTGATCCAAAATCACAAAAAAAAAAAAATTCCCAACAAGTTTCATAGATTCTATGAGTAGGAGTAGAAACTTAAATAGAAAAGCACAACATATTCTTAACAAGAGGTTATTCTTTGTTTCTTCATCATCTTCTTACTCGTCATATTTCTTGGACACCTGATAGGATAAACAAAATAGTAAAAGTAAGCACCAAATACCAAAAAGTTAAAGCATGCATATTTTTGTTCTTATGAGAATACACCTAGTAAACCCCTTTAATATCATAAAGATAAATATTCAACATCACATATAAATTAAGTTTAATTGCATATGATTTGGATAGGATTAATCTAATCAAGACAAAATCCAAGATTCAATTATAGCCATGACATACATGATTTCTTATTGTTATGGAATGATTTTCTATTTTGTGATTATATCTTTGAAGTATTTTATTAATCTGGTAGTTCAACATTCTAATTTAGTCAAGACTTGAGACTTATAGGAGAAATTTATTTAATAAGGCTAACTAAATAGTCTCACACAAATGGAGACATATGAATTATGACCACAAAGACATGTTGATCTATACAAAATAGTACCAACCTTACAATAGAAAGTAGTATGTCTACAGGAACAAAGGTGTTCCTCACAAGTAAAAAGCACTTGGGCAAGCTAAATAAAAATTGGGCAACTTATCGATTTTCTAGTTTATGATTTGATCAGAATTTATCATCTAAGTTAAAATTTCAACATAAAACTATGTAGGAATATTTAGAATAACCAAAAAAAATAAAAACCTCTTTAAGCACTACATATCATAATCAAGCAAAATCTTTTACTATAATAGTTAGGAACCCTGTAATTGAACAAGTTTCAGTGTTTACTAAGTCAATCTTGAAATCATTTTTTCCAAAAGGAGAATTTTTTTTATATGTAAAATTTTGTCCTTATTGGGACTTGAATCTAGAACTCACATCATTTTACCACTTGAGATAGGCCTTAAGGGCTTCCAAGACTAGACAATATCATAATAAGTCAACAAAAGTATTACCTAGGAGACAGTTTCTGAAATTAAAACATTAAAAAAATCATCATCCACACAAGACCTCAATAAAATGATTAATAACTAAATAAATATACCGACACATAATGTGAAACCCCGAGAAAATCTAATTTTCTGAAAAAAGGGCGAATGGTACTCTACCAAAATTCGAATTTTTCTAGATTTCTCGATGATGAAACTGACCACCGTTGGAATCGCCTCACGAAATTTAGCTACCACGGTCAAATTGGGCTTTAATTCGGTGACGCTTGAATTTCACGCCGAGGCACATGGAAGAATGGCACACTGGCACTCCAGAGGGCTTAAGAGGTGCCACGTGTCAATTAGTGAGCAAGTAAAACATTGAACTCAAGTGGGGTTGACATGAGACACATGGCATCATGCCATTTGAGGGAAATCCAATAGTAGATGGATAAGGGATAATGTGTAATCCCAAGGGCAAATGGATGAGTGACAAGTGGCATGGAGAAGACTTTTCTCTTGACCTCCATCTAGACCAATCTGGTTTGGGAGGGAAAGGAGGAGAGAGAGAGACAAAACAAGAAAGAGAGAGAAAAGCTCTACTCTTCTCAGATTCCCCGATCTGACCGTTTGCCACAGGCGAGAGGGGCTAAAGTTGCTCCCACTACAAAGGACCACGCTATGGTACCACTTTTTGGGAGTTTCAACAGACCGAAAGGTGTGGGCTTTTCTCTCCTTACTTGTTTACTCCTTGTCTAAGGGTCATTTTAATGGGTGGGGATTTGTTGAGGACTGGATGGCCGTGGTTTCGGTTCCAAAAGATTTGGACGTATGAAGAAATCTCTTCGTGTGGTTTCGACGCCTATGGACTGTTGCGGTGGCTTCAGGTGATGTCGTTGCTTCCATGGGTGAATAACATGCTAATCAGGGTTTTGTGACGCCCCAAGATGAATGGTTTCCGGATTGAATATTGGCCCTTGTGAGCCAATTTTGTGTTATTGCTATGAATGAATAACATGTGTAAGTTTTGTTAATATATGCATGCTTAGTATATTAACATGGATTGTGTAGCATGTGTTGAATGTTTGGTGTGCCATTGCATGAGCATTAGGTGGGGAGTAACCCAAGTAGGAAAATTCCACTACTAGCATTGCTCACCCTATCGAGGGAAAAACTATTTCCTCAGTACAAGGCCCACCTCGGATGGACACATCCGAGGCCCAGAGGCGAAAAACGGGTGACATATGTGGCCTTATTATGTATTTTTGTAAAAATCTGGGCAAAAGACCCAGTTTTGGATAATTTGTATTCAAAACAAATTGTAATTGATCTCTTTTTGTATAAAATATACATTTAGTGTTGTATGGACGCGTGGGCCCTATTGGGCCGTTTTACACATGTATGAGTCTCATGACTTGAGACATGTAGATTTCCGCGGGTTGACGAGTTGTCAACGGACACCCCGGTTTCGGGGCGTCACACACAAACATGCTTTACCAAACTTCATAAAACCAAGCAAAAGAAGAACTCAATAATACCATTAGCATGTAAAAATAAACCTAATAGAACAATAGTATTCTTCACCAAACCTCAAAAAATTCTAAAATATTCTTCATGTTTTCGTTGGTTTTCCAAATACTATAAATATTCTAGATACTATAAATAAATAAATAAATAAAGCCCTTGATTCTCCATCAAACTATTCTAAAGAATTTTTTTTCTTCATAAAATTAAGGAAGCAAACAAATAAATAAATGTTTCAACTACTAAATAAATAAATATTTTCAATATGAAATCATGAATCAAAATATTAACCCAATGAATGTGCTTATTACTAGAAATTTTAAAAATATCGAACTCAATACATTCAAGTATTAAAATTGAGCTTATAGAATAAAAACAAACAAACAATTAATTAATTTAAAAAATCAAGTCAATATTTATCAAGACTTATAATCATGCCATTAAGAAAACAAAAACAAACTTACCCAATGAAGTATCAAAGTGGATAGCATGCCTAGAAATATGTGAACCATAGAATTATCCATGATCTCTCCAAGTATATCTCAAACACTGGATTTTCATCGGGCTGCTTGACCACATAAACTCCAATGCACTCAGCAAACAAATTTGTAAGTTTATTCAAAAATCTATTGTTCCAATTGTGAAAATAAAATTCCAAGAAAAAATGACAATATTGATTCAAATTTAAATCTACAATGATTTTTCAAGAGATATTTTCGTGGTTTAAACCCTTATTCAATAAATAACATTTTGAAACATAAATAAACACAAAGGACAATTAGACAACTACTTCTCAAGTTATAAATATACCAAGTCACCCTAAATACTATAAAGGCACAAAATCTATTTTTACAATGGTCAAATAGTTGTGTCCTGGTTAAGGCAATTAATTTAAGAAAAAAAAGAAAAAAAAAATAGTTAAATCAAAATAATATTTTATTTGAAATGACTAATTTTCTAAAAATAAATAAATAAACAAATTACTCACCAATTGCCGGAATGGCATCTCATAGGGATGTTGTGAGGGCTTCTTTGTTTAAAGGCCCTGAGCCCATACTTGAATTTTTTGATCACCAATGCCAATGGAGCACAAAAATTCTTCAATTTAACAAAAGGGTCCAAGTTCAAAAAGATTTCTGGTGTTTTAGGACAAGGCATTTCATTTCAAAATCGTATTCATGGGTAGCTTAGAAGAGAATGGTTTAGTTATTGATCAAAAAAAGATATATACAAAAATCCATTTTGACACTACCCAGACTATGAAATCACACACTGCCACTAGGATATTTTGCTTCCTCATAGTGGGAGATTTTATTGAGTATATTCCAAAATCCTCACGTACTTCTTAAATAGACTGATGTTAATGCTCTGTTTTTTGGTTCCTAAAAATAGCAAACCAAAAATCTTCAAAATATGAAGGTGCTATGACTTTGGTCTATCACCTAGTTGATCAGATGTCACCAAATCTGCATCTAACAACTAAAAAACAAGAAAATATAAAGCCCAACAAAAATAAGTAAAAGTCTGCATCAATAACTAAAAAAGAGAAAACAACTTATCTATGGAGTACCACACAACATCTTTAAAAATAACAATAAAATAAAGGAAAAAAAATGACTAAATTGAGCTGTAAAAATTGTAAAACAACTTATCTTCAGATATGTCTTCCCCAAGTAGAAGCTAAAAATCTCTCCATCATCTCAGCTTTCTACAAAAATTATAAGCAATAAAATGAATATAAAAACATCAATCCTCACCAACTAGCCCTATAATAATACCCCCCATAATGACGTAAATGAATGCAACCAAATTCGAAGCTCAAGTATTGTAAGCTATCTAGTAGACTTGACTTCTTCCACAAACAAATTTCCTCATCCTTCATTTTCAAGACTCAAACAAATTGATGCCAGCACAAAAGTTTCAAGACAAAAATCCCCGAAAGAACCGATCACCCATCCGACCACACTTCTCCCGCTTCTCCAACCCCCAATCACCACATCTCTCTCCTGATCACCGACAATATCAACGATGGCCACACTTGAAAATTCGAATTCCCACCATCAACCGATAAGCCAACAGCGAATAGGTCATGGAACTCGAAGCACCCTCTCAATCGTAACTTCGACATGAGAAATTATAATAACTATTCGACTCGCGGACATCCACACTCAACTGTAGCTCCTGCATCGATTGCTTTGATAATTCACTCCCTCCCTTGACCTAAAATTACTTCCCACGAGATTTGAGAAGAAACCTAATCCCGCATAATCCAAGTTGTGAACCCTACAGAAATTAGCAATTAAAAATAATTTCTAAGATTCGAAAGGAAAGAAACATCGATCCGTTTGTATGGCATGTATTTATACCCATGATTCAAGGACACTTCTATAGCGGTAAAGATGTCGCTTAACAAATGTCATTGAATTTTACATTATGATTCAGGTAATGACGCTTTATAAGCCGCCAACAAATCGCACACATTTTCAATTTCAGAAGGAATGAGGTTACAAGAGCTTTCAGGTTCGAATCATTGTAAGAATAAAGTACTACAACATAATATGCAAAGTGAATAGATGTAAAAAAAAAATAAAAATTCATGTTTCATCACTTGATGATCTCTCCTTTGTTGAACGTTTATTTGGCCAACCACATCGGAACATTAGTACAAGCCTCAAGTTTCACCCTATGCCGAAATGATTAGGGTGTTTGCTAGCAGTAGCAATTTGAATTTTTATTTTCCATTTATGTATTTAAAGGTCCATAGTAGACTTTGTTCGACTCTTCATGTATGGGTAGAGGTGTAAACGAGTCAAGCTACTCGAGTTCAACTCGTAGAATACTCGAATTCGACTCATAGTTAATCGAGTCAAGTAGTTCAAGTAGTTTGTCAAGTCGAATTCGAGTATCACAATACTCGACTTAAGCTGCTGGCGCGCTTAATCGAGCTTTACTATTTTATTAATTGAGTCGATTTCAAATCAAGTTCAAGTATAATTATTTAATTGATTCAAGCTTTATCGAGTCAAGTTCGAGTAGCTCGACTATTTTTTGAGTCAAGTTTCGAACATTTGAAAATTTTCGATTGAGTTCGAGCTTCAAGTTTTTAAATCGAGTCGAGCTCGAGCTTGGCTATGTGTTGACTCGACTTGATTACACCCCTATATGAGGGTATGGACCTGCACATGAGGGAGGTTGTTAAGAGCATGATATCCATATTAAATACAAATCCTACAAGTTTGAACTTTTAAGAAAGTTGGTTATTTAACAAAACCTTTATTCACATGTTTAAAATATCCATCAATACTTCTTTTTAATACACCCTGTCCCTGCAACCTAATATATGAATCAATAGTTCCATTTGACACTACACAAATAAAAACCCACGTAAAAAACACTACTACCTCCATGTATTTCTGCCACCACACATTAATAAAATGGTTGAACATGAATAAATTTAAAAAATATCCATATAAAAGAAAATTTATCGATCAAATCATTCAAAAATAACAAAAATTTAGTCACCTTATGTGGTAATCCAACACTAAAATTTTACCGCCATCATGTTTAAATTATTTTCAATTGAATGACAAAGCTAATTCCCGATCTATAAACTTGAGTTAATAGGAGAGTTGGTTATTTAACAAAACCTTTATTCATAAATTCTTCTTTTTAATGCACACTGTAGGTCTTGTTGCCTATTCGAATTGCAAGCACCTTGACCAATCTCATGGGACCTAAAGTTAACGATCGGATAAACCTCTAATGACCTTGACCAATCTCCTATTCGAAAGGACTCGACTCGAATTGATGATTATTGGGTTAAACCCTAAGGTCTTAAACCAATCGAGCTACCCCTGAAGGATACCCTGCTACCTATATTAATAGTTCCATTTGACCCCGCCAAACCCAATCAAACAAACATCGCGCCACACTCACACATCGTCACCATTACGATCAGTTGGAAGTCGGAAACGATGAATGAACCACCAAAATGACGAGATCCGCGATTCAACCGAACGGCAAGAACACAACCTGAAGGTTGAAACAAAGCGACTTGAGCGCCGCGTTAATCATTCGCTGAACAAGTTTATCTGCAATAAAATTTTTACCAATACGTCGGTCAAAAGTTTTCACTAAGAATATTTGGTCTTCGTCTTCACCAATCATTCGAATTAAAACAAGAAAACTTCCATCGCCATCCAATATAGAGTTAGTTCAAAAAACATTAACATTATTGAGATGACAACGGCGTCTCGGACGGCGCCCCTCGATCCCACCTGGCTTGTTTATCTTTTCTCATCCCAATCTTTCTTATTTATGCACCAACAGCAAAAGCAGATGAGAAATTCTAAACCCGCTTTCTTATCAAGATTTGAATCATTACTTAGCTAATTTTTTTGCATTGTTTTAATACATTAAATGATTGATATCACATAAAAAATAAAAATTATTATGAATTTTATAAATACGATGTTAAAAACATTCTAATCATTATTAGAGTTATATGAAAGATAAACAAAAAATAAATGAGGCTTTAACATAATCATGACTTCGGCAATAATTACTTTCAATTTAGCCTGAAGGAAAATAAAACTTCAACATGTTAAAACTCATTACATTTAACAACTGTCCATTAAGAGGTGGAACACTATAACCTCAATAATCAGTCTGCCACATCCCATCACATCATTAAATGAATCAACTTATCTGAATGTTAAGTAATTATTCAATGATTGGCTTCCAAAATTTGAGATCCCAAATATTAACAAAAAAAACGAACAACTTATGTCATGTTATGATGGTATCTAAACCAAACTCCCTAATATGCAATAACACAAGAACTTTTCATCAAAATGACAAAGCTGATTCCGGCCTAATCTGCTTTGGAGGAAACACAATCGGCTGTGGGAATTCTGGTTAGCTTCCCAAATTTGCTCCGGCGGAAATGCCATTCAACCAATTCAGGCCAAACGTATTTGAAAAACATAAGAGATGAATACAATTTTGGGAGAGTGATATATCTTTCTCCACGGCTTACGGCTTCTACAATCGCCTTTGCAGCTTTATCGGCACTCCACATCGGCACTCCTTTAGGGCTAATACTGTGATAATCAGTGTAACATATTGTATAAATAGATTAATAGTTCAGTTTGTAAAAATGTGTTTCAAATTCCTAATTAATATGAATTCTTTTTTTAGAAGATTAGTCTATATTATTTTAAGAATGGATTTTCTTGTAAAATAAAGAAAGACTTCCTTATATAATAAAGAAAATTATTAGACATATTATTCAGCACGAAGGGGAAAAGTTTGAGATAGGAATACATTTATAAAAGCTATACGGGGTGTATAGAGGTCTGAGGAAGGATAAGAGATACTCTAGGTCGAGCGAGGAGTTTGTAGTTCAAGGTATAAATATAAGCAATAGAGAAACATGTATGGATACAAGGAAATGAATGAGAAAACAAGATATGTTTCTGTAAGACCCGAGAAATTCCACCCTCTCGAAAAAAGGGCAAAAATCGCACTCGATTACAAAAATTGTAATTTCGTTAAATATCTGAAATTATTCTCTGGATCTCATGATGAACGGATTTCACCTTTAAATCGCTCGCGAAATCTAGCTAGCACTTAAAATTTCAGAAATTCCAGATAGCAGGCTGACACGCTGAGGCATCGCTGCCTGTGTGCCGTAAAATTATTTTCAATGCGACTAAAGTCACATATAACACGTACTCATGTGCCATAAGTGGTATGAGTAGAGAAATGATTAAAATGCCGACGGTCGCATAATACGAATATCAAAACTGTGTGAAAATGCGACAAATTTGGCATTATGAGAATTGATTTAAGTCACTAGAAGACAAAATAGGAATAGTGACTTGTCTTCTCCAAATGAAAAGGATCCAAAACGTGGGAAATGAAAAGAATAGATCCAGTAGCCGATTTTCTTAAGTTCTAGTGAGAGAGAGTCTTCCTTCTCTAAAATACGAGATCCTAATCCGTCGGCGGTCTTCTGACAAAGCAGTTTAAAACCCGTTACGCCGTGAGCGGCTTCACGCTTGCAGCACGGATTATGAGTTTTTGACAAACCCGAGAGGTAGGGGGTTTCTCCCTACTTGGTTTTATTCTTTATTTAAGTGTATTTATGATGCTTGGAGTTGAACGAATGCGGAGGGGCCGCTTTGACGGACCTAATTGTCATAATTTTTGAAGCTCAAATGGAGCAGCCCGTGACTGTCCACGGGCTGATTTGGGTTGATAGTTTGTGCATTAAGTGTTAATGTATGCGTTGATGTGTATGAGGCCGGTATTGGCTGAGAAATTGGGTTCACAAAGTGGACCACTGATTTATGAGTGATGGAACAAGAAACCTGTGGTTCCATTGCTCATATGAATGAAGGACACGAAAAATCAATTTTCGTGTGAAAATGTGTTTTATTGAGTGATTAAATTCGAATTGCTCGTGTTTGATAATTAGCCCAAGTGAGCTAATTTTCGGTGTGTTGAATTGTGGAATTACATGACATGATTGTGTGATTTAAATTATGCGGATGTATGCATGGTGATATATTTGCATGTGTTATATGAGTTATCGAAATGGCATCATAATGCATTTCATATGCACTGGGGTAGCCTAGAAATTAGGAGTGCATGACATGGAAAAATTGAAAGAAAAACGAAAACGTTTTTGAAAGGAATTTCACAGGATGAATTTCCGGAGAATGGGGTTGGGAGACGGTCCAATGCATCATTTCGGATGAGACCATGACTGCTTCTAAGGTTCTCCAACACATTCGCCTCGATGGTAGTCCTATTATTTTTACCGATGCTTCGGTAGTATAGTTTCTAAAACAACAAGAATTGTTTTGAAAAAGATGTTTTCTCATACATGGCTTAGGCAGGTGTGAGGGAGTCAGTGAGGACTCAGGGTATGAGTCGATCATGTAGACATTCAAGTAGGATCATGTATTTACTTGAATGTATTATTTTGAGCATTGCATATGCACTTAGGTGGAGAGTAGCCCACTTAGGGTGATTCCACTATTGAGCATTAGCTCACCCTGTCGAGGGATATTATATTTTTACAGTATATGGAGCTTAGTGAGTACACTAGTTTCATGTAGGTTTGCTTAGAAGAAAGCCAAGCTCGTGGGCTTTGGTGTTACATTGTATACATGTATTAGAATTCTCTAATTTTAATATATGTTGTATAAGATTAATTTATTAACTCTTGAAACTATTGGATATAGTTTGGATATATTGTGATGAGTATTGTATTATGGGCCCAAGAGGCTGTTTTTACTCATGTGATTGTCAGACTGGGACAGTTTATGCAGGTGATGTATTCGTAAGAGCCCCGCACAGCTGAGACTCCCCGCCTCGATTTTCTAAAGTGGCGTCGGGTAACCCGACATCCACTTGTATTCCGCAAGTTGACGGGTAGTCAACGGACCCCCGTGAAATGGGGCGTCACAGCTTGGTATCAGAGCTTAGGTATACGAATACCTAAGGAGCTCAGGTTGGGTATCCATCACCACTAGGTAGTTTGATGTGGAGTATAGGTATATAGAAACCTATAGATTGAGGATTCGGGGGGGCTTAGCTATAGTTTGGAAGAGCATCACCACTTAGGTGTGGCTCGATGTTGAGTTTAGGTATGGGATTACCTAGGAAATCAATGACAAAACTAGGACACTACGCGTACCAGGTTACAAAGTTTTGTGTGATTTGGTAATTGGCTTGTGTGTTTGGTGTGCATGATGCATGTTTCATGTGTTGATATTTTTGTGTGTGCGTGGTGATTAGCACATGGATGTGTTAGAAAATATTTTAGAAAATATTTTGAGTGGTACAGTGTACAAAACTGGAAATGAAAATGAAGAGAAATAACTTTTTAATAAATTTATTGGATGAGAATTGAAGAAAATGGAAGAAAATAAATTTTTATAAATTTATTTGAGCTGAGAAAATTTTTTCATGAAAATCGAAAAAGAAAATAAATTTTATAAATTATTTGGTTAAGAGGGGAGGAGAAATAATTTTCTAGGATTTACAAGGTGTGAAATTGAAGAAAAGTGAAGAGAATAAATTTTTAGAAATTTATTTGAGTGCAAAAGAAAATGGAAAAAAAAATGATTTTTTAGTGATTTTTTCCAACTCGCCGGAAATAAAAGAAAATAAATAAATAAAATAATAAGAATGAAGAAAAAAATTTGTGCGTAAATTTGGAAAGGTTACTCGCCCAAATCAGACAGAGAGGTGGATTGCATTGCAATGCTTTGCGTTTGTATTGCAACCTAGGTGGCCGGAAAATTGTCCAAGTAAAGAACGTATTGCAAGACGGGTGTAGTCGTTTAGAACTGTATTGCACACAGCTTTATCAGGACATTGCAAGAAGAGGCAGACTTGGTGGGGATTGTATTGCAGAAATTGTATCAAGAGGAGGCTTGGTCAGCAGGGAGATTGTATCGCAAAAAAAAAAAAAAAAAATTGTATTGTGACTAAGCAAGTGATTACGGGCGCAACAAGCCAGACAGGTCACGCCGACCGTGAGCAAATGACACCGCCGCAGCGCTGGGCTGGGCGCGGCGCCGGGCGGCGCGTGCGCTCAGCGTGCTGGGAGCCGGGCGCGGGCGGGCGCGCAGACGACGCCGCCGCTGCACGGCCAGGCAGCCACCCAGCGTGGGCGCCGCAGGCGGCAGTGCCGCTGGCGGCAGCGCCAAGGAACAAGTGGACGGGCGCTGCTGCACGGCCTGGCCGCACGTCGCAGCTGGCGCGAGCCGGGCCGCGGCACAAAGAGCCCGAGCCTGCGACACGACCGGCCCTGGCCACGACACGGCCGGGCCAATGAGCCACGATACGACCACTGGTGCATCCCGCGGTACCCGGTACCGGGCCGCTTAGGGTGTTTTGCGGTGCACCCGACCGGTTTTCGACCTGGTTTTTCGACTCAGTACTATTCTTGAGTCACTAAATGAACATCAGCCATCAAAAAATTTGAAATTTTTTTTAAATTAAATTAAATTTAAATAAATGAAATAAAAATCAAATACTTTGATAAAATTTAAAAATAAAATTTTCAAAATAAAATTTTCGAAATAAAATTTTGTTGAAAACAATATTTTAAATGCAAAATTCACTGTGGTATACACTGAAGTTATGTATGGTTAGTGTCTCGGCCGTGTTTATGCCTTAGAGATATCAGATAGCATTTGAACTACCAATTGAAACTCAATAAGCGGGTAGAAGTCACAGAGGGAAACTTATATGCATGGTGTAATGTGTATAGGAAAAGGGTGAATGCTAAGGTTAGGAACTATGACCTTAGGATTTGGATACTCGAACAAGAAATCTTAGAATTTTATTTAAATAAATGAATTGGAGTGGTCGGGAATTAGCGCCACTTTGTGTTTTGACCGTCGGCTCATGGTTGTCAAGTCTATTAGAAATTAGCATCCGCGATACTAGTTAGACCGAAATGAAAATTAAATAGATTCTTTGCTGCCATGTTAATCAGGTAACCGGGCTAAGAGGACGAGGACGAGGACGTCCACGGGCACTGGGCAGCACCAATCGACAATCGAATACCACGCAGATTTGGATCGCCTGGCCTTTGTAGAGGCCGTGGTGTTGCAAAGGTCGCTTATTGCAATGCATTAGCATAGCGTAGACAGATGATCCTAGTAACCGTGAGGTTTAGGCGCATCATCCTCTCGACATTCATTGTGGAGTGAGACCCGATGGCTGCGCATCATCGGGTTTACGCAGATCGAGAAAGTGTTGGAGGCCATGGAGATTACCTCGACGTGATCAGGATTAGACTAACCGCGCCCGCCAGAGGTGAGGCCCGGGCATGGTGGAAATGGGCGTGACCTGTGAGACTTAGAGGCGACAGGCATGCGAGACGGGATCAGCCCCGCAGACAGTGGGATCACAGGCATCGGGACAACGCACTCCGCTAGTCAGAGAGCGTAAGAGAGCATAGCTTCATTCCTCCATACCCTAGTATGGGCCGAGGAACGGCCGCCTCGGGTGCTATACGAGCACCCCGTGAGCACTGCGGGGCCGAGGAGCCAGAGGGTGGGTCGAGTCGCATAAGACTCACTGTGCCTGACTTCTAGTCAAGGTGGCGCACTATATGTTATTATTGTCGCCAGCCTGGGCATATGAGGCGAGATTGTCCTAGGAGGCAGAGGTCTCATGGTGCGACAGGCTGAGCACACAGAGCGTACCCGACATGTAGGGCACGCTTACTCTTGCACTTATCGACTGTAGTAGCGTTTAAACTCAGACACCGGTGATTCATTAATTGCTGCACTGTGCGATGGATTCGGGACTTAAAAGGTTAAGGCCAGAGAAACCACGTATAGATGTTCTTCCCCCTCGGGATGTAGGGTGAGAGTTGACCTGATGAGGTCTGTGATTTATGAGTGAGAGATCTCGAGATTCTCGTCATGCAGGACTCCGGATCGGGTGTCACAAGATGGCATTTCAAGGCTCGTGTGCACTCTGACATCGCGCCGAGTCGGGCGTGGTTACACTCCAGACAACACCACCACTCTTGCTATGGATTGAGTTTGTCTTTGGGACTACGTCCAATGAAGACTCATAGTTCGAATCAGGAAATGAAGAGTAATTAAAGTGTGTCATAAAGCAAGAAGGGTCGTTAATCCCTAAGGTGAGAAGCCCGAGTATGGGTAAGAGACCCGGAGATATCCCGATCAGATGGGTGTAAGATGACCTGTGAGATCCCAAATTTCAGAGGTAAGAGGATCCGGGAGATATCCCGACTTCAGGTGGGTAAGAGACCCTGGAGATATCCCTTGACCAGATGGGTGTAAGAGAATCTTAGGGAGATGTCCCAAATTTCTGTGGAAGGTAAGAGACCTGTGGAGAAATCCAAAATTTCGTGGAGGCAAAGAGCACCCCGCAGGTAAATCCGAAATTTCGTGAGGGTGTAAGAGACCCGTGGCAAACCGGGAATTTCGTGCGCGTAAGAGACCCGTGGAGAACCAAATTTCCGTGTGGGTGTAAGAGACCCGGGGAGTTATCCGAAATTTCTGTGTGGGTGTAAGAGACCCGTGGAGATATCCGGGAATTTCGTAGGAACGAAAAGAGGCTCGCAGTTGTGTCGAAAAGTTATGTTACACCCGATGAAAACACTCGGGCCGCATTATCACGCAGACTTAGAGTTGGAGTGATAGAGTCGAGAGTGACTCGAGATGAAACACACGGTCAGTTATCACGCAGACTTGTAGTCAAGCGACAGGAGTCGAGAGCACCCGAGATGAAAACATACACGGACATGGTTATCACGCACTTAGAGTCGAGGATAGGAGTCGGAGTGACTCGAGATGAAAAACATACGACATGGTTATCACGCCAGATCGAGAGTTGAGTGACAGGAGCCTGGGTGACTCGAGGTTCGATACCCCTTTGAAATTGCATCGGGTGCTGTTTAAATTCGCGCGGCTCTGTGATATGGATGTTGTCATTCATGACATGGACTAAAGTTGATGGTCCATTGATTGTCATGATTGTGACCTTGAGAGGCGTTAGCTGCTACACACCAAGGGCTGTGTGTGGTTACGCGGTTGTATGGATTATATATAGTGTTAAAGGGACACGCTAATGAGCATACGTCCTGGGTCATAAGGGTAGAGGATTAATTGCCCTTAGTGGAATTCCGCCTACAACAATAGTTATCAAAGTAGCATACGAATGGCATCATATGAGGCATTGTGGCGGAGGCCATGTAGATCATCATATGTTGGACCGAGGTGGAAGAGAAATTCTCCATCACGGGTCCCGATTCGATTGTGGTACACCTCCGGTATGCCAGCTGATACTGCAGGCTGCCTTCTCATGGCCCGTGAGCCGCGTAAGAGCCATATGTTGACGTGCGACGCCAACCCCTTGAGTTCAAGGTTGAGGATCACGCCTTCAAGGTGATGCCTAAGGGAGGAGTGGCTGGCCGCAAGCGAGGGTTATCACTTTAGATTCACTGGACCTTTCGAGATACTCAAGAAGATAGCATTGGTTACACCGCTCGGCGTTACTTCATCAAAGATGATTGTGTGTCCACGAGGTATGTCACGCTCCATGCTCTAAGTATACTCCTGCATCCATCTCATGTTATGGATCGGGGAGCCGACGAGGCTGACACGGATGGGACCTCGAGGAGGGACCAAGGCGCATTTGGCGATACCGCGGATCGTGCTTCGCGACGCAAGACCGTGAGGCTAGTGAGAGCGCTTACGGCGGCACTATGGAGTGGAGGAGTCAACGCTGAGCGGCGAATACCGATGCGAGCCACCCATCCCTTCTTGTTTAGGGGATGAAGGCACGCGTCTAGTCGCTTAAGATTTGTGTTCCATCGCTTTTTACACTTACGATGTAGCTGCACGCGCATATGCATGTGGTGTTCGATCATTCAAAATTTCGGGACAAAATTCCTTTTAAGGAGGGGAGAATGTAAGACCCGAGAAATTCCAATTTCGAAAATGGCAAAACACTTCGACACAAAATTGTAATTTCTCGTTAAATATCCTAATTTATTTCCTCGGATCTCTGATGACTAAACCCGATTTCACCTTTTGAATCGCCTCGAAATCTAGCTAAAGACGTAAAATTTCTTAAAATTCCGAGATAGCCTGAGTTGACACGCTTTTCTCGAGGCATCGCGGTTCAGTGTCAGAAATTATTTTCGATGCTAATTAAAGTCACATATAACACGTGTATCATGCGCTATAAGTGGTATGAGTAGAGAAATTACTAAAATGGACGGTCGAGATAGTGCCGACATCAAACCGGAAAATGCGGACAAATTTGGCATTACGACCGATTTAGTCACTAGAAGACAAAATAGAATAGCCGACTACTCTCCAAATGAAAAGGAGCCAAAACGTGGGAAATGAAAAGAATAGATCCAGTAGCCGATTTTCTTAAGTTGTAGTGAGAAAGAGTCTTCCTTCTCTCTAAAAATACGGAGATCCGACCGTCGGCGGTCTTCGGGACAAGAAGGAAAACTGTTCTACGCGGAGCGGCCTACGCGTGGGTACCGGATTTGCAGCCACAAACTCCGGTGGCGTAAGCCTCCCACCCTGCCTCTGTACTCCTTATTTAAGTGTATTTATGATGCTTGAGTTGAATGAGGCCGTGAGGGGTCGTTTGATCGGTCCCAAACCTTGGGATCGAATTGTTATAATTTTGAAACTCATCGGGAGCGTACCGCGGATCGCCCACGGGCCGATTCGCTGATAGTTTGTGCATTATGTGTTAATGTATGCTCACGTGTACGAGGCCGAATTGGTCGAGAAATTTGGGTTCGCAAAGTGAACCACCGATGGCGAGCTGATAACAAGAAACCCTAGTGGTTTTACCGCTCATGAACAAGGATATCGAAAATCAATTTTCGTGGTGAAAATGTGTTTTTATCGAGCGATTAAATTCGAATTGTTCGTGGTTTGATAATTAGCCCACAGCCACTTTTTTTGCAGTTAATTGTGGAATTACATGACATGATTGTGCGACAAATGAAGGGATACGCATGGTGATATATTTCCGCACGTGTTATGGGCTAGCTATTTAAATGGCATCATAATGCATTTCTATATGCACCGGGTAGCTTCGTGGGGAGTGCATGACATGGAAATTGGTTAAAAACGAAAACGTTTTTGAAAGAATTTCACAGGATGAATTTCCGGAGAATGGGGTTGGGAGACGGTCCAACAGATCATTTCGATGAGGACTATGACTGCTTCGAAGGTTCCTCTTCCAACACATTACCGACAGTAATTCCACATTTTTAACATGCTTCGGTATAGTTTCTAAAACAACAAGAATGTTTTGAAAAAGATGTTTTCATACATGGCGAAGTGTGAGGGAGTCGTTGAGGACTCCTGCAGACAATGATTACTGCATATTCAAGTAGGATCGGCATTTACTTGAATGTGTGGTTATTTTTGAGCATCAAGATATGCACTTAGGTGGAGAGTAGCCCACTTAGGGTGATTCCACTACTGAGCATTAGCTCACCCTGTCGAGGGATATTATATTTTACAGGTACAGGGAGCGAGCGAGTAGACGGCACGTCATAGAGGCTGTTTTAGAAGAAAGCCGGGTTGTGGCTTTGGTGTTACATTGTATACATGTATTAGAATTCTCTAATTTTAATATATGTTGTATAAGAGTAATTTATTAACTCTTGAAACTATTGGATATAGTTTGGATATATTGTGATGAGTATTGTATTATGGGCCCAAGAGGCTGTTTTACTCATGTGATTGCTTGACGAGACAGTTTACGCAGTGATGTATTCAGTAGAGCTCCCCCGCACAAAGGAGACTCGCCCGACGCCAAGTGCGTCAGCACCCGACATCCACTATGTTCGCAGGTTGACGGGTAGTCAACGGACCCCCGGGTTTTGGGGCGTCACAGCTCAAGAATCCAATTGTATGTAGTTTTATCCTCTATAATATTTTTAGAGTATTAAGGATATATTCTCTCTAATCACACAATAGTGTAACATATTGTATACATAAATTGTGTAAGTAGTTAATAGTTTAGTTTGTAAAAATGTGTTTCTGCCTCCTACTAATATGTATTGTTTTTTAAAGAATATTGTATAGAATATTTCATAGTTCAATATTATTCTAATATTATGAGCTTATTTGGTTATAATTCTTGAAAACAGTTTTTTGTTTTAAAAAAATAAGGAGAATAAGGAGATTACGTTTGGTTCTTTTTTTTTCATTCTAAAAAAATGAAGAATACAAAAAACACTAAGTTCAAAAAACACTAAGGGTCTATTTGTTTCCCATTTTTGGAAACATTATTGAGAACAGTTTTTGAAAATATAAAGAACACAATTTTAGTGTTATTTGAAAACTGTTTTTATTATTTAGTTTAGTGTTTTCTTTATTTTTTGTACTTTCAAAAAAAAAAAAAAAAAAGATGATTTATTCTCTGTATTTTCTTTATTCTCCTTGTTTTTCAAAACAAGAAACAATGTTCAAAAACTATAAACAATCATGGCCAAAACATTGTGTTTTCAAAGACCTTTCATAAGAATAGTTTTTTAAAAAAAGAACCAAACATGCCCTAAATTTTCTTGTAAAATAAAGAAAGGCTTTCTTATAGAATAAAGAAAATTATTAGAGATGTCATTATAACTATTCAGTGTCATGAAAGGAAAGGTCGGAATGTCTAGAGATATGAAAAAGGACACGAAATACTCGGTTGAGCGAGGGAGTTTGTAGTTTAAGGTATGAATATAATGAACATGAAAACATGTACGGATACAAGGAATGGAGAAACATTAAATGTTTCAACAATCCAATTATACGTAGTTTTATCCTCTATATTATTCTATAGAGTATAGATAAAGATATATTTTCTTTTATTTGATGGATGTAGGTAGTGACGGAGCCAATACATGCATAAGGGGGAGAATTCGAACCCGACCCGTGTTGAAACTATAAGTTTCACCTATTACCACCAAACTATATTTCTTTAAAATTAGTTAATACCCCTTGAAATAAATACCTTCCGTCAAGCCATTCCCTAGCTCTACCACCGAATGACAGATCCAAGATTTAAGGTGAGGGGGGCATACATTGACAAACAAGTTTTAAGTTCAGGGGACATACATTATCACATGTGGTTTTGTAGCCTAGTGGCATAAGATCCTGGAGGTTCACGGGCTCATACCATATGGGTTGGGTTCGATTCTCCCTCTCAACAAAGGGTTTTTTTTCCAAAAAAAAGAAAAAAATTGAGGGGAGCATATGCGCGCACCCCTCTAAGCACTAACTAGGTTCATCCGTAGATATAAGTGTCCTAGATTAAAACCTCATGCATTTTTATGTTCTTGAATTAACATTGTTTCTAACAAAGTTGAATTAGAGTAGATGCTTACTTTTACCCGGTTTGGTTCAACAATGACTTGTCCAATCTCGGAAAGGAGCTTCCCTTGGGTCAGCTCACTCTCTATGAAGCCCAGAGTTACTATTGAAATAGATACATCAGGATCCAATTCACCTCTCAATGATTCAAAGAATGCTATCGATGCCGCTTTGCTAGACTGCCAGACCCCAAAAAATAAACTCAACAACCAAAATGAAAGGGATAAGGTACACATATGCCCTTGATATTTTGGTTTTATGTCCAACTGGGCCCTTAAACTTTTTTTTTTTGTCCAATGCTATTATTAACGTTTGTTTTGTAGCTCAAATATGCACCTACCTTCGAAGGAATGATGAAAACGGAATAACGTCATTGACGTAAAATTCGCAATCCAGATGATAGGTCGGGCAAATTATGCCAATGAGCAGGAGTATTGATCAAATTTTGACAAGTAGACGCCTGCTCATTTGTTCACTTCGTTGATGATAAAACATATTCAGCTTATGAAACAAAACGCTATGGGTAGCACATCCCAAAAAGTTTAAGGGGTGGGTGGCCATATGAACAACTTGGCCCTTAAACTTTTTTTTTTTGTCCAACGCTACTTTTAACGTTTGTTCTATAGCTCAAATATGTCCCTACAATCGATGAGGTGAACATATGAGCAAATGGATGTCTAACGCTGTTGACTTGACACCCATAAGCGGTATGACACGTCATCAAATTATGTTATGTGTGGGTGACACATCAGTGACGTTAGACGCCCGTTTGACGATCTGTTCACTCAATTGAAGGTATGAGCATATTTAAGCTTTTTAACAAATATTAGAGGTAGCATTGAACCATAAGGGGCAAGTTAGATATATGACCAAACATCAAAGACATGTGTGTGCCTTATCTCGAAATAAAACAAAAGCATTTGGAATAGTAAGAAATTAATTAGATTTATCAAGTGTAGGGGATTGTTAATTACAACGTAAATGCTCATTGATGGAGGTTGGATAATGGCACTAGTAGATGAGTTGACAACAATCTTGCCCTTACTCTTTCTCAGGTGAGGAATTGCAGCAGAAGGGACAAATTAACCCCAAAGAGTTCACTTCCTCGCTTCAACTAATTTGTTAAAAAATAAATATCAGCGATAAGGTACACAAAATGTTGTTAGTCATTTGTCGAACTTGACCTTTAAACTTTTTCTGGGTTTAATACTACCCTTAATGTATATAGACCTGTCCAATAGGTCGGGCCGCCCATTTTGGCTTGTGGCTCGGCCTGAAAAAAGACTCACTAGGCTGGCACAGCCAAGTGCTGTAGCAGGCTGGGCCGGCACGACCCAAAAGGAGTGAGTCGTGCTGGGCCGAGGGTGCCTCCCCGCGTGCCATGCCGGCAGACCGGCCGTGCCAGCCCACCGTGCCGGCCCACCCACTATGTCAATTCTCCTTTTTCATATAAAATTATCAATAATACCCCTCTCAACAATTATATAACGGTTAGTTTGAGGGGTATAAAAGTTTTTTGCATGTGAAATGTCTATAATAGCCCTCCTAACAACTATATAACGGCTAGTTTGAAGGATAAATAAGTAAATCACTCACTATTACTACTTTTCATGTTTATTGGATATCAATCAAGACCAAGATGTTGAAGAGATTAATGACGAATAAAGAATATGAAAATTGAAGAACTATATGTTGTATTTTTTATTTAAAAGTATTAAATGTGACTCATTTTTAAAGGTTGAGTACTACATGATTGATAGTCAGAATGGTTAACTTCAAATTTTTATTTACTCAAACTATGATGCAATTCCTAACTCTTTTGTAGTTTGTTGAAATTCTTTGAATAAAATAATCGTGTTTTTTATATTTCTTTTATCTTCTAATATTTCAATTTTTTTGTTATTTTGAAAAACATAAATATAAATATATTTTTTCTTGGTTTTAAAAATAAAAAATTAGCATTTCCACAAATTATACAATTACAAACTAAATATAAATTTTTTTAAAAAAAATTGACTTAATTACAAAACAAAATTTAATATGGGTCAACCCGCCAGTACGGCCCGCCTGCACGACCCATCGGTACGGCTCGCCTGCATTGCCCGTTGGCACGATCCACCAGCACGACTAGCCCGCCGGGCTTATAGGCCATGTCGAGCCAATCATTTGACGTCCACGGGCCAACCTGGCTCGACAGATTTTTTAAGAAGGCCGGCATACCCCGAGACGCCACCCTTTAAGCTCAGATGTGTTAGCCGAGCCGGCCCGACACGGCCTGTTGGATTATTTAACGATATCTCATAACTCCAAATATGCCGCCCATCAAATATAATAAATATATAGGCAATTTGAGTTAAGTGGAACATACGCATGATAGTATTGACCCTGTAAGTTTTTAAGGATTATATTAGACATATGATCAAACATCAGAAGCATTTGTGTACCTTATCCCGATAACAACAAAATTATTCACTTGTTTTGAAGGATATTACCATTAAAGATCTTGAGGTGGTAATGTCGGTGATTTCTTCAAGTGCAAAGATATGGCCTATCCTGCATTGTTTACCAAAATGATCCAATCGTATACAAGAAATATATAGTAAAAATCATGTAGAGAAAGGCCATTTGATTATATGGGAAAGTGGATCATAATTCATTATGTTCAACTTATCATGAGCAGCTTCATCTCTGGTCATGCATGCTAATAACCAGTGTGTTTTAAAACCGTACTCAGCGGTTGGCCTGATCAACGAATCGCTGATAAATGCATGGATAACTTTTTTATTCAATCATCGATCCAATTTTTACAACATTGCTAATCACTTTTTAAGTCACAAACTAATTCAAGTTTTCACAGCATTAGTGGTTTGTTTAAGTTTCCAAGTAATTTTATTTATATTCGATTTCCTTTGATATTTTTATTAGATGATCAAATATAAGAACTTAGTACTTTAGAACCAAGCAAATCCTTAAATAAAACAAACCATGTATGTCATATTTGTTATTTTATATATTGATATTTATGTTCTGTGGAAGTGCTGGTTCAATTAGTAAAGAAGCCGAATGGGCATATACGTGATCTAGGGTCAAATCTATAACAAAGTACTACAATGTAATATAAAAGTGAATAAAATGTCAAAAAAAAAATTGATACTTATAATTTTTGAAAGTATTTTAAATTTGGTAAAAAGTATTTGGTGAAAATTGTTTTGAAACACTATATTTGAGAACAATTTTTGAAAAAAGTTTTGGTACCTATTTTTGAAAATTGTTTTTGAGAACAGTTTTTTAAAAATGTAGAGAACACAAAAAGGTGTTCTTTGGAAACCCTTATTTGTTCTTTAAATTTAATGTTTTTTATGTTTTTCAAGAAAAAAAAAACTGCAAACTAAACATGTTTTCTTTTTTTTCTTTTTTTTTTTTTTTTGAGAACATAAAATAATTTTCAAAAAACTATAAACAAACAAGCCTTAGTTACTCCACATACCAAACAAATAAATAAAATAGGGAAAAGGAAGGTATCCATTTTCACTGAAATTATCAAAATCAATCAATGTAATTTTCTATATTTGTCAAATTAAATAATAATTTCAAAAAGAAGAAAAATATCCACACGTGTCAACCAAAATAAACCAACCTATTTTGTTCCTGTTTTTTAAAATTGTTTTTGCTAATACCTTTGAAAATCCCCATAACATCATTCTGATTTTCTCTCTATTCAAATTTCAAACCATGTTTTTTATGTTTTTCCAAAAAAAAAAAGAAAAGAAAAAGAAAAGGAATCAAACGATGTTTCCCATGTTTTTGTATTGTTTCCCATGATTTTTATTTTGTTTTTCGGAATAAGGAAAATGATGTAGAAGTCGTTTGATTACCATCTTTGCTTTGAAAAACATAAAAAAAACACTAAATTCATATAACAAAAAAGATATTTAAAAAACACCAAAATATTTTGTCCGTGTTTTCAAAAAATGTGACGAAAAGAAACCCTAAAGAAAAGAAGATATCGTCCCCTCCGATCCTCGACGAGGCCGGTGACGAGGACGACTTTTCCGCCACGCCTTTCCGACAAGTAACCGCCAGATGTACCTCGACTAATTTTATGGGAACTTCAAATTAACGATTGGGTAAATCCTTATATGGCCAAAGAAGAAAGTTAGTTCCAAATTAGGGTTTCTTTTTTATTTCAAGAGAGAAGAAGATATGAAAATGTTTTACATTCATTGAGGCTACTTTTATGTTATCATCTTTTACACGTGTTACCTACTCATTCAGAATATGCGGTAATGAAGGAATGTGGTTGTGCACTTTATACCACTGTTGGCATGATGAGTGTCAAGGGAATCTTCAGGCTATTGGGCCAACTTTTGTTCTCTCATGGCCAGGTGCAGTGAGAGTTTGTATGCTCTCTCAAGTCTCTAACTATCGGCTCGAGTAGATGTCTCGACCCTATAGCACTCAAAAGTCTTTTGCCCACTTTTCGAGTCCTAGGTCCATCTCACTTTCGGGCATGTGAGCCCATTCCAATGACCAAGCTTAATTTATATTGACTAAATATATTTATAGTGAATACATTTATATTTATATTGTGACGATTGTGAAATGCTGAAGCCCAAACAAACAAATACATTCGTACTAGATCAACCCAACCCATTAAACCCAACAATCTTCGGCATGATGCTTGTCAAGGGAATCTTCAAGTCAAGCCAATAACTCTTTGTCCTCTCGCTGCTAGATGCGCTGAGTTTGTACGCCTTCCTCGAGTCTTTGACTATCGGCCCGAGTGTGATGCTCATTTATAGTACCTAAGTCTTGCGCTCCACCTTCTTAGTCCTAGGTCCATCTCACTTCGTGTGCTGTGAGCCCACCTTCCGGTATGTCTCTACTTCTATGTGACCAAGCTTAGTTTATATATTGAATAAATATATTTATAGTAACATTTATAATTATATTGTGACTATCAGGAATGCCTGTCTAAACAAACGAATACATTCTGGTCCAGATCAGGGAGAAGAGAGCAAAGAGTATAAAGAAGAGAAGAATGGTAAGTAGAGAGAGAAGAGAGCATATGCAGAAGAGAAGCAGAAGAAGAGAAGAGAGAAGAGCAGAAAGAAGAAGAAAGAGAAGAGAGAGAAGAAAAAGAAGAGAGAGAGAGAGAAGCAGTATAGCATGAGAAGAGAAAAGCAGAAGAAAGAGAGAGAGGAGAGAAGAGGAAAGAGAGCAAAGAGCAGAAAGAAAGAGAGAGAGAGAGAGAGAGGAGAGAGAAAGAGAGCAGAGAGAAAGAGAGAAAGAAAGAAAGAAAGAAAAAGAGCAGAGAAAGAGGTGAGAGAAAAAGATCAGTCCAACATTAAACCCAAATGATTCGGGGCTCAAAATGAGACCAAACAACCCTTCTAATAACCCAAAGCAGTAGTTAGATCAGCCCAAATAACATTCCAAATGGGCCCATGTGAAAGAGAGCCCAACAAAGTCAAATATACATTATATAATTGGAAGTGAAATATTTAACATTCCGAGATACATAATTTTTCATATGGTTTTTGCATGAATTGGATTAGATGCCAAATAAAAAAGGGAAAACGTAGGGGAAAGGAAAATTAGGAAAATGTAAAAGAAAAGAAAATAAATAAATTAAAAGTTAATAAATTATTTTTATATATTATTTCAAATTTATTTTACTTATTTTATTATATTTATGTAAATATTAAATAATTTTTAAAATATAAAACTTTAATTGATTTGAATTTTCTTTATTATTTCCTATAGTAAAACTAAATATAACCAAATCATTTTCTTTGATAGTTTTGTCTTAATTCTTTCCTAGAATAATAAAAGTTTCATTATTTGGGCATTTATTTAAAATCTTCTAACTTTTTCTTTTCTACTTTAAGCAAGGAAATGTAGTTTTTTGGTCAATTTTTGCCTGACATCGCTCCACCACACCTCTTTTTATATTTTTCTTTCTCAATAAAGTGGTTATTGTAAGATCCGAGAAATTCCAATTTTTGGAAAAAGGGTAAAATCGTAATTTCGGTCAAAAAATTCGAAATTTATTCTCTAGATCTCGGATGACGAAACTGATTTCACCATTGGAATCGTCTCGTGAAATCTAACAAGACGCCGACTTCGTCAATTCCGGTGACAAATGGAATTCTAAACGCTTTTCGGCGCGATCGTCGCCGTGAACGATATTCTCGACGCGACAAAATCACATATAACACGTGACTACGCGCCATGCTCAGACGTAGCAGAGAGATAAATTCTAAACGACCACAGATAATACTAAACGTCGAAAATCCAAGAGATAGGGACATGATTGATATTAATGGAATAGTTTAATGATAATAAAACAAAATAGAGAATAGTGACCTTCTCCAATTGAAAAGGAGCCAAAACCAAAACATGAGGGGAAAAGGAAAATGATGCAGTAGCTGGTTTTCTTCATTTTTAGAGAGAGAGGGTGCTCATTCTCTCTAAATTTCTGGGAGATCCGACACAAATTCGCCGAGAGAGTTAAGAGGGGTGCCGCTCTACGCTGGGCGAGGCAACGCGTAGGCTCAGTTTATTGAGTTTTGACAAACTCCGGTGAGGTAAGGGATTTATCCTACTTGGGTTTTTACACTTATTTAAGTGTTATATGATGTTTCAGTTACATGAGGCCTCGAACTGAAATGCTTGATCGGTCCCAAAACTTGGGACCGAATTATTGAAATTTTTGGGAGCCATGGAGCAGCCCGTAACAGTTTTATGGGCTGTTTGGGTTGTTAATTATGAAATTTATGCTATAAATCATGTATTGGTTTGTATAAGGCCGGAAATAGCCATGAAATTAGGGTTCCCAAAGTGAACAGATGATTGGATGATAAAATGTGAACAGTAACCCGAGGGTTTTACGTTTCACGTGAACAGTGATACGAAAATCAAATTTAGTGTAAAATTGTGTTTGGTCGAGTAATTCAAGCTGAATTGCTCGTGTTTGATAATTAGCCCACGTGAGCTAATTTTTGATGTGGTGGATTGTGAAATTACATGACATGTTTGTGTGATTTAATTATGTGAGTATATGCATGATTATTTGCATGTGTTATGTAATTCAGAATGGGAATTCTAAGATTGATGCACCATATGCACTAAAGGCCCTAGAACAATAGGAGTGAGTGCATGAAGTGATTCTTGAGAGAATAGTTTCGGAGGGTTGACTACTAAGAATAATAATTATTGGAGTGCGTCCATTATAATTATCGGAGGGTAGTCCATATATATAAAATATCAATTGTCGGAGTCGGCCCAATTGATATATCTCGGAGGGTAGTCCACTAAATATAACATCGGAGTCGGTCCACTACTTATATCGGAGGGTAGTCCACAACTAATAACAAACATCTTTGTTAAAAATAATGTTTCTCATAATGCAAGCCAGTAGTTTCAGAAGTGAAGCCCAGTGAGACTTCTGGATATGAGTTGAACATGTAGACATTCAAGTAGGATCACGCATTTACTTGAATGTTTGTTTTCATTGGAGCATTGCATATGCACTTAGGTGGAGAGTAGCCCATGTAGTTTGATTCCACTACTGAGCATTAGCTCACCCTGTCGAGAGATATCATTTTCAAAAGTGTGGAGCGTACGAGGAGACAAAATTTCTAAGTGAGGACTCCTGATGAGTTGAAAGCATGTAGACATTCAAGCAGGATCACGCATTTACTTGAATGTTTGTTTTCATTGGAGCATTGCATACACTTAGGTGGAGAGTAGGCCCATGTGTGGTGATCTCCACCATCGAGCATTAGCTCACCCCGTCGAGATATCATTTTCGTGCTCGTGAGCGCACGAGACGCCGTCCTGCAGGTCGAGCTCGAGAAGAAAGCCAAGCCAGGGGCTTTGGTTTATTATGTATACATGTATTAGAATTCCAAAAAATTTTAATATATGTTTGTATAAGAGTAATTTAACTCTGAAACTATTGTATATAGTTGGGAATTAGGATGAGTATTGGTTTGTGGGCCCATGGTCGCTTTTTACTCATGGATGGTTATATTGATTGTCGGGACATGAGACATGTTAGTGTATCCCTGTAGAGCCTTCTGTGACAAAGGACTCGCTCGATTTTGCGGAGAAATGTCATCACCCGACATTCACGGTGTTTCCGCCGAGTCAGACAGTAGTCAACGGACTTCGAGATCGAAGGCCACAGCTTATTCCACACAACCAGTTTTTTTTCGTATTTAGTCAAGCCGCTTGCGCGCCGTGGTGATTGTCGCTTGCCCCGCATACGTATGGTGGTTGTTGTCATCTTGGTGTGGTGGATGGTTGTGTCGTCTTAGTATGATGATTTGGTTTTGGTCGTTATAGTGCGACATTTATTTGTATTTGAGCGATGCAGAGAACTTTAATCATAAGTATTCTAGTTGGAATAGTAATATAAAATGTGTAGACTCAACTATCAAATGTATATAAGCTTTAAGTCGTTTCATTATACTATTAACCTAGATGTTGTTTCATCCTTTATGATTTTTAACAATTTTGATTATATGTTTATATTGATTTATTGCTAGTTTATATTGATTTATTACTAGTTTAAATCAATAAAAATATTTTTC
This sequence comes from Tetrastigma voinierianum, assembly GCA_016808115.1. NCBI lineage: Eukaryota > Viridiplantae > Streptophyta > Magnoliopsida > Vitales > Vitaceae > Tetrastigma > Tetrastigma voinierianum. The sequence continues at coordinate 42,908 of JAEQBH010000989.1, read as the reverse complement.
TCTTTAAAAAAAAATAAAATCTTCCTTTGTCGTTGAGTCTAAGTGGTGAAGAGGTGCGAATGGTGGAATCCTTGGAAGAAAATCTACTACAACATTATATACAAAGTGAATAGATTTCAATAATAATAATAAAAATTTTCCTTAATAATTGTGATATGATTTTTTAGTAAAAATAAAATAATTTAATTTGTATGAGCAAAAAATAAAAATAATAATAATAATGAGGAAATAATATTTTCAGTGCCCCTCAAATTTCTTTGAAAAAATTTATGCTTTTTCTTTTCCTTTTTGTGAAATAAGACTATGGGGGCTTCACACCCAAGTACTCATCCTTGCCCCCTCAAATCCATTAGTATTGCCATTGGGGTAAAACCCTCCTTGATTAGTTTGGTTTTTATTTTTGAAAACCTTAAAAAGGCCAAAACACACACATACACACACACACCCAATATTGCCAACCCAATAATAACAAGAACAACCATAATCCCCAATTTCATTTTCCCTCCACTTTTTTTTTCTGTATTTTTGTGGGAAAATTTTGAATGGGTTAACTCCATTGTGTTATTATTATTTATAGGCATCTTTGAAAGGAAAAAAAATTAAAGTATGTGGGATTCTTTTGGATATGATTTGGAAGGAAAATCTTGGTTTGACAAAATTGAGAAAAATCTTAATAAAATCGTAAGTTTTTTTTTATTTTTTATTTTATTCACCAAATATATCACTTAAGAAAAGACTGTAAAGCCTTTTTGAGACCCGACTCAACTGATAAAGGAATGAGATTAGGATATGGGTGTAGGCCACGAACATGGCATGCCCAGGATCACCATAGTTAGAAAACAAAACACAATAACGGAGAGAATTGTCGATTCGCGTACTTGATTTGGAATCCATCATGCTTAACGCGGAATTAGCGACGATCCGCGAACACGAACTCAAGATCTTCTCCCCTATCCCCTTCGTTAAAACACCGGCCCGTAATAAGAGGGCCCGTGGTCGAAGACTCTATAAATAGTGCTCAAGTCCCTAGACCAATATGAGGGTGCGCACACAGTTCTGTTTCAATTCATATAGCCCACATTAAGAAATTCTTACAATGGGGAGAATGGAAAAATATGGTATTTTACCATATATTGGTATGGTAAAAATCTAAACAAAATCTTAGGCTATGTTTGGTATGAAGGAATTCAAATGGTGGAATTGGGCAAATCTATGCGTTTCAAATCCATTCTTTTCATCAAAATCCATGAATCCTAAATTCCATCATCCCAAACGAGGCCTTAACTTTTTTAATTTATTCACCAAATATATCACTTTTTTTTTGAAGGCCAAATATATAACTTAAAAATATGGTATTTTTTTAATGCAAACTTTTAGCACATAATGTTTTTAATTAAATCCCATGGCAGTGTCTTATTTTTCTATTAGAATTTATCTTGGTGTCTATTATTTTATTATCCACTTAAAACTTCCATAGCTCTGTAGATTTAGGTAACCCCCATTTGGTTTACTTGAAGACTAAGGTATTTCATTGAGGCATGTAGGGGACATATTGTCACAATGTCCCTAAGGAAATGGGTTAAATTAGGGCATTGGTCATTCCTAGAAGTGTTGGCCCCATTTATTTATTTATTTTTATATTTATACACCGAATTACAATATTGTAGTATTCTATTATTACAGAGACTCGAACTTAGTTCTTCTCTATTCCCTGTTCAATCCTTTAATCACCGAATTAGACCTTATTGATAGAAAGTGTTGACCCTGTTTGTTTATTTATTTTTATATCTATTCATTGAATTACAACGTTATACTATTATATTCTTACAAAGACTCGAATTTGGTTCTTCCTTATAACCAGACTTTTTGTATTTGTTCCTCACACCTTTATAAGGCATTACACAACCTACCAACTAAGCATTTAATAATTTTCTATATTAGTCTAATGGTTTCTTATGAAAAATAAGATCCATAATAATCCGATAAGGAAAAATCTGATTTCAAAAGAAGAGATAGAAATTTCCAAGTTTTATTAATATAAAATATATCTTGACATGATTGTGCAAAATCTTTGAATATGCTAGTAATATAAACCTAATTATTGTGAAGATCTTTTTCTAAATGCAAAAATAGAGAAATAATTCAAATTCAAATTCAAGATAGGAAATTTGACTAATGATGATTTTATATTGAGTTGATCACTTATATATAGAATCTTCCATTCACTTATTATCGAATTTTAAAAATTTAATGTAAATATTTTCATAACATAACAATACCTCTTTTTATGTAATAACTTCATCATCATATCCCAAAATTAACTACCTTTTGAAAGGGTAAAAGGGGAAATTAAAAAAGAGCTCACTAGCTTTGGATTGTTGGTAACAATGCTATTATTGGTCCTTGACTTCACAATTAAGGAAGTGAAATATGTAGTTATTTAGAGTGATAAATGTGATTGATAATTAATTGTAAAAATACAACGGGTTTGTTTGATTCCTATTTTTTAAAACTGTTTGATATTCTCAAAAACAAAGAAAATAAGAAAATTAGGGAAAATTAGATTCTCGTTGTTTTTTATTGTGAGAAACACAAAAAACACTAAATTGATCAGATAATAAAAAAGGTTTTTAGATAACATCAAAATGGTGTTCCTCTAAGTTTTCAAAAATCGTTTCTAAAAATCATTCTTAAAAACAATTTAAAAAAATAGGAACCAAACCATCATTTCTCAAATAATCTTTGATATCAATCTCGAGACATGGTTAAAGGAAAAGATTCGTTTGAAGAATTGAAATCATGTTCTCTAAAAGAAACAAGGTTTAATCGCCATCAAAGTAATATAGTTTGTGTTTTTAGTTACTTTTTTTTTTTTTTTTGTAGAGGATTTATTTTCATCATTTGATGGTGAACTTACCCATACAATGTATAAAGATAATAGGATACTTTTTGGGTCTAGAAAAAAACTAAGGCCCCGTTTAGTTCACGAAATTTTTTAACTCTATCCAAAATTCAGAATATGAAAATTTTCAATGTATTCTAATCTTTAGTTTTCATTTTCAGAAAATATGTTTCGTACTTGAATTTGGTTGAAAATAAAGAATAAGGTTAATGAAAACAATGAAAATATGTTTAAAATGCAGATTACTATTCACAATCCCGTGTTTTCGTGAGCCTGATGAGAAGAAAATCGAAGTGGAAGACGAAGGGGAAGAAAAGAAGAAAATAGCCACAATCCCGTGTTTTCGTTTTATCCCAATCGACCAAATCCCGTGTTTTTGATTTAATTCGAAAACAAGGAAAACAGCACAAAACAGTTTTCTGATTCATATATAAAATGTTGAAAATAGTGAATTCATTTTCTTTATTTTCAAAATTTGTTTTTGTCTGATTATCTTAATTAAACGTGTTTTCCTTATTTTCGAAAAGTTTGAATAGATAAAACAGAAAATTTTACACCCTCTGCCTTGGGCCTAAAATCTAGAAATTTTCTTCCTGGAAGTTTGGAAGTTTTAGAAAATGATAGACGATTACATCATCATGGATGGAAAAATATTAATTACTATTGAAATGATAGTAGGTTATCCTTTTTATGAGTTATTATTTTTTTTATAATCGAGGATGTTCAGGTTAGTTGTGCACACTAATTCCACAAGATCTTGAAGTTAGTAGTCGAGTAAACTTCCAGTGATCCTGAGGAGACTTGAACTGGTTACCACTAATTTAAACCCTGAGGCCTAGCTAAGACCAATTGAATTACCCCTTAGAGATTCTCACCAAACTAACCTTAAATGGAGTTCTTGCCAAATAGAACCCTAGACAACAAGTAGCTTTCAAAACACTCCATATTTAGCCGAATGCAGCCTTGGATAGGGTTGTAACTGAGTCGAACTACTTGCAAGCTGCTTAGCATTTGGCTCATTAGAAGCTCGCTCGAACTTGTTTATTAAGTTAAACGAGCCGAGCCGAACATCATTTTGAGCCTCGTAAGTTAAACGAGCCGAGCTCGAACACCCTCAAACTCGACTCGTCAACTCATAAATAGACTCATGAATAGGCTCGTGAATAGGCTCGTGAGAAAGCTCGTTAATCAGGCTCGTGAACCAAGCTCGTGAACATGGAGAAGACTTGATGCACAAAAATTTTTTTCCTACAAATGAACATGATGAATATTTTAACTCTTGAACTGATCAAGTTGAATAGAACTTTATTGCTCTTATGCTACTAGGCTACAAGTTTATGTTGGCTATTTTAGATGTTTATTTTCTTTTAAAATAAAGGTACTCATTGGAAACTTGGGGTCTCATGGGACTAACTTAGATAAACTTTCATTAAAGCTAACTCAGACATTTGTCAAGATTAAATGAAGTGGAAGGTAGAACATCATTTGAGGCTCAAATATTCAAAAAAACAAGCAGAGCAGAACACTATCAAGAATGGAAACTCAATGACAATAACTGAGGACTGTAGAGTAAACCAGGCTTCACTCCTTTAAAAATAGTGTGGGGCCTGCCTATCTCAAACAGATAGGCTAATTACCTACTTCTAGGATTAGGCAGAAGAAGATGAGAGGAGGGAACCAGTTTTAGATGATTCATTTTGCTGTTTTAAATAAATCTAAACTCAGTTTTTTAAAAGACAGCTCATTTGATAATTATAAATAACATTGACATTCTCATATTGACAAACAGTAGGAAAAAGTATGACATGTATAAATGTTAACGTGGTTTATACATTTCTTGACAGCGACAAGGTATTACATATTAGTAACATATCGACATATATACCCTATCTTGATAATGAAAAACTGTCAATGAAGGACTTTTTTCTTGTAGGGTTTGAAGAAACACACAATATCAAGGAACAACTTCTTACATTTATTATCTAGTCCATCATAACTCATTTGGAGCAACTTTTGGATGTCCTCGAGAGGGATTACTTTTAATTTACGCAATGTGCTTTCCCATTCTTTCACATCCTTTGGAAAAGAAAAGAACCCAAAACTAAAATAGCTAATGGAAGACCATTTACATAAAATAATACACGATTATAGAGGTCCACATAATTGTCTCTTGGATGGGGTTGTTGAAAGGCATTCCAACTAAAGAGTTCCAATGCATCATTGTGTGCTAATCCCTTAGCCTCATATGATGAAAATGCCTTATGTACATCTAGGTAACGTTTATTTCTTGTGGTTACAATGATTATGCTTCCTTGAGCAAACCATTCATAACGATAAGAACCTTTTCTAAATAACACTTGCTCTTTATCATTTTGATTCCTTCATCAACATTATGTAACTTCATATTCTTCTCTATTAGAATATCGCAAAGAAGTTCTTGTAATTGAAGTGAACCATGATAATCTTTAGATCTCTCTCCTACATTTTCAAGAAATTAAGATATAATGCTTAAATTGATCCAACATATCATTGCAGATAACCTTTGCAATGGTAGTTTTACTAATCCCACCAATCCCATAGATCCTAACCATACTTCATTTGATTTAGCTTCTATCAATAACTTCACTTGTTTCAAATTATCATACATTCCAATTACGTTCGCACCAACATACACAAACTTAGGAATTAGTCTTCTAATCTCACCAACAATATGTTCAATAAACTTTGACTCATATCTATCCATTACAAAGTATAATAAAACATGCAGTCAATTAGAATAAGTTGCTAGAAAAACAAAGATGAAGTAAATGGAAAGCATAGAATAATGTTTAGTTTCATTCAATGAAACAAACTTAAGGTCAAATAGAATGTAAATGCAAAATGTGTTGTGTCACATATTTAAACACAATTAATTATGTTATGTCAAGTAAGCATGTAATAAAAAAAAAACTTTAAATATCTAAATTACTCCAAAAAAAAGTCCAAATTGAAGTTGAACTTTCTAAACTATCATTATACTTTATGATTAGAGATTTTATTAACAAAACAAATACTAATTTGGCTAGTACAAAAATACCAATTAGTCACCAAAGATCCCTCACTTAACAATGCTTTTATAAATTATAGTATGAATTATGATCACCCTCTATGCTTATTAGACTATCAATATTTATTTTGTAAACAAGTAAATTCTATGTTTGATGTCAAAAAAAAAAGTAAATTCTATTTTTTAGTTACATTTATATATTTAGGTTTTTAATAATTAATGTTACATAAAATTTGTCGTAAATGGAAAGTTCTTTGTGTATGAACCTTGGGAGGGGTGGTGAATTACCATATTCATAAAACCATTTATCAACCTTTATTCCTCATCTTTAAGATGAATAATATTGGAAGGTTATTTTGTAAGCCTATATAAAAGCTTCTTCAATTCCTTCTAATAAAATCGAGAAAAAAAATTCTCTCATCTTCTCGCTCTCCCTTTTCCGTCAATTTTCTTCCTTTTCTCTCTCATATATATATATAGTATATATATATATATATATATATATATATATATATATATATATATATATATATATATATATATATATATATATACTATTCTACCTTTCTGTTTAAATATATTATTCAAATTATAGTCAATTTTTTTTCCAAATGTATTTAATTATATTTGATTTTTTATATTTTAATAATAAATTAAAAAGTGAAAAATCATTCTCTCTCTCTCTCTCTCTCTCTCTCTCTCTCTCTCTCTCTCTTCTATATATATATATATATATATATATATATATATATATATATATATATATATATATATATATATATATATATATATAATTACTATTCTACCTTCTGGGTTTAAATCTATTATAGATTATCTCACATTATTCCAATTATAGTCAATTTCTTTTTCAAATGTATTTTAATTATATTTGATTTTATACTTAATAATAAATAAAAGTGAGAAAATCATTTTTCGTAAGAAAAATCATTTTCGGAAAATCAAACATATTAATGTATACTATTTTAAAAAAGATTTGATTGACTTATGTAATCAAAAATATTTTATCACTAACTGAATATTGAAATGGAAAAAGGTAAGTAGGGATGCCTATCCCGCAATGGAAATCCACTCAAATTTCCGGCTTTCCTTAAGGCAGTCCTCCAGACCTTTATCCTCTTCTCCATGTCCGCGTCTGCATTTGTCTAATGATTCTTGAATGCTTCTCCATTAATCCTAGTCTGATTCTTGACCTCAGACGGCTCTACATGATAGGAAATAGGAAAAACTTTTTGCCCCTTTTCTTTCTCGCATTCCATGATCTTAACGAGTTCATCTAAACACCATCGGGAATCAGCATAGCTTTTTGAGAAGACGATAATGGCGATCCTTGATCCTTCAATGGCTTTTAAGAGGTGGGGTGAAATCTCTCCTCCACTTGGAAGTATTAGAGAATATTTAGGGTTATCTTTATTGGCTCTATATTTTTACTTATTTGCCCTTGAATTGGTATATTTATATACCTTAACCCTCTCAATAATATTCAAATCTCTTTCATAATATGGTATCAGAGTAATAAGCTTAACAACAAACCCACACTGTCGCCACTACCACCACTGCCCATGATCCACCTCCTTCGTTAGCCCTTATCCCTAATGGTCGACGCCTCTTCTTCCACCACTGTCGTCATGTCCTCTTATACCCCCACGGTCTTGATCGGAACTGACTCGCCTCTGAACTTAATCGTTCTCAATGTCAATGCTCAGGCACCGCTCAAACTCATAGCCACGAATTACTCTACATGGCGGCTACAATTCACATCTCTCTTATTTGGGTATAACTTACTTGGGTTCGTCGATGGCTCAAAGTCGTGTCGTCCAAATAACTCTACTAGATGCTGATTCTCCCTCCCCTAATTTGGATTATACTCTCTGGCTCCAACAAGATCAATTACTTCTTAATGCGATTATCGGATCCATCTCTCACGCTCGTGTAATTTCTCTCCACATCCACCACATCTCGGGTTGCGTGGACTACCCTCGTGAAGACATATGCCTTTCCCTCCCGCTAACGGATCATGGTTCATCGCTAGAATCTTGTCAGTCCGAGATGCTTTGCTTGGTTCTTCGTCCTATCGTCGGTCGAATAATCATGGTGGCCGCAACCACAACCAGTCTCAATAGTCCTAGACACTACCTAATGTCCCCCAACAATTTGCCCGACCTTCTCTACCAACCCTTCTCGAGCAGACTTAGTATCTTAGGCATGCTCCTCCCGTGTCTCCACAGCACCCAGCTTTACTACCATAGTTCGGACATAGTCGCTACCTCGGGCGCTATTAGCTTTATGGTATAACCAGACACTCTACTTGGAAATGCAGTCACATACGCACCTCAGCTCTCTTCCGCCCACTCATGCCCATGCTCTATTCTGGATCTTCACTGCACCTTATGCCCATATTGAAATCCATCCCTCCACTCTTGGTACCTCTCTAGATTGGGTTCTTGATTTGGGTGTCTCTCACCATGTGACCACGAATCTTGCCCTGGCCCTTCATGCGCCGTACACCGTCTCTGACAGTGTGATTATTGGTGATGGCTCAGGTTTATCGATTGCCAACATTGGCTCCTTCTCCCTTGCCTTTTTCCCTACACCTTTACTTTTCTCTAATGTCTTACATATGCCTGCCATGTCTAAGAATCTTATTTCGGTCTTGGATCTTTATGTCTATAACCTTATTAATGTCCTATTCTTTGACTCTTCTTTAGGGGTGTGGATTGTCACATGGGGTCACCCTACTGCGGTAGCGTAGAGACTAGTGACGCTAATCCCCTTACCTTCACCTAGCCTGCCTCCTTAGCCTCTATCCTCCCTTGCCACTATTTCCATGTGGCATAGTCGTCTTGGTCATCCGCCTTGCCAAATTTTCAAAAATTTCTTAGTGTTTTAAGTATTTCTTTTCTCAAAGAGCATTTATGTTCCTTCTCTTGTCACTTTTTTAATTATTAATAAAAGTCACAAGTTACCTTTTGCTAAATCAAGCATCACCTCTTCCTCTCCACTTGATGTCATCTTTTCTAATGTGTGGACCTCACCCATTTCCTCTTATGATGGTTTTCATTACTTCGTTATTTTTGTTGACCATTTCATTGTGCATATGGTTTTACTCACACGTCAGAATCTGATGTTCATTTAACCTTTGATGCCTTCAAGCAACTTGTTGAAAATTATTTCACCACCATCATTAAAAAACTTTACACCGATAATGGGGATCAATTCCTAGCTCTTTGATCCTTCCTTGCGACCCATGGTATAACCCATCTCACTACACCTCCCCACACTCCTGAACATAATGGGTATTCTGAATGCTGGCATCGACGTAGTATTGAAACGAGTGTCACTCTCTTGCAATTGGCCTCCATTTCTCTAACCTTCTGACCATATGCTTTTTCTATGACTGTATATTTAATCAATCGAACGCCCAAAGTTAGTCTCTCTCTTGGTTCCTCATTTGAAAAGTTATTCCACAAAGTTCCTAACCCATCCAAACTCTGTATATTTGGTTGTTTATGTTTTCCCTAGTTGAGTCCTTACTCTTCCCACAAACTCAACCCCAAATCTAGTCTGTGTGTCTTTCTCGGCTACTCCCTTACTCAGAGTGTCTTCCTTTGTTTTGACCTCATTCTCAAAAAAACCCTTGTGTCCCTTTATGTCAAGTTTGAGGAGACTATTTTCCCGTTCTCGTCCCCCCGTCCCCACATTTCCAGTTATAGACACAGACTCTATTCTCCCCGCTTCATCATTCACCTTGGGTGACCTTCTAACACCATGAGCCTATCAAAACCTCGAATCACTCAACACCTTGCCCGACCTTCCGACCGAATTCATTCCCAACCGCCCCATTTCCACTGGGTCGCTCTCACGGGCCCGGCTGAGTCCGACACCCTTCCTCTCCTCACCAACCCCTTACCCATCCCCCCTGCCCCACCAAGCCATCATCCCGTGCAAACCCGATCTAAAAGTGTCATCATCAAACCCAACCAGAGATATGGCCTCACTATCGTATTTCCACCTTTCCCCGAACTCCCAGACTGATCTGAGTCAAGCAACTGATGGTCTGGGCCAAGGCAAGACGAGTATGATGCCTTCATCCGAATGACACTGGCTCGCTCCCCGAGCCCTGGGGCATAAAGACAGTGGGGCAACAAATGAGTTTTTCGCATCAAACTGAATTCTGATGGCTCTATTACTCGGTATAAAGCTCAACTTGTTGCTAAAGGCTTTCACCAATAGCCAGGTATTGATTTTCAGGAGACCTTCAGTCCCGTGATAAATCCCATCACCGTCCGTACTGTGCTCATCATTGCACTCCATCGCCAGTGGGGCCTTCGCCCACTTGATGTTAATAAAGCCTTTCTCAAAAGGCATCTCACCGAGGAGGTCTATATGGTGCAACTGCAGGGTATGCGCAACGCCAAGTACCCACATCATGTCTATCGTTTACACAAGGCTATTTATGGGCTCAAACAAGCTCCCCAAGCTTGGTACTAGGAGCTACACACTTTCTTGCTCTCTAGCCTTTGTTACATCCCGTGCAGACTCGTCTCTCTTTTCTATTCACGCGGCACTACCCTTATCTACTTCTTGGTCTATGTTGATGATTTGATTATTACTAACCCCTCACTTGTTGACACTTTGGCAACTTGACTCTAAATTCTCCACCAAGGGTCTCGGGCAACTGTCTTAATTTTGCAGAGTTGAGGTTCTGGCTACCTTCTCGGGCCTTCTACTATCTCACCAAAAGTATGTTATTGATATTCTAAGCAAACATAGCATGCTCGGCTCCAAACCTGTCTCCACACCACTTTCCATGGGTACTTCCTTGACGGCTAATGATGGTATTGGGTTAGTCAATGCCACCATGTACCATCAGGTGATTGGTGGCCTCTAACATCTCCGGATGACTTAGTTGGATATTTCCTTTACCATGAACAAACTCTCCCAATTTATGCACGTTTTGTCCAAACACCATTAGGGAGCGGTCAAATGTCTACTTCATTATCTTAATGGCACGAGATCCCTTGGTATCCGACTTCTTGCAAACACTCCTCGCACATTCGCATCGCATTTTTCACGTGGACTGGCTAGTAACCCATATGATCGCATCTACGTGTGCTTTCTCATATTCCTTGGTGTCAATCCAATCTCCTGGAGTTCTACAAAGCAACGTACTGTTGCTCGGTCTTCCATTAAGGTTGAGTATCATGCCATTGTCACTGTTGCTACCGTACTACAATGGGTAAAGTCGTATCACCGTCGTAATCCTATCCTCGCCAGGTAGTCATTGCTCACTCGGGTTTCTGACAATCTTAAAGTGTCACTTATCTCTATTAATCCATTTTCATTCTCGCTACGAAACACCTTGCGATTGATTATCACTTGTCTGCGGACTCCAGCTCACTCATTCACGCATGTTGCTCATGCCTCGTTGTTACCACTACTGGATGCCCTCACCACATCCCTCTCTCAACCTCTAATAAGTATCTTAAATACTCATTTTATCTTCATGTTTTGCTTAGGTTTTAGTAGTTTTATGACATAAATAAGTGTCTTAATGCTCTCTTTTCTCAATTTTGTGATTAGGCCAACCATTGAGTTAAATAAGCGAAATCGAAGAAAGATTGGTAAAGTCATCATGTAGTTGCAGCAAACATGTGGTCCTTTAGCCTACATGATGTACTCTTATTGCTCCCTCATTGAAATGGGCAGATTCTAGATTCCGAGAGCTTTCCGTAGACACAAAGATCACATGGTTCGGAATCCAAATGAGAAAGATACAACATCACAAAGTGAAGGACACATAAAATGACAAAATTCAGATAAAGCGGGAGTCACTCACGCTTTAGTGTGAGTCCACTCAAAACTATATCGGGAAACGGTCGGGTCTAAATTTATCCGGGTTGTGGGCCAGAACAAAGCCGCTTGGCCCACATTTATTCGGACTAGCTTTTGACCAACCTAACCTGGCTCGATGCAGGCTACGGGCTAAAACAGGCCAAAATATAAAAAAATATGCTAAAACTTGTAATTTATCTAATTTTGTCATTCTTCAAATAAAAAAAAACAACACACAAGTGTTTAATAATAGTTAATGCATAAATGATGGAGCCTAGACAATATAATAATATTTAAAGTCTTAAATAAACGTAGTCACAAGAACATCATTATTAATTTATAACCAAACTAACTAGTAGCTATTAAGAAACTAACTACAATCATAGAATAATTAAAATTAATGAAGTGCGAACCACAATCAAATTCAAAGTGTCAGGATAAAAAATGAAACATCAAATTATAAACATGTCAAAGTTTAATAAACAAGACTAATAAACATGTTCATATTCAAAGTACTAAAAAAAATAAAGTGACAAATAAATGATATCTTAAAAACTACAAATCGAAAGTTTCAAATGAAATCCATTATGCCCTTAATCTTCATCTTCATTAGTATGGTCACTATATATATATATATATATATATATATATATATATATATATATATATATATATATATATATATATATGTCATTTTTTAAAAATTAATAATAAAAATAAATAGATAAATTCGTCGACCTGGGCCGTCCGACCCTAACCCGGATGGGACTATAGGCCCGCATTCCCATTCGCTACCACTTCACTGTCACCCTCCAAAAATATCAGGCCAATTCGGGCCAGCCCATATTCCCAGCTCTACTCAAAACTAGTGTATTCAAAAAGAAAAGAAAATTAAAGAAAAATGCATAAGTCTAAGTTTAGATCATATTTTGCCCATTATGCCTAACTCAAGTGATATAATGTTCACCGTTAAAACAGGTAAAGGGTATAAGGAGGGGTCCAAGTTCGAATCTTAGTGGAAACATTTTACTACTTTAAAACTATAGTGTATTCAAAAGAAAAGTTTAGATTATATTTTTAAAGATACCTTTCAAAAATTTAAAATATTTAAAAATGACTCTTTCTTAATGAATAAATTTTTGGTATTTTATATAAATTTACAACTATTTCTATTTTTTTAAATAAAACATGAAATAATAAATACATGGATACACTTCTTAGTTTTAGTTTTTAAAAATAAAAGACCTAGATAAAAATAGGAGTTTTTATGTAAAGGAATTAAGAAGATATTTTGTAATAGAATTTATTTATTTTTTCTCTTATTTAATATGAATATCGTAATCATCCCTCTCACTTAAACATGTACTTATTCACAAGAGAAAAAGACCAGCTTTCATCGCCTTTTCTTAGCTATCACTATAGTGCTTTTCCACACACTCTTTCTCCATCAGTATCTTTTTATGTCGAATTCACTTGAATTCCACACCCTAGCTAATTAAAGTCTTTTTTTTTTTCTTTACGCATCATCCATACATAACAACTATACACGGCTTGTAATTACTATTGGGGATAGGGTGTACAAATGCCTTCGACTTTTGCTACATATGTCTCATTATAGTTGAACTTTTTTTGGTTCTAAGATGCCCTAACATTTACTTTTGTAGTTTAATTATATCCCCACCGTTAGAAAAAGACACAAATAAACAAACATCAATTAAAACTCTCGTTAAATATTCCGCACGTATGAGTAAGAGTTTCTAGTGTAGTTTGGTTACGACTTTTGAACTAGCACGACTATACGACTATAAAAGAACGTTAGTAGCGATTTCTTTAATCGAAAAATTAGGATAAAGGACATACATGTAAAATTTGGGAGCATTCATGCACCTTATCCTTTAAGTTTCCAGTCAAAAGTTTGTCACATCAACATAGTGAGTATGTTACATTATTATTGTAAGTATTTGAGTTCAACAAATAAGAGGCATTTTTGTCTTAATTTGGTGGAGTCATCGTGTGTTTTAATGGTTTCAAAAGGCATAGCAAGGGAGGGTTCCAATTTTGAGTTCCAGTGGTAGGGACAGTTGACCACCTTAAAATTAAAATTAAAATGTATTAAAAAAAAAAAGGAAATGATATCAGGTGCATTTAAGTTCTTGGACCGAAATTTCAAATTGATAATTAATAGATTTTTTTTTTATGTTTCTACATCTCTTCCTTGCATGCAAATGAAGCAGTTTGTGGGTCCGTCCATTAAAGTAAAGCTTATCCATATTTCAAAAGGATAATTTTGGTTTCTCTATTGTCTTATCTGGATGAGTGATGACCCCTTCATTACCATTTATTGCAAAAGAGGCAATTAGTTCTTGTAGGTGTCCAAGATAAATAATTGAAAGAGACCCATGCATTAATCCTCTTATATCCAAAACCTGCAAGTGCTGGTTGTGACTTTTTTTTTTTAACGGGATGTACATAGATGACTATGAAAGTAAATATTAAGGGCATCTTCAAACTGAAAAAAAAAATTAGGAACAAAATAAGATTATACACGCAAAACTCGTGAAGATCAATTATCCCTTAAGTTTTGAGTCAAAAGTTTGCCAGATTAACATAGCGAGCATGTGTTATATTACTATTGTAAGTATTTGAGTTCAACATATGAGGGGTATTCTTGTCTTAATAAAAGAAGTTACATTTCTATGCATGTTTTAATTAATTTTGGGTTCTTCATATATATATATATATATATATATATATATATATATTGCTTCTTTCAAACTCATTTCTTAGATATATAATAAAAAATAAATAAAGAAATTAAACAAGTAAAGGGTATAGAAGGAAGGTCTCAGGTTTGAGTCTCAGTTGAAATATATTACTATCTTGAAATTAATGTGTATTAAAAAAAAAGAAGAAGGAAATGGTATGAAGTGCATTTGAGTTATTGGATTCAAATTTCAAATTGATAATGAATAGATTTTTTTTTTTTAGTGTTTCTACATTAAGGTGTTTGTGGGTCTGTCCATTAAAGTAAAGCTTGTCCATATTTCAAAAGGATCATATTCCCCTATCTGATGAGGGATGACCCCTTCATTACCATTTACAAATAGTTATTGTACGTGTCCAAGGTCAATAATTGAAAGAGACCCATGCATTAATCCTCTTAGATCCAGAACCTGCAAGTGCTGATGGACGGAAATACTTCCTTTCCACTATCTCTTCGTCATCAATTTGTCCAATTCCCATGAAGAGAGCATTTGTAATTAATTATCCGGTCCAACTACGTAGAGATTGTTGGTTTGGGGCTCAAGGGCCCCTATGGTTTTAAAACACTTTTATTAAATTAAGAGGAGTCCATACTTATATAATGTAAATAACTTTCTCCCATATCCGATGTGGGATGTAACAGTATTGAAAATGCTTAATTGGAAAAAAAAGAAGTAGAAGTAAGATAAATAAATAACTAAGAAGACAAATAGTAACAAAATGATACATCAAATTAGCCTTATGTGTATAGAATTGGTGTTGTGGTAAGGTCCCTAGAGTTGACAATCTGGACGATTTGATCAAGCCCACATCGGGTCAAGGGCAAAATCAGACATGGTCAAATCGGACCTAATTTACATCAGGTTGTCATTTTACAAGCATAACCCAATCCTAATTCAGGGTTTGTCGGGCTACAGCCCAACTGGTCGAGCTCAAATTACTAGCTTTAAGCATAAATTTAGAGATGCCAATTCAGGTAGTCTATCGGACTGAACTCACATTAGGCCAAGGTAAATACCGGGAAGGGCCAAGCCAGACCTAATTTACATCAGGCTACCATTTTTTTGGTCCAACCCAACCCTAATTCCAAGTTGCTCAAACTAGTATAATGCATCGGGCTCAAATTACCAACTCTAATGGTCCTAATTAGGGATTATTATTCTTCCATAGTTTGTATTTAATTATTTATTGATTGAATTATGTATTATTTTATATAATTTGAATTGCATACTTGTGAGCTGTGGTCATAGCTGGAGACCTAGGGGCTACCCTAGATGGCAGTCCAAGCACACCCCTAACTAGTAGTTACCATAAATCTGAATATATATTAGCTTTTTCTAAGATGACAGTAGGCAGTGCTCCGGCATTTTCCTCTATGGGGGAAGATAAATATTCTTCAAAATAGAGAATTAAAAGTGGGGAAAGAGAAATGGGAGAAGTGGTGGTAGACGACCACGTGAAAGCAAGTCCAAGAACTAGAAATGATTCTGTTGCTTTTCCTTTTTTTTTTTTTTTTTTTTTTGTAATTGTATCATATATACATTTAAGCTAATTTTAGCATATATTTTTCTCACTATTTTTAACAACATTTAGCTATTTTTAGCATATCATTATTATTTCTTTTAGGCACACGTCATTTTTAATGCTGAAGTGCAGACAAATGGGTGGGGGTTAAGCAGCTATTCAATTTCACATCCATGAAATGGAGTGATGTCCCAAAAAACTATTTAAATAAAAAAGAAAAAAAATTCAACGTAATACATGTTTGAAATTAATCATTAAATTAGTCTTACAAATTGCATTAACAATTGCGATTTTGATAATTAGCCTTAAAACCGTATTTATTGACTATGATTTTAAGGTTAATTTTCAAATCCATATTTAATGAATGTTATTTTAAGATTAATTTTTGAAATCGTAATTAGTGAATGTGGGTTTCAAGACTAATTTGATGAATATTTTGAAACATATATTACTTTTGAATTAAAAAAAAAAAAAAAAAAACAAGATTATCTTGGGACATTACTCCATGAAATGAATGCTCATTTCCTCTTTTGGTTTGCAGAGACCAAGACTTAGTAAGGTTTATTGAGAAGGAGAAAGGAAAAAGAGGGTCACTCAACGTTGCTTTTTCATTTGATGAGAAAAGACTCTCCATTCTCCATACTGTTTCTTTTCCATAATTCCAAAGGAATAAGGTAGATAGATGTCTTTCAGTTTTGCGTGTATGTCCTACTTTGCACCTGATACAGATGGACAAATGCTTGTTAAACACCCCATCAAAGTTTCCAACTTGATAGTGACTTTTTTTTAACAAAATTAGCATGGGTGAGCTACAGTATAAACGTCAGGGTATCTTGGGGCTAAAAAAAATTAGGTGTAAAGTGGAACATATTATGAAAGAGACTTAATTATTATTGAGAGTGTTAAGGTATATATATATATACCTAAACAAGGACAAAGTAGTAAAAGCATAAGGCACAACAAAGGAAACTCTAAAATACTCTAATACGCCCCCTCAAGATGGTGTGGCAGAAATAACACAAATCTTGTCATATAGGTAAAAGAGACGAGGCCGAGACAAAGATTTGGTAAGTGCATCACTGCTGTGTCACTAATGGAGACACGAACAACACCTGAGCTCGACGATCAAATCCAAGCACCTAACAAAGTGATAATCAATCGCAAGGTATTTCATGAGAGAATGAAATGCTGGATTAGCGGAGAGACAAGTGGCACCAAGGTTGTCCGAGAACAGGGTGGGCGGCAACTACACCGAGACAAGTAATTCCGACAACAACGATTTCACCCACTGTAGCTCGACAGCAGCAGCAACAACCGCAATTGCACGATACTCAACCTCAGTGGAAGAACGAGCAACAATGCATTGCTCTGTAGAACTCTAGGAAATGAGATTAGCACCAAGGAAAATAAGAAAAGTCCACATGGAGCTACGATCATCCGAGTTCCTAGCTCAATCTGTAACACCCCAAATTAGACCCTAGTAGTTTTATTATATGTTTAGGGTATAATATAAGTAAATTAGCGTTTTTCGGAAATTAAGTGTAAAGTGGGGAAAAGGTTAAGATGATAAAAACCATAATTAATATAAGAGTTAAGGTTAAAATGGTAAAATGTCACATTAAGGACCCAAAGGTCATAACATAAGAAGAGTATATGTTAAAGTAGGAATTATGATAAGTTAGAATTGCAAATATAATAAAATAGAAGGACCTAAATGCAAGGGGTGGAATTTGGACTTAATGATAAGACCAAAAATTGGTCTATGGATCGATGGTAAGATATTTTCGGGCTTTGGAGTGCTAGGCTTACGATTCGGAGGAGAACCAAATTGCGGGTTTGCCTCCTTTGGTTTCGGGCTCTACTTGTTCTTGTAAGGAAGAGAAGCGTAAGAAAAAGGAAAATAGTTGAAGTGTTTAAGAAGATCAAGGTATGGAACCTATATGTATGGAATACTAGTATGGAACTTTGGTATGAAAACTATCACAAGCCCTATTTATTTATGGGTTGTTAGGAAAAACCTAACTTCCATTATGAAAGTGTTGTTGGTTGGTTCGTGGGCTTCGTGGTTTCGTTGGTTCAAGTCAAGTTTGGGAGTTGTTTTCTTTGATGTGTTTTGGGTTTTGGTTGGAAATTTCGGGTGAAAATAGGTAAACTTGCCATTTATGCAGAATCACAGAGTACCCGCATCAAAGTCAGTTCTCGGGTCTGTAGGATATTAAGTACCCAGCATCAAAGCTGGAGTATCGATACCAAAGTCGTTTTTACCCCGTAGGATGTCGAAAATTCCGCACTAAAAGATGAGCACCTGGCGACGGTGCCCTAAATCTCGCCTAGTTATATGTGTGTAAAAATTGCTCAAATCGCCATTGCGACAGCCAAAAACGCTGTGTGTAAATGTACGCCTACGCGGCGCAAGTGTACGCTGTCGCCCCAAGTAATATAGTACTCACTGCATGACATCGATCCACAGGACAGTGTATCAATTACAAAGGTTCCTGGCTTTTAGATAATATCCAAGGGATGATTTAGAAAGCATGAATATGTGAAAGTCGATCGAGTTTTGTGATTCTAAATTAATTATTGGTATTAAGGCTAGGGTTATATCTCCTCGTCACTTTTAATGGATTATTTCTTAAAGATATTATTATTCAATGTATTTACAATTTGTCAATGGCTAGGTGATCTTACTTACTTAGATATCCTCTCTCGAGGTATATCCGCTTATTCGCGTGAATAGAGTTTCGGTATATCTCTATCTCAACTCGCATTCAGACGCTTAAACGCTCTAACCTCATAAGTGCCACCTTCCGGGATCTAATATCTCTATTTAATTAACTAACCGGTTATCGTTTCTACCGCATCCCCGAAACCTCATCTCTCGAATCTCATATCTCTAGCGCGGATTACGCTAATGTCGGGCGACATTATCATATAATCGAACTACGTAATAGAAAGCAAGATGTAACAAATTGATAAACAATCGAATAATATAAAGATCAAACTTTTAACTAACAATGATATGACGTGGTTCAATATAACCCTGTAAATAAATCTAGAACATACCGAGTGAAAAGATCAAAGTGTTTAGTGTTAAAACATAATTCTAATATCCTAAAATAAGAAACAAGATAAATCCCGCACTTCCTCAAAGTCCGGTGGTCACCGCTTGGAATTCGCGGCCTTTGTTCGCACGCCCCGATACCTTGATTCAGCCCATTTCGCTTTTAATGATGAGGGCGATCTCGCCGACGTCGCGACGTTAAACGCCGCTGACGCTGAGACGCCGCGACGCCCACTGGCTGACTTCGCACGCCGACCGACGCCGCGGACGCTAGTATCGCGCGACGGGGACGCCGCTGGTTGAACGTCGCTGACGCTTGAGACGCACTTTCGCCTTGGTCCCCATTGCTCAAAAATGCTTCCAAGAGTCGCTTTTCGCCTAATGTACCCGCATCCAAACCGCATACACCCAAATCGTGAGTCTAGCCACCAAAAACTATAAAATTACTATCAAATAAACGTATAAAAAAGAAGAGACCGACGCTGAGTATAATATGAAAGTGTTTTAGGTGCACTCATCACACCCCCAAACTTAGTTTCTTGCTCGTCTCTCAAGCAAGAACTGACTCTAAACAGACACACACCGACCTAACAAAATTAACATCGAGGACCGGTTGCACATGCCGAGAAACAGGATCATTTCGATCAAGCCACACCGCCGTTGTTCATTCTCAAAGTTCACAAATGCATACGCATATTCGACTTCCTAAAATTCGCTTGAAATAGGTAGAAGTGACTAGGTGCATCAAATCCCATGATATTCAATAGCCTTTCCCAAAGCCCCTATGTGCTTATAATTAATGACTCCCAAGATATGTCTAGTTCCGACACTCCCAAACTTGAGCTCAACTCACCTATTCGGGAAGAAGCTAACTAGAAAAAGGATAGGGAACGCACCCATTTTATTCAGGCACTCAAACACCTAGAAACTTCCTTACGTACCTAAAAATAAATGGAAGAAAACCTAAGGCTAAGAAGTTTTAATAGTGTTCCTCAGAATGGATCCATCGTGACTCCTCACCAACTGGGTTAAGGGCACCAGGCATTAAGTTCCCTTCAAACTTCACCCCGAACACTCAACCAAACTCAAAGGCCCTAGGTTATGGAAAAATCCATCTTCTGTCCCATGTAGCGCGCTGAAGTCAATGACCTCACCTGCCAGTGGCATTAAAGCTTGAAAGGCCCCTGATCGTGCCCCGGATTCGAATGATAATCTCACTTATTCTTATGCAGATATCTATATATATATATATATTTTTTTCTTTCTTTTCACCTTTTCTATTGTTTTTTGTATTTTCTCTCATTGGGGCTCGATGGCAATCCTTCTTTTATCGGGGTATTCCATCTAAATGGTTCGAAATCTCCCATGCCAATAACTCACAAAGAGAGTCGGGTCTCTTGCGCCTATGCATACCAAGGTCACACAGGTGAGTGTGATAGGTTCTGAGAACCGGTGTCTCTCGATCTACTCGTGATCGTTCACCAACCCTTCCATCTATTCAACCCACTACCGAGCATCAAAACATCAGATGCATTCGAACGTCCATGTTAATCGTGGAATTCACCCAAAAGTGATCCTCAATTTTTAACATGGCACACAAACACGCAATTATTACATATAAGATTGACCTAACACAAACGCAAACGAACTACACATGACTCAGGTAAGCTGAACTAAACATGAACTAAATAGAAACACAACTATGCTGAATAAAATAAAAGCACTATAAAAACAAAAGCACTATAAAAACACTAAAACAAAAACAAAAAACTAAACAAAAACAAAACACGATCACCACACCCCCCCCCAAACAAAACATCCAAAGGTCCCCACCCGCAAGAAAATAAACAAAAGAGGTGAAGGGTACCGTGATCACCGCGGCTGCGGTAAAGGTGGTCAGTAAGGCCAGAGTCGCGCCGACCGGGTCCGTGGCAATCGGCCGCCGCCGCAAAATGGTGGCCTGGTTGCCAAGACCGCACGCATATATCCGCACCGAGGCCTCCATGTCTCCGTGTGACGAGGATCGGTGCTCCCGGTCTCATCCTGCACGCGCCAAAACGCCAAATGGTGGCAGAGCAACGGGTCCTCGCGTCCGGGAAGGATCGGATGCAGCCGCCACCGCGGGTCGCCGGGATGGTGATGAGGCGGCCGACGATCGCCAATGTCTCCCCTGGATCGCTCTGCGGATCCATAACGAGCCCCGACACTGTGAAGATCGCCCCCTCGCCTGGTGGGCCACGACCAATCATACACTCCTCAGTCGCGGACACCGTGTGTCCCGCCGACGATATCGGGTCGATGGACGTAAGCCAGCCTCATTGTCGTCTGGGCACCCCGCTTGCTCAGACAAGCCAAAGATCGTGAAGCGGTGTCCTGTGTTCATCTGCATCCCGACATGGAGGATGGCATCCTCGATAACCCGCCCAACATCAAGGGTATGGCTCCCGTGAAGATGGCATATTGAGCACGGGCCGTTGCGCCATTTCACACACGCTCGGTCGTCAATGAGACGCGAAAAGGATGAAGGCTGTGCCAACCCAGACGAAGGCCAAATGTCACCTCAAATCGACCGCACGACCGCACTATTGATTTTCCACTCCACCGACCATTGGTCAATACGCCGTATAACCCTGGTAATCTGTGGGTGCTCGTGGAGCCGGCAATAATGCCTCCGGGCGGGACATGCCGACCTGTGACAACTATTGATCGACTTCAGACCGGCTTTTCCACCAATATGCCCCGCACCCCGACTTTCTTCAACACACGGGAGGCGAGATTGGCGAACTCGCACCACACCCATCGCCGGCTGACGAGGTGGTCGCACAAAGCACGCCAACCCTTAGCCGCACTGTCTCGCTGGAAGAAGTCACCTGGGCGGTGAAACCCCTCTCCTTTCGATGAAGGACGGCTAAATGATGCCAAACCGGACACAGACTCGACCACAAATCAAGGCGGATCGTAGTGGAGCTCCGTCCTCATTGGCCGACTCAAGTGTGCAATTTCGCCTCGTACATATCGACCTGGGACGACACGTGGTGGCACCAAAGTGGCACTCATCGACTCCTGCATAAAGCACAAACACCTAGTGTGCAACTAAAAGAACCAAAACTACAAAGTGTGCTAAAAAAAAACTAACTATGACTCCAAACCCTAGAATAGACCTAACAAAACCCTAAAATAGAATCTAAGAGACCCTTAGACCAACTGAGAATGCCCTAAGGCTAGACCCGAGCAATCACGTGGTGGAAATGCCACAAGGACCCGAGCTAATGTGTGGGAGTGAGAGCTCCGGGATGCACAGCGGCTGGCCTAAGGCGATATACAGCCCCGGCCGGCGCGGATGTAGAGCCCGGCAGTGGCTAGTGAGTGTAGGTAAGCAAGGTGGCTAGGGTTTCAGGCAATGGAGTGGGCGAGGTGAAGATCCAAAATGAACTGGTCTTGGCTTTAAAACAGGGCAACGTCGCGACGTTCGGGGCAACTTCCGACGTGACAGAGAGTGAAGCCCAATAACGCCGCGAATGCTTCCAGAATTAACGCCGCGACGCAATGAGTCGGCGAAAATCCACGCCGCGACCGCCGGGATCTCACGCCGCGACGCGGATGAAGATACAATTTTGACGTCGCGACGTTGGGATCCACGTCTCGACGTGACAGAGAGGGGTCAAAAACTTGACAGGCCGAAAACGCGGTGTGTAAAATGTACGCCTATGTGCGCAAGTGTACGCGTCATTCAAGTAATATACGGTACTCACTGCATGTATATCGATCCACAGGATGTGTATCGACTCACAAAGGTTCTGGGCTTTTTTAGATAATATCTCGAAGGGATGATTTTAGGAAAGAAGGTGAATATGTGAAAGTCGACCGAAGGATTCAATGAATTATCGTATTACAAGGCTAGGGTTATATTCTCCCGTCACTTTTAATAATGGATTATTTCTTAAAAATATTATTATTCAATGTATTTACAATTTGTCAATGGCGAGGTGATCTTACTTACGTGATATCCTCTCTCGAGGTATATCCGCCTATCTCGTGAATAGAGTTGAGTATATCTCTATCTCAACTCAGTATTCCAAGATGCTTAAACATTCTAACCCCAAGTGCCACCTTCAGGATCGGAATATCTCTATTTACCGAATCAACTGAAGGCTGCTCTATCCAGATCCCTGGAAAACCTCATCTCTCGAATCTCTGACCACAGGATTATGCCACGTCACGTGACATTATCATATAATTGAACTACGTAAATGTGAAAGCAAATGTAACAAATTGATAAACAACTAAATAATATAAAAGATCAAACTTTAATCCATCAACATATGACAGGGTTCAATCTAACCCTAGAAATAAATCTAGAACATACTGAGTGAAAAGATCAAAGTGTTTAGTGTTAAAAACATAATTCTAATATCCGAAAATAAGAAACGCATAAATCTCGCACTTCCTCAAGTCCGCGGTCACTCGCTTTTGGAATTCGTACTTTGTTCGTACGCTCCCCGAAGGTTCTGATTTTGAGCCCTATTTTGCTTTTAATGACGAGGGCGTATCTGCCGACGCCGCGACGCTGAAACGCCGGGCGACGCTGAGACGCCGCGACGCTTTCCAATTTGTCACTTCGCACGGGCGTTGACCCGACGCCGCGGACGTCAGGCGTCAGCGCGACGGGGACGCCGCGACGCGACGTACCACTTTCTCGCCTCGTCCCCATCAAGCCAAAAAATGCTTCCAAGAGTCGCTTTTCGCTCCAATGTACCAAGATCCGTAAAACCAGCGTACACCAAATCGTGGAGTCTAAATGCACAAAACTATAAAATTACTATCAAATAAACGATAAAAAGAAAGACCGACGCGAGTATAATATGAGTGTTTTAGGCACTCATCAGTTGGGCAGACCTTGTTTCTCGCCCTTTATTTGTTTGCACTATATAAATATAAGAACATGAATAAGAACAAGATAACAAACTCGAAAACACATATAATTGTATGCCTGTCGGAGACCGGATAATGAATGAATAGGCACATCTGTTTAGTGTGACGACACCCTGCTAGTACTGGGGACGACACCCTTGACACGTGCGCACACGCCTCCGACGCGCTATGGCACTCCCGCAAGGCTACACACTCGCTACGGGCAAACACATATCGCGGCTTCGCAAAGACTCGCTTAGCACGTATACACCCTTCCTGCATCTGTCAGGGTCACCCTCTCATTCATTGTTACTGGTCTATACAGACAAACATTTATATGATAAGAATATGAATAATGAACAATAAGAAAGCATAAGTAATTAGTTCTGCTTTGTTCTATATTGTACCTACGGGTACCTTCTATACAAGATCTCTGTTCTGAACTCCTATGGGAGATATGAAAACCCCGTCATAAGAATGATAAGAATATGAATAATGAACAATAAGAAAGCATATGAAATCAGTTATGCTCTATAATGTACTTACGGGTACCTTCTGTACAAGATCTCTGTTCTGAACTCTTATGGGAGATATGAAAATCTCGTCATAAGAATTATGTTATATGAAAACTCTGTTATAGAATTCTGTTATACGTAAACTCTAACATATGCATTTTGTTATATGTATGTGGACCACCCCAAGTGGTCATATATCTGTTATCTGTTTCCCACTAAACTATAAGTTTAGCACGAGTGTTTCATCCATGTAGGTATTAAAGAGGACATCCGAGGTATTCAGATTTGTCGTGGCCAACACAAAGAATAGAGTCCACCGATGTGGTGGATTTTTGATTTTGTTTTGGAATGTAAATGTAAAAGTTTTTGGTAATAGTGGAATTTGTTTATGTACAAGTAAATGAGACTCAAGAATATGTACAATTCAGTTTAAACACCACTACGGTGGTAGTACTAGAAGTTTTATTTCCTTATGAATCTATATATGAAATGGGTCCACCAAGGTCAGGAAAGCGGGTTAAAGAGTCACAGTACCGTGTCATGCCCCCTCTCTTCGTCCAGGCGGAGGTAGGGGTGTGACACAATCCACATCAGAGAAACCATTCAATGTCAAAGGAGTGTCGACAAGTAGCCAGATAGTAAGGGATCTTGCGGCTATTAAGATAACGGCAGACGTCAATCGCTCCCTAACGCAGGTTCGATGGCGTTGCGTATAGCTGGAGTTCATTTATCGTAAAGGAAATATCCGGGTCGAGTCATCCGAGATGTCGGATGTCACAACCACTCTGACGGCAGACATGAAGCATTGACCTAAGACAATACCATCTTGGCGCTGGGGAGAAGTACCTATGACAAGAGGTGTAGAGACAGGTTTTGGAGCCTAGCATGTTGTGTTTGCTTAGAAGATCAATAACCTACTTTTCGAGAGATAAGAAGACTCATTGAGCCGGCCGCGAGACCTTAACTCCACAAAAAGAAAGATAAGACCCCAAGATCCCTTGTGGAGAATTTAGAGTCAAGTTGTCGAATAATAGTGTCGACAAGAGAGGGGTCACTACCTGTAATAATCAAATCATCAACATAGACCAGGAAATAAAGGAGTGCATTACTGCGGGAGTAAACAAAGAGTGACAAGTCAGCGTGGGATGTGACAAAGCCGAGAGAGAGCAAGAAGGTGCGGAGCTCCTAGTACCAAGCTCGTGGAGCTTGTTTGAGACCATAAATTGTCTTGGGTAACCGATAAACATGATGCGGATAATCAACGTTGCGCATGCCCTGCAGCTACGCCATATAGACCTCTCCGTGAGATGCCCATTAAGGAAGGCATTATTGACATCAAGTTGCCGAAGTCCCCACTTTCTATTGAGGGCAATGCTAAGCACAGTACGGACGGTGATGAGATTTATCACAGGACCGAAAGTCTCGTGAAAGTCAATGCTCAGCTGTTGATGAAAGCCTTTAGCAACAAGGTGAGTTTTATACCGTGCAATAAAGCCTTTAGGATTTTGCTTGATGTGAAACACCAATTTGTTGTCCACAATATTCTGCCTCAGTCTAGAGGGAACTAGAGCCCAAGTATCGTTCCGGATGAGAGCATCATATTCTTCCTGCATTACCTTAACCCACATGGGATCTTGGAGAGCTTAGCGACAAGGCATGGCATGTGGATGGGGTGGAAGGATGGTGGTGAGGCCATATTTCAGGCTAGGTTTGAGGATGACATTTTTAGAGTACGTTTACATGGGATGATGGTTTAGTGGGAGAGAGGGAATGAGAAAAGGGTCGGTAGGATGATGAGGTGAGGGTTGCGAGGGTTCCAAACCTAACAAAGTTAGCATAAGGAAACAGATACAAGTCAAAAGGAGGGGTGGGTGTGTGACGTGGGATAAGATCAAGAGGCAGTGAGATCAATGGGTAAGGGTGGGTGAGATGTATCACAGAGGATGTATAAGGTGACGGGACAACCGATAGGGTTGTGAAATCTGGTGGTACGGGTGGGTGAAAGGAGCTCAAGAGAGTCGCCGGTGATGGGGATGAGGTCAATGGTGTGGGATAGTCTCTGAGATGAACGATGAAGCGAAGAGTGAAGAGTATGTGTCTATTACCAGTGTGCGGGAGGGAAGGGGAGAAGCAAACAAGAAAACATTATGCCGATACCAGAAGATGAAAGGGATAGAGGCCTGATGTAGGAGAGTGAGACCCGTGTCAACAATATGTCGATGCCGACGTTCAAAATACCCATTATGTTCAAGAGTGTGGGGAGGTGTAGTGAGATGGGTTATACCATGTGTTATGAGAAAGGATTGAAAGGCTAAAAATTTGCCTTATCGATGTAAAGTGTTTTACTGATGGTGGTAAAATAATTTTCAACAAGGTGATTGAAAGCGACAAAGATTGAATGAACATCCGATTTCCAACGTAATGGGTAAAGCCAGATATACTTTGTGTAATGGTCAACAAAAATAACATAGTAGTGAAACCATTAAGATGAAATGTGTGATGTCCAAACACTGAGAAAATGACATCAAGAGGGAGAGGGAAAAGAGGTAATGCTTGATTTAGCAAAGGTAACTTGTGACTTTATTAATATTGTAGGAGGTACAAGAAAAGGAACATAAATGGTCCTCGAGAAAGGAAATATTTAAAACACTTAAAAATTTATGAAAAATAGGTAAAGACGGATGACCGAAACGACTGTGCCACATGGAGATGGCGAAAAGTGAGGACTAAATCGAAGTTAAGATAACGAAGGCGCAAGACCGAAGCGACTAATGTCAAGCCAAGATGACATCGCTCTAGGGTCGCCTTCACTAACCAGTGGTGACCCCCTCAGGTGACGATCCCGCTGGCCTGACAGAAAGAGTAAAAAAACAGGGCATTAATAGGGTTATCGGCACAAAGGGTAGAGATCGAAATAAGATTCTTAGACACGGCGGGTACATGTAACACATTGAAAAATAATAATAGGGTAGGGAGAGAGGGAAGGGTGAAAGAGTCAATGTTAGCAATAGATAAACCCGTACCATCACCAATAATAGCATCATTAGCTGCGGTATTGGTTCGCGAAGCGGTCAAGATAGCAAGATTCACACATATGACGAGAGGCGTCCAAATCAATGACCCAATCCGTAGAATTACCAGAATGAGGATAATGGACTGTAGTGTGGGCATAGGGCGTAGTGAAGGTTAAAAGTGAGTTCGTGGCTGGAGGAAGAGAAGCAAGTGCCGACGTGGAAAGAGAGGGTACCCATCGAAAGCAAAGTGCCCGGGGCCATAACAAATTTGGCAATGCCCGAGGTAGCGACTAAGTCGAGCCATGGCGGCGAAGCTAGATGCCGTAGAGACAACGGAGGAGGAGCTGGTCATTATTGCCCGAGCCGGGTGGCAGGTAGAGTCCCGGACTATGGAGACCAGTTATGGTTCCGTCCACCATGGTTGTTTGGCCGACGATGTGATGAGGGGCTAATCAAAGTAACTAAGGCAGAGGTCGGAGTGGAGACGGGCGGTGCGGTGCGAAATGAACCAAAATCTTCATTTAGGCCTCGTAACTAAGTAGGGGCTCAAACAATTCTTCAAAAGTATGTGGAGTATCCCGAGAGCTCAGAGGGCATGGGATATGTTTAGCAAGAGGTCGATCAAGTCCGTTCAAAACACGAATGGAGAGCTCATCAAAGTCAACAAGGACATTCATAAGGGTAAGAGAGTCAATATCGTGTTTGACATCTTGCATATAGTCAATAATAGTTTGATTACCTTGCCGAGGACTGACAAGATTTTGGCGATGGAGAGGCATGCATCTTTTTGAGAGTAGTCCAAGCCGAACGAGATGTGGCGGAGGTAGAAATGAACTCAGACCACGGTATGCATATTGCACTCCAACAATTGCATCGAGAAGCAATCGGGTCTTGTCTCGAGCCAAAGAATAGGTCCGATTAGGAGGGGGATGCAAAAGATCGAGCGCAGTTGGGGCATTGCCGGAGGACACGGCTTTAAGCCATTGAAAAAGCCAAGTAAATCATACCGATCAGAGAGACGTGAATCGAGCGCTACGCGACACCTGCGGATCGTGGTGTTTTACTCGGTAGCCCGAACACTGACATCGAGAACAATTAAATTATGAGATGGATACCGTTCAAGACTCGTTGAATGACGAGGAGGCACAAATAGCCAGCAGTGGAAGAGGGATTCGCCTACTATCAGCTAAGAGCATGTGATCAAATAAGCACAATGGGTGGCGACGACAGGTTGTGTGGTTTTTTGTCGTTGCTTAGTGCTCTGATACCATAATATGAAAGAGACTTAATTATTATTGAGAGATCTAGTTGAGGCATATATATATATATATATACCGAATAGGAGAGACGTGAATTGGAGTCGCTACGCGGAATAATTTGTGATTGTGAGTTTTACTGGTGCCTGAACATTGACATTGAGAACAATTAAATTATGAGACGGATTAGCCCTGTTCAAGACTGTCGAACGACGAGGAGGCACAACAGCAGTGGTGAAAGAGGATTCGTCCGCCATTGGGACCAAGAGCATGTGATCAGCAAAGCATAATGGGTGGCGATGGCTAGGGGTTAGGGTTTTTTTTACTGTTAAGCTTAGCGCTCTGATACCATAATATGAAAGAGACTTAATTATTATTGAGAGATCTAGTTGAGGCATATATAGGACAAAGTAGTAAACGCATAAGGCGCAACAAAGGAAACCCTAAAATATCTAATAGAACATACGTAAAACTTAGCTAAACTTTCGTAAAAGTCGCAGATTTCAGCACATTAGATTTGGAAGGTCAAAGTAATTCATTTTTTAAAAAATTACACGAAGAAATTTTCTTTCGCAAAATAATCACCAAACTAGTATTTCACATGTTTTGAAAACTGCATTTACCAAATACGGTTTTCAAAATTAACCTTAAAACTTTATTCATTAATTGCAATTTTATAGTTAAATTTTCAAAAACGTACTTATTAAATGCGATATTAAAGTGAATTTTTGAAACCGTATCTAATGAATGGGGTTTCAAAATATGTGGGAGACTAGTTTTGAGATTATTTTGAAAAGAATCCTACTTATGTAATTTTTTTGTTTAAATGGCTTACTTTGACACTGCACATTATATCATTGTCTCACCCATTAAGGAGCGCATTAAGTTTGAACCCTTTTTTTTTTTTGCTATTCCTAGTTGGAGTATAGGATTTGAAAACCTGGATCCCTCTTTTTCCATCTTTGGTTTGGTGGAGCTGGCAATCATCTGTTTGACTCCAAACCTGAACAGTACTTTTAGATAGTGGAGTTAATTTACACAGCAATAGTAGAAGTAGATATATAAGCAACATGATCATTATGGTTTTGGAGACAAGATTGTATACTAAATGGCTTAAACCCTAGAGCCTTTTTTTCAAAATGATCCGAGAGACCATATATATGGAAAGCAGAAAATCCAGGCTGTTAAACTGTAATTTGGGAAGGATATTTGTCATGTTGGATACAGCTAAGAAAGTTTAAATTTGCAGTTTATGGTGGGAATTTGGAACTGCAAAGTTGTTTATAACTTTATTAGAACCACTATGTCTTGTTTGTGATTTTGGGTAGTAAACCATTATCAAGTCTTTTTCTTCTTCAACCCTCTCTTCTGGAAATTAATTTTCTTCATCTGCACCACCCATTCTCTCTCTCTCATCTCTCTAGAGTTGTTTGTCTATATATAGGCTCAACGCAATTAATCTTAAGGCACTTGGGCATTGGGATACGAGACTCTGCACAGCCCGAAAATTTCCGAAAGCTGAAGTAGTCGCCGGCCGGATTTTGGAAACAAGGTGTGTAGTGTAGTGTAAGTGATTATCTGGTTATCTGGTTATCTTCTTTAATTAGTGATCATTTTCTTATTCTAAACTTTTTTCTTCCCTTTTCTGTTGTTTTCAATATGTTGTTTGATTATTTTGCATTTTTTTCATCTTAAAACAGCAGTTTCCCCATGAAGTACTCCTTGGTCTCAGAAACCCTGAAGAGAAAAAACCAGAAAATTTTCTTTCTAGCTAGCTAGCTTTCTGGTCTTAAGCTTCCCAGCATCCATGTATGGGAAATCAATGTGTTAGAGCTTCATGGGGGTTTTTGAGAAATGTGGTGGAAAAAGAGGAACAGAACCCACTTTATACTATCATTCCTAGTTGATTTTTCAGGAGATAGATCATGTACGTTTTCCTCTTTTTCATCTCACCTCTTCATGCTCTTTTTTCCTCAGTGGCTAACAGATTATTTTCTATCACCCAATCTTTTGGTTTCCATCACTTCTCCAATATCCCCTCTGTATTTTCCAATTTATTCATTATTTATCATATACACAATTATAACATATTTTCCAAACAACCTAAAAC
Source organism: Tetrastigma voinierianum (assembly GCA_016808115.1). Classification (NCBI taxonomy): domain Eukaryota; kingdom Viridiplantae; phylum Streptophyta; class Magnoliopsida; order Vitales; family Vitaceae; genus Tetrastigma; species Tetrastigma voinierianum. The sequence continues at coordinate 11,953 of JAEQBH010000989.1, read as the reverse complement.
TTTCTGATCATTTCTCAGTTTATCATATACCCCCCTACCAAAAACATACATTTTTTTTTCAGTAGATCTTCCCTCCCTCCCAACTCCCACCCTTCATATTTCACTCCTACTGTTTTTTTTTCTCCTCTATTTCAAGCTTGGACAGATCTACAACCGTTTCTTCAGTATTTTGTAATATTTATCAGCTTCATACATATTCCATAATTTTCAATATTGAAAAGAGATGCTTTGGTAAATTTCTCCTAGATTTTGAGTTGATGATGCAATATTCCAATATACAGTACTACAAAATAATTAATATTCGTATATACTTAGCCATTTTTCTTCTTGGCTGCAATGAACCTAACAGTAGAGTAATTAGCATGGGGAAAGGAAAGATCAAGATCAAGAGGATAGAGAAGGCTAATGGATTATCGGTGTTATGTGATGCAGAAGTTGCCCTCATTCTCTATGAATACTCCAACCACAAGTAAGAATTCTCACCACCCATTTCTTCTACCATGGGTGATTTTTTCTTGTTCATCTTTCTATGTCCTTGAATAATAGAAGTTGCAAAAAACCAGAGAAGGTAGGAGACGCAATAAATTTATAAGTCTAACTCAGTTATTATTTTTTATGAGTGGAGTCATATTCCTTTTTCTTTATTTAGGAAGGGGTTACATGTGTATCAGCTTTGATATTTATGGTATTTTCTTTTATCAAAATTCAAATGAAAGAAAATGGAGATCATGTTCTGATCTTGGCACCCTTTTTCTAGGTAGCCATATCCCGTTTCACACCCGTTCTCGATAAGTACCTAAGTCTAATAAAAGAGCTTAACCCAAAAAGACAATTTGATATGTGGGAAAACCTCTCAAATATAAAGCATTCACTCCACACTCTTGTATGCGAAACCGATGCAGGATCAGATAATACGGAGAATGGATGCCAACCATTATTTTCCTCTGCATTGTAGTTGCCCGCCCCATGCTGCCACCGGAACAGGTCCACCAAAATGGGTATGATTCTTGTTCTTGTCATATCAGTTTTAGCTTGTTAACACATCTGAATCTCAGTGGGATTTTGGATTAGAGATTCAATTGAAAGTCTACTCTCATATCATTGATTTTTATTTATATTAAATAATAATGACTTAATAGTGAATCTAAAAATTTGGCTTTAAATTATTTTAAAAAGTGCTAACTTTGGTTTTTGACATTTATTTACTTCGAATTATAACTAGTATTCTATTCTTATGAAAACTCAGAATCTTTTTCTTTCCTATACCTCGCCCTAACCCTTAACTATACAGGCTGAAAAACAAAAACTGGTATACTTATAAAATGAATGATGCAATTTGCACTGCCATTCCTTTTTTTTCTTTTTTTTTTGACATCACGGTATTACAATGTGGTTCACTTAACCATCGTTCTTTCTTGATTTAGTTAGTTTGTCTATTTTTTTTGTTTGAGAAAAAGAAACTTTGTATAATTTATTCCTGATGTTTTCCACTGAGGTCGTTTTGATTTTCTGTACCTCACTATTTTAGTTTTTGCATTTACAAATTCTTCTTTTTCTAATAACTCATATAGAGTTGTTTTAGTGATTGTTTGTTTTCACTTTTTAGATTTACTTACAAGTGGAAAGTTCAATGGCATGAGCGGAGTCGGAAAAAAGAGCCGAAGAAAGGTATGTAGGGTTTATATTTACATTGTTTTGATTGAAGGTTGTGTTGAGTTAGTCATGATTTTAATTCAAATATTATTTATTTCTTTTATAATAATTTAAATATTTTTAACTTTAACAACCATAGACACAATAATTAAATTTTACATTGAAACTCATTTTCAAGTTGTGATATATTGTTAATTTTATAAAAAATGTAAATCTTAAAAAGTAATTTTTTGTATGTTTTTTACAAAGTTTTATATGTATATTTAAAACTATTGGAGTTTATGATTTTGTATTAAAAGTTGCGAAATAGAACATAATTTAATCAATAAAATGAATATTGCTATTAAACTATTAATACTTAGATATATATAAATTTCACATCATATTAACCACATGCCCATTACGAATGATGAATTATTTTTCACACTATTCTCGTTAATTTTCATTTTTTTTTATCAATTTTATTTTATTCCCTTTATTTTCAAAAATATGTTTTTTCTTTTTTCTTTCAAATAAAAAAAAAGTACTTGTTTTTTTTAAAGAAAAGAGAAATACTAGTTAAAAATAAAATTATATATATATATATATATATATATATATATATATATATATATATATATATATATATATATATATATATATATATATATATATATATATATATATAAATTGCAAATAGAATAATTATTCTATTCGAAAATTTAATTTTATCAAAATTTAGATTTTATAGATTGTATATGAATTTAACTTGTATAACGAGGTTGTTTTTTTCCATGGTATTTATTTTCTAAAAATACCTTAAACAAATATTTGTCATAACTATTTTATTTTTTTATAATAATATTTGTTTAAATTTTAATAAATTTATAAAAAATAAAAAATAAAATTACTATTATACATAATTTATTTTTAAAAAATAAATGCCATAAGAAAAATCAACTTCATTATTAACTTTTTATAGATTGATATGAATTTAACATGTATAATGAATACATGTTAAATTCATGTATAATCTACAAAAAGTTAAAATTTTATCTAAATTTTGAAAAAAAATAATTTTTAAATAAAAATAATTAACCTATCTACCTAGAAATTAAAAAAATTAATTTTTTAATTTATCAATTTGTATAACATTTGAATTAATTTATAAAAAATAAAAATGAAATTAATATGATAAATAATTTCTTTCTTAAGTTAATTAAAATAAAATATAATATAATAGGAAAAAATCATATTTATTATAAATGTTAAATTTATATATGATTTATAAAAATTAAATTTTGATGAGAAAATTAAATTTTAAATAAAACTAATTATTATATCTAACACAAAAATTTGCAGGATTGTAAGGTTCTGATTAAAGCTTACCTGAAAACCGATTATTTACCAAAATCAACGGTTTCAAGTTGCTTGCTGTTCCAATATCTAGTTTATATCCTTGCACTAAATCCATTGTTACCAAAATCAATACACTAGGCAGCCCCCATATTCTACTTGGGATTTCCATTGTCATTTATCCTCAGCTTCTGCAGATCTCTCAACACTTAGCATAAGAACCTAGAAACTCCCCCGAAAAATCAGTTTCCCAAAGCAAGCACAACTGCAACTAGACATTTTCACATTAGTACTTTGGAAACCCACTTGAAAACCGATTATCTGATATGTCAACAATGTTCGGCAAAGAGAATCGACAAAAGTTTACTACCAGGAATTCTCCTGAAAAATTGTTTCTGTAAATAGAAAATCCTATGAGATTACCACGTCCTCAAACCCTCTGCAGGGATTTGCTGTCATGTTTGAAAAACCACCAAATTCCAAGACTTTTGAGATAATTTTTCATACAAGTGGTTCCCAGAAATATCAATTTCCTGAAAAAGAGCTAGATCTTGTAAAGTTTATGTAACTTGGTAATGGACTTGGGGAAGTTTTGCAAGATGTTGTTGATAAAAAAAAATCCATTGATTGTATTGTTATAATTTCAAAAAAAGACTTTGGAATCTCACCTCTCAATTGAGAACTCACAAAAGGTTTCTATAAATTTTATATAAACACTCATTTTCAAGTTGTGATATATTGTTGATTCAAGTTTACTTGTTTTAGTTTTATTAAAAATATATATAAATTTTATCAATGAAAATAAATATTACTATTAAATCATTAATACTTGTGATATATTTATATTTTTTATCATATAAACTACATGCTCATTATATTTAGGAATGGTGAATTCTTTTGCTTATTTACTTGTTAATTTTCAATTTTTCTAATTTTATTTTATTCCCTATTTTCAAAAAAATATGTTTTATCTTTTTCCTTTCAAATGAAAAGGGAAATACTTGTTAAAAATTTAAATTTATTTTTTATTTTCCAAATATATTATTTAATATTCTATTTCAAATCATTCAACATATGTCTAAAATTTCTATTAAAATAATAATTTTTATTAAAAATAATATATTGTAAAAGTTGTAGTCATTCCAAGTTATATATATATACATATATAATTACTTTAAAATATGTGAAAATGTTTGGCAAACCATGTCTTGGTCTTTTCCAGTAATGAGTAATTAATCATACAATTTTCTCACGCAAATGAAGAAAGTTTTCACAGGTATCTATTCAACAATCATGCTTTCTCATTTTCTTTTTTTTTTAACAATTTGTCTCCATTGACAATATTGCCCACAAATTGCCATTCATCTAAACGAACTTCTGCAGATTAAGCCATTTTGCCACACAAATTTTAATACAAAGCTAAACTGATGTAGTTAGATAGGTAGCTATGATTTAATTAATATTCAAAAGAGTGTCTTATATTATTAGAATCATTCAAGGGGCCCTCATGTGTTTTCATTCTCACAGGATCAATACCTGCTGAATTGAGAAAATTAATGTGCCACGTTGGTCGTTTTGAATATTGCTTAGAATTTTCTCAGTGGTAACATCTTTGACTCATTTTCATTGTTGACCAATTTTTATGGTTCACTTTCTGTTAATTTGAAAAACTAGCGTTAATTCTCTAAATCTACTCATCTTCGTAAATAAGTCGACCAAGCTTTTCGGGATCAAGTAGCCAGGTTGAACAAAGTTCAAATGCATTCAAGGTGAAACGAAAAACGATCTAGAATGTAACCTAGAAGACGAAAATCTCATTGGAATTGGAGGAATATGAAAATTTACCCTACTTCCTATCACATTAGAAATATCTTACTAATCGTATATCTCGACAAGCATGGAGTAGGCTCATATCTGTGCCTAAACGAGACAGTGTTCCAAGTCCAACGATTAATTTTATTACTATTAGTTATTTATTTAATTGATTTATCCGTCGGTACTTTTTGGATTTATTTGTTAGGATTTTTGGATTTATCCGTTAGAATTTTTGGATTTATCCGTTAGGATTTTCTATTGATGCCTATAAATAGCACCTTATGTTATTGTTTTTAGGAGATTTGATATGATATTAAAAAACTTGAGAACTTTGTTCTATTTATTTTATTCGTTTTCTTTCAATTTTATTATTTTTCGTAGCCGAGCTACATTAATTTGGTATCACAACATAACTTCGATCCGAGATCAAGTTATTATTTTTGTCCTGCATCAATTTGGTATCAAAGCATAATTTGATCCGAGATCAAGTTATTCTTTTTATCCTGCATCAATTTGGTATCAGAGCCTAACTTCGATTTGAGATCAAGTTATTTCTGTTTGTTTCAATTTAATTTATTTCAAATTGTTCGCAAATTTCTTCCAAATTTTTACTATAAGATGAATCAAAAATAAAAAAAAAAATCAGACAAGAACAAACAAACATCCCTCGATTAGCTTCTCGCCATACTCCGCCCATGACCAGAACCTTTCGACAGGTCTCGCGCTGATCATCATCAACCAGCACTGATCTCATCCACGAAACTACAATTGCTGCAGCACCTCAAAGACATGCAGTGCTAGGAAACAAGTAGAGCTCAGTCAAGACAACCTGAAGGAGTACATCGTCAACTACATAGGAGAATACATCCACGCCCGCCCCACCACCCGAAGATCCACGCTGTCGCCACAGCTAAAAGCCCTCTAACGCCGCCCTACTTGGCAGCCTCCACCGCTACCTCCACAGATCTCTCCGAACAGAAACCTGGGCTTCGGCTTGGCTCCGAACATAAACGAAGGCTCAGCCGTCTCCGTGGACACCACCATCTCTAGAGATTCATCACTAGAAACTTGGGTATTCTAAAGTGTGCCTATGGTATTCTTGGGAATTAGGCTGAAACTTGATTCTTGTTTTTGGATTTCTATCTTCATTGGCCTTGATTTTCTCGGGAATTGAAGGTGGAAACGTGGTGGTTGAGATCTACAGTGAGCAAATCCGTGGAGGTGGGCAACAAGACTAACCTCACTTGCACCATTAGAAACTACGCCGACTCTGTCGTCCTACACACCAAGGAATTATAGTTGTTTTTAAGGGTTTTCAACATGGTATATTTTCTTTTACTTTGAAAACTTAGTTAATATTCGTGGTATTAAGTATATCTTGTTTGATTGTTTTAGGTTTTAGTTTGTTTAATAGAGCATAAAGAGTATTAAAAAAAACTTTTGTTTTTTTTAGTTAATCTTTCGTGACTAGTGCAATCTATGATATATAATCGCATTACAATTTTTAGATTTGTCTTTATTGCATTAGCATATAGTTTATAAATTTACTGAATTATAGACTTATCTCACATGTCGCCCACCAAAAGTAATATTTGTCAGATCTCTTTTCACCTAACATAAATGATCCAACCGAGAGACTTAATAATTTTGACCGTCATCACAGGCATTATCTCAAAGATCTAAATGTTAGTCTAGCCTATATTACTCCTTCACCATGATGAAATAAAGCCCAATTTGATCTCGCCACTACATCTATAATTTAAATTCGATGTGTGGTCAATCAAAATAATCCGCCCATCGAACAAAAACTCATGCAATAAATCAAAAATGGACCTACTTTTAAAAAACATCTAGGTAAAATACGAGATAGGAATATGTTGATGAAACCGTTAGAACACACGCCGTCACCACACACAGGCTCAAGTCCTTCCGCGCTCACATAAATCTAATGAACTCACAAATGGTTTTGCATGACAACTGCAAAATGAACTCGGGTAGTAATTCGGGCCTGCTCAACCTCACATGAGGTTGCCTACGATAGAGACCTTCAATTCAACCTAGGTGATCTGCTTCTTAACCTCGGCTAATGTCAACTTCTCATTATATTACCAACCAATTAAGACACAATTACCAATTAAATCAAGTGAGTAGAAGATGTAGCCCTCAACATACTCCAAGCCTAGGTTACTAGTAATTGGGGTAGAGATCAGGATAGACAGGTTAAACAACCTCAAAGGGACATCACAAAAAAAGTCAAGGTTAGTGCTCCTGAATTTGATGGTAGAATGGATCCTAATGCTTTCCCTGATTGGTTAGTTGCTATTGAGGAATATTTTGATTGGTATGAAATGATTGATAGTGAACGAGTTTGATTTGCTAAAATGAAATTAACCAATTTAGCTAAAATGTATTGACAAAATGTGTTGCAAGACATGATTCGTCTAGGTGAACCACCCATCACCTAATGGGTTGTTATGAAAGCAAAGTTGAAAGAAAAGTACATTCCTCCATCATATAAGAGTCAATTGTTCTCCACCATGATTAATCTAAAACAAATTACTCTTAGTGTAGATGAATATTCTACTAAATTTGAGGAAGCTAGACTTAGGTGTAGTCAGTTCCATGCTGAGGATCAATTTGTTGTCTGCACTCATTTTTTTAATGGTCTAAGGTTCGACATTCAAAGGATGGTTAAATTGCATGCTCCACACATTGTAGAGGATGCATACCAAAAAGCCTTAGAAGTCAAGAAGTTCAATAGACCCTCCTCTTTTGCACACCTAGGTCAGTCCATGTCATCAGATAGTAATACTATGCCCAATAACATTAGTAGCAAAGAGTCTAGTTTGCGTAACTCTCTTCCTATTGCTTCTCCTAATGAGTCTAAAGCTAGTAATTCATCGATTGTCTGTCATAAGTGTCATCATAAGGGTCATATTGCGTCTCATTGTCCCCAAAGTTCATTGGCATTAGATGTTGAACATAGTAGTTTGGAGGTTGAGGAAGACGAAATTGTTGATTCTTTAGATTATTCTGGTGATGAAGATTGTGATGAAGATGCCTGTGTTGGTGTGGTTAGATGTGTGCTATCACAATATAAATAATGATATTGGGCCATGCTAGTATTTTTTACACAATCATACAGAGTGGAGATAAGAAATGTAAGTTAGTGATTGATGGTGAGTAGTTCAATGAATGTGGTTTCTAAGGATCTTTTGTTGGGTGTTAAACTGAAAGTAGAACCCACATTCAAATCCTTTTAGAGTAGCTTGGGTGAATGACCATACTTTGTCTGTCGCTCAAAGGTGTCTAGTTTATATTGAAATAGGGGAATATAAGGATGAAATCTATTGTAATGTGCTACCCATGGATGTTGCCCAAGTTCTTTTAGGCCGCCCTTGGCTTTATGATCTTAATGTTACCAATTTTGGTAAAGATAACATTTATTCATTTAAGTACAAGGGTAAGAACATTATTTTGAGACCTACTAAACCTAAAGGTTGCAATGGTAAACGTGACATCTCTAAACTTCTTGAACAAAATTTGCATATTTTAAAATATAAGAAGTTTGAGAGAGAATTGGGGTGAGTATGAGCTTAACGTGGTAGCAAGAAGTTCCATTTGATTCTTCGATTGTCGATGTTCCTTTACCACCTCACATACGTGTGTCTAAACCTGCAGAAAACTTTGCAAAACACATCCATGACTTACATGTTAAGATTAGGCGAAATATTTCTCTAAGTAATGAGGAGTATAAACTGGCTGCTGATATGCATCGTAGATCTAAGGAATTTAATGTTGGTGACTATGTCATGGTTTGCATTCGTCCTGAAAGAAATCCAAAAACATTTTCAAAAAAACTTTATGCAAGAGCTATGGGCCCTTATTCTATCATTCGTAAACTGGGATTTAATGCATATATTCTTGATTTGTCTAATGACATGGATAATGTATTTTCAATGTAGAGGATTTGCTACCTTACAGGCACTTTTGAGCCTTCTACGTTTGCCTTAGTGTGTACGTAGGTGAGAGCTATTACTTAAAGTCTTACCCACTATGCCTTCATTACAGTATTCTAAGGAGACGGTGGATATTACCCTTGATGATGAGTTTGTGACTTCTAGAGATGATGGTTTTCATCGCTTCCTTGTTAAATGGCATGGTCGTCTTGATTATGATGTTACTTGGATACAAGAGGATGATCTTCGTCATTTGGATCCTTCGTTGTTGAATTGTTACCTTTCCTTTCACTCTTCAGAGTCGAGTTATTTTCAACTAGGAGGGAATGATGGAGCATGGAGTAGACCTAAACGAGATAGGAAGCCCAAGTCCAATGATGAATTTTATTACTATTAGTTATTTATTTAATTGTATTTTTGGATTTATTCATTAGTACTTTTTGGATTTATCCATTAGGATTTTTGGATTTATCCGTTAGAATTTTTGGATTTATCCATTAGGATTTTCTGTTGGGGCCTATAAATAACACCTTATACTATTGTTTTTAGGTGATTTGATATAATATTGAAAAACTAGAGAATTTCGTTCTATTTATTTTATTCGCTTTCTTTTAATTTTATTATTTTTCGTAGCCGAGCTACATCAATTTGGTATCACAGCATAACTTCGATCCGAGATCAAGTTATTATTTTTGTCTTGCATCAATATCCCTTGATTTTCTCCCTTAATTACTCTCATTGTATATCCTTAATTACCACATTATAGTATGTATAAAACCAAAATGCCATGAAATATATGGTCATTGTCTACACAAGACATGAGATCTACCTAATGGATGCACAATCCTTCTTTTATTTTTTGAAAAATTTAGCATCATATACTGATATTTTGTAAGTTCATTGGTGGATATCCTCCTTCTATGGAACTGTAGCCGCCTCTCTTAGTTTTCTCGTTCAGGCCCTTGTTTAACTTTGTTAAGATATGCGCGGTAATTTTTATCATTATTTACGAAATCCACATTTTTCATCGTTTTCCTCAGTTTGGATTTCTTTTCTAATAAAGTGGTTTTCTTCTACACTCATCCTGGGTTTGTCTTTATTTATTTATTTTTTTTCTGTTTTTTCGTATTGTTTGTTGTCGACCTGTTATGGGCGTGTTTTGTAACCGACTTGTTACAACATATTTTATTGGCAACAAGTGGCGGTAGGTAGTTGTGTTGTTGACGGTTAGCTTCTTCGTGATTTTTGTATTAGCGGTATAAATGACAAAGTTCGATCTTGAAAAAGTCATCAAATCAAATCATGTTGGTCAGTATGCTATAGATTTGAAATCTTAGATATTTTAGACATTATTGGATTATCAAATGTGTAGGCCTTGAACCAATCATTTTTTCTATTAATATAAATGGTGCACCATCCTTAGTTTTTAGCTCTCTTATTCTGTGTTTCTATTAAATGTATTATTAATCTGAATCAATAAATTTATTTCTTAAAAAAAACCAGTTAATATCCCATCACAAAAGTATATCCATATATACCCAATTTATTGCAATTTCTATTATCAGGCCCTCCTTCCATTTAATGAAGGCCAAGCCCATGTTATACCACTGGGCTTGACCTATTCAACGTGGAATGAAAGAAAATCCAACCCACTCAACTATGGACGTCTAGTTGAAGAGATGTCGTGAGGCACTGTAATATTAAATAGCAATAAAATAATATTTTAAGAAATTGTAAAATCGCAAGGTCAAATAATTGAATTTTCTTCCATTTCCGAATATATTGAATCTAAATATTTTATTTTATTTTTACATGAATGATTTAGTTTGATATAATATCAAAATAAAAAATAAATACTATTGATTTTAATTTGTTCATATATTTTAATTTTTATATCTCCCATTTTGTACCCAATTCTTTTCTGTTTCAAAATACCCTTGATATTTATTTTCATGATGACCCAATAGGGGGAATCCAATAAATATCCTTAAGGGTTAGGCTTTCCATAGATTTAATAACCATCTTGCATCACAAGGAACTTGATATATGAACAACTCGATCCATGTATGATTATTATCTTTTTTACTATTGTCTAAAGAAACATAAGATAGATTTGCATGTATTTATTTTATCCAAGGTATAGGAATAGAGAAATTGTGACGCCCCATTTCCCAGGGTCTCCGCTGACCACCAACTCGCGGAAACCTATGCGTCTCTATATCATTTAGACTCATACATTTGCAAAACTACTATATCGCCTACATATCATACTCTTCAATTTCAAAATTATATCCGACTATATTACAATAGTTTCAAGAGTTGTTACATCACTCTTAATACAAATATGTTTTACAAAAACGTAATCAAAGCCACATGTCAGCTTTCTTCTCAAAAGCGGCATCTAATGAGCACCGTCTTCACGAACACTTCGCATCTGAGTGGAATCTTGCGACGGATGAGCAAATGCCCGCAGTGATAATCTCATACATGGTTAATCCTCACCTAAAATGCAATATGCAATGGTAATAAATACAAACATCCACATTCCATACAATTTACAATTCACACATGGAATGATCTATATCATGCATGAAATGCTTCATGCCCATATCCCGAAGTCACCACCGACTTCACGTATGCCGGCGCGCTAAGTGTGACAACCACACCGTAATGCCAATAACACCCATATACCGAAACGCCACCACCAACAGACCGGGCGTAATTTGCTAATGGATAACCATTCCGAGTCCATCCCGAATTTATCACTCAACTCGAAAGTTTCATGATGAATATGACCAGGTTTTTCTCTTAGGCAATGGTGACTTTTCTGATTGGCTACACCGCTGGTCCCTAATACACTCCATACATAACTTTTCAATAGTACCACGGTCTCTCACACCAGTAAAACATTTTCTGATAGCATCACGGTCTTTTACACTCCATGCAGACCTTTCAGATATTAACACGGTCTCCTACACTGCTTCCAAGAACGCCTAAATTACCACATTAATTATTTCTATTTCTTATATGCATTTGAACTATGAGTCTTTATTTGACTATCTCTAAAGACAAACTCAACTCCACATTCACCAAGAGTGGTGAATAACCATACAAGGCATGCACCACACCCGACTACGCGATGTCACCGCGTACACATAAATGCAATGATGCCAATTCATACAATCAATTTC